>OY755038.1:144182272-144319772 GCA_963576565.1 Aspidapion aeneum
CTTAAACTCTAATTTTTGACATCTACCCCCACCCTTTTTTTAAATAACTTAAAATTCATTTTGTTTATTTCCAGACTTAATTACCTTTCGTGTGATATCACACACGCCATATTTTCACATAAACTCTCATTGTTGAAATCTACCCCCACCCTTTTATGTGACTTGCGTTCGGTGGATTTCGTTCATTTTTAAATGGGACCACCACGGCCCCATGAACCCTAGGTACCAAATTTCATTTAAATCGGACAAGCGGTTTTTGAGTTATGCGGGTTGGTCGTTACAGACAGACAGACAGACAGACAGACAGACAGACAGACAGACAGACAGACAGACAGACAGACAGACAGACAGACAGACAGACAGACAGACAGACAGACAGACAGACAGACAGACAGACAGAGAGACAGACAGACAGACAGACAGAGAGACAGACAGACAGACAGACAGACAGACAGACAGACAGACAGACAGACAGACAGACAGACAGACAGACAGACAGACAGACAGACAGACAGACAGACAGACAGACAGACAGACAGACAGACAGACAGACAGACAGACAGACAGACAGACAGACAGACAGACAGACAGACAGACAGACAGACAGACAGACAGACAGACAGACAGACAGACAGACAGACAGACAGACAGACAGACAGACAGACAGACAGACAGACAGACAGACAGACAGACAGACAGACAGACAGACAGACAGACAGACAGACAGACAGACAGACAGACAGACAGACAGACAGACAGACAGACAGACAGACAGACAGACAGACAGACAGACAGACAGACAGACAGACAGACAGACAGACAGACAGACAGACAGACAGACAGACAGACAGACAGACAGACAGACAGACAGACAGACAGACAGACAGACAGACAGACAGACAGACAGACAGACAGACAGACAGACAGACAGACAGACAGACAGACAGACAGACAGACAGACAGACAGACAGACAGACAGACAGACAGACAGACAGACAGACAGACAGACAGACAGACAGACAGACAGACAGACAGACAGACAGACAGACAGACAGACAGACAGACAGACAGACAGACAGACAGACAGACAGACAGACAGACAGACAGACAGACAGACAGACAGACAGACAGACAGACAGACAGACAGACAGACAGACAGACAGACAGACAGACAGACAGACAGACAGACAGACAGACAGACAGACAGACAGACAGACAGACAGACAGACAGACAGACAGACAGACAGACAGACAGACAGGACAGACAGACAGACAGACAGACAGACAGACAGACAGACAGACAGACAGACAGACAGACAGACAGACAGACAGACAGACAGACAGACAGACAGACAGACAGACAGACAGACAGACAGACAGACAGACAGACAGACAGACAGACAGACAGACAGACAGACAGACAGACAGACAGACAGACAGACAGACAGACAGACAGACAGACAGACAGACAGACAGACAGACAGACAGACAGACAGACAGACAGACAGACAGACAGACAGACAGACAGACAGACAGACAGACAGACAGACAGACAGACAGACAGACAACAGACAGACAGACAGACAGACAGACAGACAGACAGACAGACAGACAGACAGACAGACAGACAGACAGACAGACAGACAGACAGACAGACAGACAGACAGACAGACAGACAGACAGACAGACAGACAGACAGACAGACAGACAAGACAGACAGACAGACAGACAGACAGACAGACAGACAGACAGACAGACAGACAGACAGACAGACAGACAGACAGACAGACAGACAGACAGACAGACAGACAGACAGACAGACAGACAGACAGACAGACAGACAGACAGACAGACAGACAGACAGACAGACAGACAGACAGACAGACAGACAGACAGACAGACAGACAGACAGACAGACAGACAGACAGACAGACAGACAGACAGACAGACAGACAGACAGACAGACAGACAGACAGACAGACAGACAGACAGACAGACAGACAGACAGACAGACAGACAGACAGACAGACAGACAGACAGACAGACAGACAGACAGACAGACAGACGACAGACAGACAGACAGACAGACAGACAGACAGACAGACAGACAGACAGACAGACAGACAGACAGACAGACAGACAGACAGACAGACAGACAGACAGACAGACAGACAGACAGACAGACAGACAGACAGACAGACAGACAGACAGACAGACAGACAGACAGACAGACAGACAGACAGACAGACAGACAGACAGACAGACAGACAGACAGACAGACAGACAGACAGACAGACAGACAGACAGACAGACAGACAGACAGACAGACAGACAGACAGACAGACAGACAGACAGACAGACAGACAGACAGACAGACAGACAGACAGACAGACAGACAGACAGACAGACAGACAGACAGAAGACAGACAGACAGACAGACAGACAGACAGACAGACAGACAGACAGACAGACAGACAGACAGACAGACAGACAGACAGACAGACAGACAGACAGACAGACAGACAGACAGACAGACAGACAGACAGACAGACAGACAGACAGACAGACAGACAGACAGACAGACAGACAGACAGACAGACAGACAGACAGACAGACAGACAGACAGACAGACAGACAGACAGACAGACAGACAGACAGACAGACAGACAGACAGACAGACAGACAGACAGACAGACAGACAGACAGACAGACAGACAGACAGACAGACAGACAGACAGACAGACAGACAGACAGACAGACAGACAGACAGACAGACAGACAGACAGACAGACAGACAGACAGACAGACAGACAGACAGACAGACAGACAGACAGACAGACAGACAGACAGACAGACAGACAGACAGACAGACAGACAGACAGACAGACAGACAGACAGACAGACAGACAGACAGACAGACAGACAGACAGACAGACAGACAGACAGACAGACAGACAGACAGACAGACAGACAGACAGACAGACAGACAGACAGACAGACAGACAGACAGACAGACAGACAGACAGACAGACAGACAGACAGACAGACAGACAGACAGACAGACAGACAGACAGACAGACAGACAGACAGACAGACAGACAGACAGACAGACAGACAGACAGACAGACAGACAGACAGACAGACAGACAGACAGACAGACAGACAGACAGACAGACAGACAGACAGACAGACAGACAGACAGACAGACAGACAGACAGACAGACAGACAGACAGACAGACAGACAGACAGACAGACAGACAGACAGACAGACAGACAGACAGACAGACAGACAGACAGACAGACAGACAGACAGACAGACAGACAGACAGACAGACAGACAGACAGACAGACAGACAGACAGACAGACAGACAGACAGACAGACAGACAGACAGACAGACAGACAGACAGACAGACAGACAGACAGACAGACAGACAGACAGACAGACAGACAGACAGACAGACAGACAGACAGACAGACAGACAGACAGACAGACAGACAGACAGACAGACAGACAGACAGACAGACAGACAGACAGACAGACAGACAGACAGACAGACAGACAGACAGACAGACAGACAGACAGACAGACAGACAGACAGACAGACAGACAGACAGACAGACAGACAGACAGACAGACAGACAGACAGACAGACAGACAGACAGACAGACAGACAGACAGACAGACAGACAGACAGACAGACAGACAGACAGACAGACAGACAGACAGACAGACAGACAGACAGACAGACAGACAGACAGACAGACAGACAGACAGACAGACAGACAGACAGACAGACAGACAGACAGACAGACAGACAGACAGACAGACAGACAGACAGACAGACAGACAGACAGACAGACAGACAGACAGACAGACAGACAGACAGACAGACAGACAGACAGACAGACAGACAGACAGACAGACAGACAGACAGACAGACAGACATGACAGACAGACAGACAGACAGACAGACAGACAGACAGACAGACAGACAGACAGACAGACAGACAGACAGACAGACAGACAGACAGACAGACAGACAGACAGACAGACAGACAGACAGACAGACAGACAGACAGACAGACAGACAGACAGACAGACAGACAGACAGACAGACAGACAGACAGACAGACAGACAGACAGACAGACAGACAGACAGACAGACAGACAGACAGACAGACAGACAGACAGACAGACAGACAGACAGACAGACAGACAGACAGACAGACAGACAGACAGACAGACAGACAGACAGACAGACAGACAGACAGACAGACAGACAGACAGACAGACAGACAGACAGACAGACAGACAGACAGACAGACAGACAGACAGACAGACAGACAGACAGACAGACAGACAGACAGACAGACAGACAGACAGACAGACAGACAGACAGACAGACAGACAGACAGACAGACAGACAGACAGACAGACAGACAGACAGACAGACAGACAGACAGACAGACAGACAGACAGACAGACAGACAGACAGACAGACAGACAGACAGACAGACAGACAGACAGACAGACAGACAGACAGACAGACAGACAGACAGACAGACAGACAGACAGACAGACAGACAGACAGACAGACAGACAGACAGACAGACAGACAGACAGACAGACAGACAGACAGACAGACAGACAGACAGACAGACAGACAGACAGACAGACAGACAGACAGACAGACAGACAGACAGACAGACAGACAGACAGACAGACAGACAGACAGACAGACAGACAGACAGACAGACAGACAGACAGACAGACAGACAGACAGACAGACAGACAGACAGACAGACAGACAGACAGACAGACAGACAGACAGACAGACAGACAGACAGACAGACAGACAGACAGACAGACAGACAGACAGACAGACAGACAGACAGACAGACAGACAGACAGACAGACAGACAGACAGACAGACAGACAGACAGACAGACAGACAGACAGACAGACAGACAGACAGACAGACAGACAGACAGACAGACAGACAGACAGACAGACAGACAGACAGACAGACAGACAGACAGACAGACAGACAGACAGACAGACAGACAGACAGACAGACAGACAGACAGACAGAGACAGACAGACAGACAGACAGACAGACAGACAGACAGAGACAGACAGACAGACAGACAGACAGACAGACAGACAGACAGACAGACAGACAGACAGACAGACAGACAGACAGACAGACAGACAGACAGACAGACAGACAGACAGACAGACAGACAGACAGACAGACAGACAGACAGACAGACAGACAGACAGACAGACAGACAGACAGACAGACAGACAGACAGACAGACAGACAGACAGACAGACAGACAGACAGACAGACAGACAGACAGACAGACAGACAGACAGACAGACAGACAGACAGACAGACAGACAGACAGACAGACAGACAGACAGACAGACAGACAGACAGACAGACAGACAGACAGACAGACAGACAGACAGACAGACAGACAGACAGACAGACAGACAGACAGACAGACAGACAGACAGACAGACAGACAGACAGACAGACAGACAGACAGACAGACAGACAGACAGACAGACAGACAGACAGACAGACAGACAGACAGACAGACAGACAGACAGACAGACAGACAGACAGACAGACAGACAGACAGACAGACAGACAGACAGACAGACAGACAGACAGACAGACAGACAGACAGACAGACAGACAGACAGACAGACAGACAGACAGACAGACAGACAGACAGACAGACAGACAGACAGACAGACAGACAGACAGACAGACAGACAGACAGACAGACAGACAGACAGACAGACAGACAGACAGACAGACAGACAGACAGACAGACAGACAGACAGACAGACAGACAGACAGACAGACAGACAGACAGACAGACAGACAGACAGACAGACAGACAGACAGACAGACAGACAGACAGACAGACAGACAGACAGACAGACAGACAGACAGACAGACAGACAGACAGACAGACAGACAGACAGACAGACAGACAGACAGACAGACAGACAGACAGACAGACAGACAGACAGACAGACAGACAGACAGACAGACAGACAGACAGACAGACAGACAGACAGACAGACAGACAGACAGACAGACAGACAGACAGACAGACAGACAGACAGACAGACAGACAGACAGACAGACAGACAGACAGACAGACAGACAGACAGACAGACAGACAGACAGACAGACAGACAGACAGACAGACAGACAGACAGACAGACAGACAGACAGACAGACAGACAGACAGACAGACAGACAGACAGACAGACAGACAGACAGACAGACAGACAGACAGACAGACAGACAGACAGACAGACAGACAGACAGACAGACAGACAGACAGACAGACAGACAGACAGACAGACAGACAGACAGACAGACAGACAGACAGACAGACAGACAGACAGACAGACAGACAGACAGACAGACAGACAGACAGACAGACAGACAGACAGACAGACAGACAGACAGACAGACAGACAGACAGACAGACAGACAGACAGACAGACAGACAGACAGACAGACAGACAGACAGACAGACAGACAGACAGACAGACAGACAGACAGACAGACAGACAGACAGACAGACAGACAGACAGACAGACAGACAGACAGACAGACAGACAGACAGACAGACAGACAGACAGACAGACAGACAGACAGACAGACAGACAGACAGACAGACAGACAGACAGACAGACAGACAGACAGACAGACAGACAGACAGACAGACAGACAGACAGACAGACAGACAGACAGACAGACAGACAGACAGACAGACAGACAGACAGACAGACAGACAGACAGACAGACAGACAGACAGACAGACAGACAGACAGACAGACAGACAGACAGACAGACAGACAGACAGACAGACAGACAGACAGACAGACAGACAGACAGACAGACAGACAGACAGACAGACAGACAGACAGACAGACAGACAGACAGACAGACAGACAGACAGACAGACAGACAGACAGACAGACAGACAGACAGACAGACAGACAGACAGACAGACAGACAGACAGACAGACAGACAGACAGACAGACAGACAGACAGACAGACAGACAGACAGACAGACAGACAGACAGACAGACAGACAGACAGACAGACAGACAGACAGACAGACAGACAGACAGACAGACAGACAGACAGACAGACAGACAGACAGACAGACAGACAGACAGACAGACAGACAGACAGACAGACAGACAGACAGACAGACAGACAGACAGACAGACAGACAGACAGACAGACAGACAGACAGACAGACAGACAGACAGACAGACAGACAGACAGACAGACAGACAGACAGACAGACAGACAGACAGACAGACAGACAGACAGACAGACAGACAGACAGACAGACAGACAGACAGACAGACAGACAGACAGACAGACAGACAGACAGACAGACAGACAGACAGACAGACAGACAGACAGACAGACAGACAGACAGACAGACAGACAGACAGACAGACAGACAGACAGACAGACAGACAGACAGACAGACAGACAGACAGACAGACAGACAGACAGACAGACAGACAGACAGACAGACAGACAGACAGACAGACAGACAGACAGACAGACAGACAGACAGACAGACAGACAGACAGACAGACAGACAGACAGACAGACAGACAGACAGACAGACAGACAGACAGACAGACAGACAGACAGACAGACAGACAGACAGACAGACAGACAGACAGACAGACAGACAGACAGACAGACAGACAGACAGACAGACAGACAGACAGACAGACAGACAGACAGACAGACAGACAGACAGACAGACAGACAGACAGACAGACAGACAGACAGACAGACAGACAGACAGACAGACAGACAGACAGACAGACAGACAGACAGACAGACAGACAGACAGACAGACAGACAGACAGACAGACAGACAGACAGACAGACAGACAGACAGACAGACAGACAGACAGACAGACAGACAGACAGACAGACAGACAGACAGACAGACAGACAGACAGACAGACAGACAGACAGACAGACAGACAGACAGACAGACAGACAGACAGACAGACAGACAGACAGACAGACAGACAGACAGACAGACAGACAGACAGACAGACAGACAGACAGACAGACAGACAGACAGACAGACAGACAGACAGACAGACAGACAGACAGACAGACAGACAGACAGACAGACAGACAGACAGACAGACAGACAGACAGACAGACAGACAGACAGACAGACAGACAGACAGACAGACAGACAGACAGACAGACAGACAGACAGACAGACAGACAGACAGACAGACAGACAGACAGACAGACAGACAGACAGACAGACAGACAGACAGACAGACAGACAGACAGACAGACAGACAGACAGACAGACAGACAGACAGACAGACAGACAGACAGACAGACAGACAGACAGACAGACAGACAGACAGACAGACAGACAGACAGACAGACAGACAGACAGACAGACAGACAGACAGACAGACAGACAGACAGACAGACAGACAGACAGACAGACAGACAGACAGACAGACAGACAGACAGACAGACAGACAGACAGACAGACAGACAGACAGACAGACAGACAGACAGACAGACAGACAGACAGACAGACAGACAGACAGACAGACAGACAGACAGACAGACAGACAGACAGACAGACAGACAGACAGACAGACAGACAGACAGACAGACAGACAGACAGACAGACAGACAGACAGACAGACAGACAGACAGACAGACAGACAGACAGACAGACAGACAGACAGACAGACAGACAGACAGACAGACAGACAGACAGACAGACAGACAGACAGACAGACAGACAGACAGACAGACAGACAGACAGACAGACAGACAGACAGACAGACAGACAGACAGACAGACAGACAGACAGACAGACAGACAGACAGACAGACAGACAGACAGACAGACAGACAGACAGACAGACAGACAGACAGACAGACAGACAGACAGACAGACAGACAGACAGACAGACAGACAGACAGACAGACAGACAGACAGACAGACAGACAGACAGACAGACAGACAGACAGACAGACAGACAGACAGACAGACAGACAGACAGACAGACAGACAGACAGACAGACAGACAGACAGACAGACAGACAGACAGACAGACAGACAGACAGACAGACAGACAGACAGACAGACAGACAGACAGACAGACAGACAGACAGACAGACAGACAGACAGACAGACAGACAGACAGACAGACAGACAGACAGACAGACAGACAGACAGACAGACAGACAGACAGACAGACAGACAGACAGACAGACAGACAGACAGACAGACAGACAGACAGACAGACAGACAGACAGACAGACAGACAGACAGACAGACAGACAGACAGACAGACAGACAGACAGACAGACAGACAGACAGACAGACAGACAGACAGACAGACAGACAGACAGACAGACAGACAGACAGACAGACAGACAGACAGACAGACAGACAGACAGACAGACAGACAGACAGACAGACAGACAGACAGACAGACAGACAGACAGACAGACAGACAGACAGACAGACAGACAGACAGACAGACAGACAGACAGACAGACAGACAGACAGACAGACAGACAGACAGACAGACAGACAGACAGACAGACAGACAGACAGACAGACAGACAGACAGACAGACAGACAGACAGACAGACAGACAGACAGACAGACAGACAGACAGACAGACAGACAGACAGACAGACAGACAGACAGACAGACAGACAGACAGACAGACAGACAGACAGACAGACAGACAGACAGACAGACAGACAGACAGACAGACAGACAGACAGACAGACAGACAGACAGACAGACAGACAGACAGACAGACAGACAGACAGACAGACAGACAGACAGACAGACAGACAGACAGACAGACAGACAGACAGACAGACAGACAGACAGACAGACAGACAGACAGACAGACAGACAGACAGACAGACAGACAGACAGACAGACAGACAGACAGACAGACAGACAGACAGACAGACAGACAGACAGACAGACAGACAGACAGACAGACAGACAGACAGACAGACAGACAGACAGACAGACAGACAGACAGACAGACAGACAGACAGACAGACAGACAGACAGACAGACAGACAGACAGACAGACAGACAGACAGACAGACAGACAGACAGACAGACAGACAGACAGACAGACAGACAGACAGACAGACAGACAGACAGACAGACAGACAGACAGACAGACAGACAGACAGACAGACAGACAGACAGACAGACAGACAGACAGACAGACAGACAGACAGACAGACAGACAGACAGACAGACAGACAGACAGACAGACAGACAGACAGACAGACAGACAGACAGACAGACAGACAGACAGACAGACAGACAGACAGACAGACAGACAGACAGACAGACAGACAGACAGACAGACAGACAGACAGACAGACAGACAGACAGACAGACAGACAGACAGACAGACAGACAGACAGACAGACAGACAGACAGACAGACAGACAGACAGACAGACAGACAGACAGACAGACAGACAGACAGACAGACAGACAGACAGACAGACAGACAGACAGACAGACAGACAGACAGACAGACAGACAGACAGACAGACAGACAGACAGACAGACAGACAGACAGACAGACAGACAGACAGACAGACAGACAGACAGACAGACAGACAGACAGACAGACAGACAGACAGACAGACAGACAGACAGACAGACAGACAGACAGACAGACAGACAGACAGACAGACAGACAGACAGACAGACAGACAGACAGACAGACAGACAGACAGACAGACAGACAGACAGACAGACAGACAGACAGACAGACAGACAGACAGACAGACAGACAGACAGACAGACAGACAGACAGACAGACAGACAGACAGACAGACAGACAGACAGACAGACAGACAGACAGACAGACAGACAGACAGACAGACAGACAGACAGACAGACAGACAGACAGACAGACAGACAGACAGACAGACAGACAGACAGACAGACAGACAGACAGACAGACAGACAGACAGACAGACAGACAGACAGACAGACAGACAGACAGACAGACAGACAGACAGACAGACAGACAGACAGACAGACAGACAGACAGACAGACAGACAGACAGACAGACAGACAGACAGACAGACAGACAGACAGACAGACAGACAGACAGACAGACAGACAGACAGACAGACAGACAGACAGACAGACAGACAGACAGACAGACAGACAGACAGACAGACAGACAGACAGACAGACAGACAGACAGACAGACAGACAGACAGACAGACAGACAGACAGACAGACAGACAGACAGACAGACAGACAGACAGACAGACAGACAGACAGACAGACAGACAGACAGACAGACAGACAGACAGACAGACAGACAGACAGACAGACAGACAGACAGACAGACAGACAGACAGACAGACAGACAGACAGACAGACAGACAGACAGACAGACAGACAGACAGACAGACAGACAGACAGACAGACAGACAGACAGACAGACAGACAGACAGACAGACAGACAGACAGACAGACAGACAGACAGACAGACAGACAGACAGACAGACAGACAGACAGACAGACAGACAGACAGACAGACAGACAGACAGACAGACAGACAGACAGACAGACAGACAGACAGACAGACAGACAGACAGACAGACAGACAGACAGACAGACAGACAGACAGACAGACAGACAGACAGACAGACAGACAGACAGACAGACAGACAGACAGACAGACAGACAGACAGACAGACAGACAGACAGACAGACAGACAGACAGACAGACAGACAGACAGACAGACAGACAGACAGACAGACAGACAGACAGACAGACAGACAGACAGACAGACAGACAGACAGACAGACAGACAGACAGACAGACAGACAGACAGACAGACAGACAGACAGACAGACAGACAGACAGACAGACAGACAGACAGACAGACAGACAGACAGACAGACAGACAGACAGACAGACAGACAGACAGACAGACAGACAGACAGACAGACAGACAGACAGACAGACAGACAGACAGACAGACAGACAGACAGACAGACAGACAGACAGACAGACAGACAGACAGACAGACAGACAGACAGACAGACAGACAGACAGACAGACAGACAGACAGACAGACAGACAGACAGACAGACAGACAGACAGACAGACAGACAGACAGACAGACAGACAGACAGACAGACAGACAGACAGACAGACAGACAGACAGACAGACAGACAGACAGACAGACAGACAGACAGACAGACAGACAGACAGACAGACAGACAGACAGACAGACAGACAGACAGACAGACAGACAGACAGACAGACAGACAGACAGACAGACAGACAGACAGACAGACAGACAGACAGACAGACAGACAGACAGACAGACAGACAGACAGACAGACAGACAGACAGACAGACAGACAGACAGACAGACAGACAGACAGACAGACAGACAGACAGACAGACAGACAGACAGACAGACAGACAGACAGACAGACAGACAGACAGACAGACAGACAGACAGACAGACAGACAGACAGACAGACAGACAGACAGACAGACAGACAGACAGACAGACAGACAGACAGACAGACAGACAGACAGACAGACAGACAGACAGACAGACAGACAGACAGACAGACAGACAGACAGACAGACAGACAGACAGACAGACAGACAGACAGACAGACAGACAGACAGACAGACAGACAGACAGACAGACAGACAGACAGACAGACAGACAGACAGACAGACAGACAGACAGACAGACAGACAGACAGACAGACAGACAGACAGACAGACAGACAGACAGACAGACAGACAGACAGACAGACAGACAGACAGACAGACAGACAGACAGACAGACAGACAGACAGACAGACAGACAGACAGACAGACAGACAGACAGACAGACAGACAGACAGACAGACAGACAGACAGACAGACAGACAGACAGACAGACAGACAGACAGACAGACAGACAGACAGACAGACAGACAGACAGACAGACAGACAGACAGACAGACAGACAGACAGACAGACAGACAGACAGACAGACAGACAGACAGACAGACAGACAGACAGACAGACAGACAGACAGACAGACAGACAGACAGACAGACAGACAGACAGACAGACAGACAGACAGACAGACAGACAGACAGACAGACAGACAGACAGACAGACAGACAGACAGACAGACAGACAGACAGACAGACAGACAGACAGACAGACAGACAGACAGACAGACAGACAGACAGACAGACAGACAGACAGACAGACAGACAGACAGACAGACAGACAGACAGACAGACAGACAGACAGACAGACAGACAGACAGACAGACAGACAGACAGACAGACAGACAGACAGACAGACAGACAGACAGACAGACAGACAGACAGACAGACAGACAGACAGACAGACAGACAGACAGACAGACAGACAGACAGACAGACAGACAGACAGACAGACAGACAGACAGACAGACAGACAGACAGACAGACAGACAGACAGACAGACAGACAGACAGACAGACAGACAGACAGACAGACAGACAGACAGACAGACAGACAGACAGACAGACAGACAGACAGACAGACAGACAGACAGACAGACAGACAGACAGACAGACAGACAGACAGACAGACAGACAGACAGACAGACAGACAGACAGACAGACAGACAGACAGACAGACAGACAGACAGACAGACAGACAGACAGACAGACAGACAGACAGACAGACAGACAGACAGACAGACAGACAGACAGACAGACAGACAGACAGACAGACAGACAGACAGACAGACAGACAGACAGACAGACAGACAGACAGACAGACAGACAGACAGACAGACAGACAGACAGACAGACAGACAGACAGACAGACAGACAGACAGACAGACAGACAGACAGACAGACAGACAGACAGACAGACAGACAGACAGACAGACAGACAGACAGACAGACAGACAGACAGACAGACAGACAGACAGACAGACAGACAGACAGACAGACAGACAGACAGACAGACAGACAGACAGACAGACAGACAGACAGACAGACAGACAGACAGACAGACAGACAGACAGACAGACAGACAGACAGACAGACAGACAGACAGACAGACAGACAGACAGACAGACAGACAGACAGACAGACAGACAGACAGACAGACAGACAGACAGACAGACAGACAGACAGACAGACAGACAGACAGACAGACAGACAGACAGACAGACAGACAGACAGACAGACAGACAGACAGACAGACAGACAGACAGACAGACAGACAGACAGACAGACAGACAGACAGACAGACAGACAGACAGACAGACAGACAGACAGACAGACAGACAGACAGACAGACAGACAGACAGACAGACAGACAGACAGACAGACAGACAGACAGACAGACAGACAGACAGACAGACAGACAGACAGACAGACAGACAGACAGACAGACAGACAGACAGACAGACAGACAGACAGACAGACAGACAGACAGACAGACAGACAGACAGACAGACAGACAGACAGACAGACAGACAGACAGACAGACAGACAGACAGACAGACAGACAGACAGACAGACAGACAGACAGACAGACAGACAGACAGACAGACAGACAGACAGACAGACAGACAGACAGACAGACAGACAGACAGACAGACAGACAGACAGACAGACAGACAGACAGACAGACAGACAGACAGACAGACAGACAGACAGACAGACAGACAGACAGACAGACAGACAGACAGACAGACAGACAGACAGACAGACAGACAGACAGACAGACAGACAGACAGACAGACAGACAGACAGACAGACAGACAGACAGACAGACAGACAGACAGACAGACAGACAGACAGACAGACAGACAGACAGACAGACAGACAGACAGACAGACAGACAGACAGACAGACAGACAGACAGACAGACAGACAGACAGACAGACAGACAGACAGACAGACAGACAGACAGACAGACAGACAGACAGACAGACAGACAGACAGACAGACAGACAGACAGACAGACAGACAGACAGACAGACAGACAGACAGACAGACAGACAGACAGACAGACAGACAGACAGACAGACAGACAGACAGACAGACAGACAGACAGACAGACAGACAGACAGACAGACAGACAGACAGACAGACAGACAGACAGACAGACAGACAGACAGACAGACAGACAGACAGACAGACAGACAGACAGACAGACAGACAGACAGACAGACAGACAGACAGACAGACAGACAGACAGACAGACAGACAGACAGACAGACAGACAGACAGACAGACAGACAGACAGACAGACAGACAGACAGACAGACAGACAGACAGACAGACAGACAGACAGACAGACAGACAGACAGACAGACTGTTACGTGTGAAATTATCCTTAGGACACCGTGTAGTTTCACACTAACAATTGTGGTTAGTAATCAACATTTTTTTTTATAAATCTACTTTAAATTCTATAAACCTACCTAAAGTTTATGTAAATCAATCCATGTTTCGCGCACTGTTAGACAGGTTCTGTTGTGATTTAAGATGGGCATTTTTACAAATTGTATCACTGACTGCCGGCCTATAAAACACCTTTTTATTAGTTGAAAAATTAGGAAACCGTGTACTTAATTCGATTTTATTTACCTATGGAAAAGTGAGGCTGTAATACCACGCGCGGTGTTTTGGTTGGTTGCACAAGCATATTTTGCAGGTTGGGTACATTTCTCTGGTTGTACGGCTGCTCACGGATTACTTATTCTGCTCGGTGCTGAATCTGGAACACTGGGACATTGTTTATATTATCCGGACTTATGAAGCAAATAAGGGCTGATTGTTGTAATTAGGTTGCACACTACATTTTTCTTGAATTTTGAGGAACTATTAACTTGGTTCTGATTGACAATACTGTTCGGTGCAACCAGTTCAGGAGGTTTGTTCTGTCCGAGTTGTGGTTGGTGCAGAGATGGAACCCGGGTTGGTTGTCACTGGTCGACTGTTCTTTCGTTCTTTTGACATCTTTCCTTTCTTTTGACATTTGTCTTTCTGGAAGCACCCTCGTGTAAAAGGGGATCGTTTTCCAGCCCTTAAAAAGGGGCAAGACCGATTTTTTTTATTAAAAACTGTTCGATCTGTCTCCCGGCTACTGCTGAAACATGGGTAGTACCAGTGGAATTGGTAAGCCATATTTTTTTTTAAGGTTAGGGGTACTCGTGGTTCTTTTGGGAAAAAATCTTAGTTTTTGGGGTTTTGGTCAATTGTAACTTAATTGGGCGTGAAGCTGAGATTGTTTTTCTTATTTACAGTATATGGTAGCACGACCCATTTTAGCCTAATGTGCTAGGCCGAGGGCTGTGATGTGTCCGCTCTACCGGACTGTAGGATGAGACTGCGTTGGAGTGGGGAACCCTTCTTTCAGAAGGTGAGTGTGAATTTCCCCAACCGAGTCTTGAAAAAAAAGAAAATATAATTTTTTATCAGTAATGTTTTCTTGACGTTTTTTTATTTAATTATTTATGAAGCGGCTTTATAGTTCAGGCACGACCACTGAAATATGCAGTGTGTTTCGAGTTGTTAAATCCCGAATTATTAGTACACCACTGGAAAACTAAAGGTGTCCTTTTTCTTTTCCAGGGTTCTCCAGGTGGGTTCTGCGTTTGAATGTACAAGAAGTTGTGTCTTTCTCTGTGTGGTTGTATGCTGTGACTGATTAGAACAGCCAGGTGATGTTGGTTCTTACATTGGTGTAATCAAGAGATGTGACGGCGCTTATGACAAAATTTTTACAATATCAAGTTAGTAATTTGTAGTCGACCTTGGTTTAGTGCTGGGAGGCCTAACTAAATATTTAGTCGTTGTCAAAGCTAATTTAAAGGTCGGTTATTGGCCACAGCCTATTGACCAGGTTCGACTATAATATAAATAATAACTCATACTATTTGTTTTTATTTAAAATAATACCATGTTTCTTATATAGGTAACTTAACAATTGATATTCATAATAATTTTTTTTCCCCAGTGTAAACGACACCCTGAGCTCAGACGTCGGAAACTATATTGTTTCTTTTATATTTATCAATTTTATTTGCAAGAATGATGATGATTTCTAAACTTGCATAACTCCATTTTTCTATTCAACTTCAATTTTAAAATAAAAACCATATTTTGTTTTTTTTTAACCTAACTTACTGTTTTGCTTAAAAATGTTAATTAATATTAATGATTAATAATTTCCTACATTTAAACTGTCAGCAGATAAAGAAAGCCCATTATACAATCTACTTAACCTCAATCCTTGTGTTTACTTATTTTGATAACCCTCTAACAGTGTTGCCGAATAGAATCAAAGAAATTGCCAACCTATTCTCGTGGGAGTATTCCTAGTTCTTTTAAGGGAAAATTGTTACAGTGATTAAATAGTTAGTTAAATTGAAGTATTCAGTTTCCTAAATAGAGTAGTAATTAGTTCGTATTTGGGATTGTTATTCTGTGAACAAAATCTATAACAAAAATTTAACACCCGACGTCCCCCACCTTAACAAATACGTGGCGCCCCTGGTTTTTCCTAATTTAGGTTTTTCTGGACTTGAACCCATGACCTTCCGGCTGTTAAACGTACAAAAGCTGGCGGCAGGTGGGACCGGCGTTGTTTATTGCAACTTGTCGATTTTGTTAGGGTCTTGGATATATACTAGAATTTATTTTGAAAATATATATCAATAGAAACAAGGGTGATGTACACAAAAAAATTAGGGCCGCAACAGATTTGGCGCCCAACGTAAAGGGCCCGAGTTTTTGTAGATACGCAACAGATTTGGCACTTAACGTAAAGGGCCAGGGTTTTTGTAGATAAGCAACATGAGTTGGCATCACCCAACTAACTTTTGTTTCCTTGTTTTTTTCTATAATAAAGAGAACAGGAATCCTAGTGACAACTACACAAAAGGGAGAAGTTGGTATTTATAAAATTTTTAATGGTGTTTTCGATTAAATATTGACCACCTAGTGCAGTTGCTTTTCGTTAGGGAAAAATGTTGATATTTTTAATTTGACAACTTTTTTTTTTAATGGTCTTATGGTGGCTGGTTTATGCAATAAAGTGGTACATGGTTTTTTTTTAACCTAATTAGCTTAGTTCGATTACAAGTTGAAATAGGAGAAGTGGAAGGTGGCTACTGACAAACTAGACAGTTTTTTTTCAATTTTTTGTTGTTTTTAGGATCCGAATAATAAGTAATAAAACTTGACAGACAGACACACTCAGTAAAAACTTAGGACATATGACTGGCTGTACTTCCCTGTCTTCTAACTTTTATTGGGCAAAATATTTTTTTTTACCAAACATTTGATTTTCACCAGAGTCAAACTACCTGAGAAATAGCAGTGAGCTTTGAATTAAGGGCATAAACTAGTTACTGACTGGACTTTAAAAAAATAAAACCTAGAGCTAGTTTCGCGAAGTAGGTTTTTATAGGAACCTCAGATTCCTTTACATTTTTTTTGTTTTAACTTTTTTTTTTGGTGCGAAACAAGGGGGGTGGCTCCATTTTTTTTTAAAAGAAGAATCCAGGAGGGATTCCAAGCACCTTGGTCAGGAGGGATTAAAAAAAATGATGAGTCACAAGTGCAGGTCTGATGGTTTAGTTTAAAAGTGTTAGTCCGCAGGACTGTTTGGGTATTTTTGGCATCAGACTGTACGAACCTTTTAGGGATTTATTGAACCCCTGTTTATGGCTATAGGTTTAATGTGTTTCGATAGTAAGTACTACTTGGTCGGTAAGCACCCACATTTTTTTTATTTGAACCTTGATTTGGTATAGAATAGGTTTGCTTAACTAATGTTGGATAGCTTGGATAACAATAAAGGGTTTAGGGTTCATGGGTTTTTTTTTAGAATCCGATGAGGGATGATAATTTTTTTTTTGCTCTGAATAGAGGTATTATAAAAACCTGAATCACTTTAGAGTTTTGGCTTTTAGGTAATGGATAACTAAACTCTACACCTACTACTAGGGAAAATTTATACCCTTAAGTTATCCATATAGGTTATTAATTGATTTAATTGGGCAGATAGATGGTTAGGTTTCTCTTGTTTTTTTTGTTGTTGGGAAAAACTGAGTATATCAAACTTAGGAAAATCCATAATTACTACTATATAGTCTCTGAAAGGGAAACAGGAACGGAGGAATGACAATTTTCATTTATTTCTCTAATCTTTAGGACTTAAAAGCTTTAAAAAACGATAACATAGTTGGTTAATTTAAGGTCCTTTATAAACTCAATGGTACACTGTGGTCTTTTAATATTGTCGGAAAAATCCTAACCATGTGAAGAAACTTACAGTGAAGAGAACACAGGCCAGCTTTATTCTAGATTTTAAGAAGGCAATGGTTAGCAAAGAAAATCGTTACTACTTCAACTTTAAGAAATCATTCAAAAAAGTCGAAAAACCACAAAAAGTATTTTCATTAACTATTTTTTTTCTCCTTGTTTGGGAAGCCAGCCAATAATTTCTTTTATGCAGTACACAAAAAAAAAATGTCTGACTAAGATTTTTGGTTTTTTTTGCAATTTTCAGTACTTTTTATTATGTAGGTTTTTTTTTTATTTTTAAAGACACGAATAGGTCGACACATATTAATAATACTTCAACTGAATGAAAGTTTTGGATGGAAAGAGTTTTTGGAAAATATTTCAACAAAAAAAAAATAAAATCATTATAATTTAATTTTTTTGTCCAGACCATAGGGTACGTTAGGTGACCGAAATCATCAATACACATTTTTGTACAATAGGCCAATGTTTCTGTGGAAAGTTAAGACTGTAGTTTAAATGGATATAGAGATTTGTTTTTTTGTGAAGGTGCTGCTCGGTATTTTCCTAATGTTGACTAATTAAAGATAGACTTATAGTTTTTGTGCTTCAAACATTTTCTTTTATTTCATTTTTTTTGGTGGTAACAATTGGGGACTAACATCTTCTCCAATGTGTTACAATTCGGGTCAGAGGTGGGTCCTATTGTGCTCAGGAATTTGGGAAAACCTTAATCTAAATTACCTAGAGCCGAGGTTGAACATCGATACCTCTCTAAACAGCGCTACCTCGGAACTGTCAAACTAAGTAATTATAATCCTGTTTGTTTTTTTTTTTTTTTCATTTTTTTTTAAAAAAAGGGGGGACAATTTTTTTTTTGGGGCTAAGGGTACGGCGTAGGCTTCGGAGAGCATATACCAAATATGACCTACGGGTATACCGGCCTTAAACAAAAAATTTGTTTGTTTTAAATTATCAGTCATAATGTAAGCTTGTTCAGGTTAACCAGTACCTAGAATTACTTGATAGTTTTACAGCTCCATAGTAATTAAATACAAGAGATAGCTGCTTTGTTTAGAAGCACAACTATTTTTTTTTTTGGTTAGGTCAGAACGTGTTAGGATAGCTAGTAAGGCGTAGGACATAGTAAGTCCAAACCAAGCTTGGTTGAGAACGGGTGTCACTAGTGTTGTTCAACTTGAGTTTTTTTTCTTCTGTTTTCTTGTTTTTTTTGAAGTCGCGAAATGGAGGATCCGCCTTAGACTGAGTGCAGCATATATATATTTGGTAAATATTATATGATCTTTGGGGATTCGTACCGGGAAATTCTTTTAAGGTATTTCTAAAGCCATTCTCATAACTGACTCTTGCGAATCGACAATTAGCATGGGCTTGGAGTGCATAAAGGTTTACAGCCTTATGACCCATGGAGTTGTCAATTCTTGATAGGAGGTTTGACGGGCATGTTAAAATTACATAAGTTTTTTTTCTGCTAGATAATTTATTTGTTTACTACTTGCTTTTTGTTGGAAGATAACACTAGATGACCGTCGTTTTTTTGAATAATTTAAAGCTAATAACTGGGTTGTTTTTCCTAATATCGCAGAATTGGGTACTGTTGTTCACGCCTACTTATTTTTTTTTAATTTTATTCCATTTTTTTTCCTCTTCAATTTTTTTTAAAAGACTAAATGCTAATTGAGGTTCATTAGTCTGCTTAAGGGCAATCAGCGAACGTCGCTGTAATACCAGGGTGGGTGCTGGTTGTGCTGAGTAAGTGGTACCCGTTGCCAGGTAAAGTTTAATTGTAGCTAGGGTGGTAATTCTATTTGGCACACAGTTAGAGTGAGGTTTGGTAAACACAGAGGAGACACTTGTACGATGTTATTTATTAGTTTTTTTTGTAAACGCGAACGCGGTTCTTGTCTGTTCCGTTCGGTTTTGCGGGCACGACACGTCGAATTTATTAGGTCTTGGTTTTTTTTAAATAAAGATCTAATTTAGAGTAATTGGGATTATTTGCCCAATTGTTAAATTGATATAGTGTAAGATAGTGCGAGTAGTTATTATAGTGAGAAGTGTGTACTTTGTGACCAGCGTAGCGTGGTTATTAGTAGACTTGCGCAGTGTACGCTTACTTAACATAGATTAGTTATTGTTTTTTTAAAGATTAAAAAGTTACCACAATGTCATATCCTTGGCATGGGAAAATTGACATTAAGAGACTTGAAGTCTCGGAGATAGGATACGAGTTGGCCATTAGAGGAGTAGAGTCAGTGGGTACTAAAACTGAACTGGAGACTAGGCTGGTATATATAAGGCAACAAGAGGTGAACAATGACAGTTTGCGCTATCCCCCTTACCCATTCTCGTTTGAAGAGGACACCGGAGTCCTCACATCGACGCTTGATAAGTTGGTACTTTTGGTCCAATCCTTTACAGGTTCCAGGAGAACCGTAACCTATATAACCTTACATTCTAGACTAAACCACTGCCTAAATCGAATCGACAATTTACAGGCCAGAACCAAGGAGTCTATAATGCTTAAAAGATTGTTGCTGGCCCAGACCTTAGATCTTTTGGCCCAGTTGGACAATAAGTCCGCTACCAAAAAGGAGGCGGTAGCAGTAGATCTACCAGATTTGACCGTCTTAGGAAGCGGCACAAGACGAACTCCGGACTCTGATGAGGACACCGATCAAGACGAGAAATCTGCTCGACACCAGCCTAGACCAATAGGAACTTCATCACCATTACCTTATAGACTTAACTCCAGAGCTCAGATTACTTCAGTGCCACCTCACAAATGGGGTCTTACCAAGTATAATGGTGACGGCAAGATGTCGCTCACTGCGTTTTTCCAGCGTGTAGAGGAGTTGCGCGTTGCGCGTAACGTGACTAAGGAGGAACTCTTTCGATCTGGGATCGACTTATTTGATTTAAGAGCGTTTTCGTTCTATCAAGAATGCGTTGAGCAAGGCCTTGTAGAAACGTGGGATGAACTGATGGAGGAATTTCGCACAGAATTCTTGCCCTCCACACATGCGGAAGATCTTTTGGATGAAATTAAACGCAGAAAGCAGGGACCATCCGAGTGTATTGGTGAATATCTCTCAATCATGAATACCTATTTCAAGAGGTTACGTTGCCAAGTGTCCGAAGAGGCCAAGCTTAAAATTTTAATGCGTAATATCGGTAGCTTGTACAAGAAACGATTGGGTTCTCGAGATGTGTCGACCGTTGAGGAACTTAAGAGGCTGTGTAGGAAGATAGAAGACAGAAATCAAGAGCGACCGATCGTGCCTCTCAGGAAGGGTTTTATGCTTGAACCTGATCTGGCTTACGTGGAAGTCCTTTCAGAAACAGAGGGCGTAGTCGATGCCGTAGAGGCGACATCTAGACAAAGCACAAGTGGCACACGAACACCACCACGAAACGCTCCTCCTGCTCCACGGGGTAGCACCACACTAACGTGTTTCAGATGTGGCCAACCTGGTCATAAAGCAATTGGTTGTCTTTCTCGCAGTCCAGTCAAATGTTACGGCTGTCAGGCTGTCGGAGTTTATAGAAATAGGTGTCCCAACTGTAATCGTTCGGGAAACGGCAGAGGACACTCATAGGTCGCCGGCCTTTGAGCCAAGTCGCCAATACTGTTCCGGCTAATTCATTTTCACCGATTTTAGACTTTATTCTAGATCACGCTCGTAATGATGAACGACCATATCTCGAAGTTGAGGTCCTGGGGCATAAGATTTTGGGGCTTTTGGATTCGGGTGCGTCCAAAACTTTTCTTGGTAGCTTGGGTTGGGAGATCGTCAAGAACTTGGGGCTTCGCTTGGATACTTCAAGAAAATGTTCGTGTTCTGTCGCCAACGGTCAGCGTGTACAAAGTTTAGGCGTTATCGACCTGCCGGTCACACTGAAGGGTAAATTGCGTATTGTTGAAGTTTCGGTGGTTCCGGAGTTACCTCACTTGTTAATTTTGGGTATTGATTTTTGGAAAGTAATGGGGGTAGTTCCTGACCTCAGGCAGAGCGAATGGCATTTTGCTGAGAAGGCTGACACTATTTTTAGTATCGAGAACGAAACCCTTACGGTGTTGACACCCTTACAATCTGCGCAAATGGAAGATTTGGTTAATACGTATAAGTCCTTGATGGGTACACAACTTGGTCGTACTAATAGAGTGGAACATCGTATCCTTACTGAGTCTGCGCCGATCCGACAACGTCCTTATCGGGTTTCTCCTGTTATACAAAAGGTTATTGATGATGAGATTGAGTCCATGCTGGCTCAAGGTGTGATAGAACCTAGCAGTAGTCCCTGGGCGTCTCCGGTGGTCGTAGTACAAAAGAAAAACACTGGGAAAACAAGATTTTGCGTCGACTATCGCCGCTTGAACGCAGTCACACAAAGAGATAACTATCCTTTACCTCTCGTAACCGAGACCTTAGACAAGCTAAACAATGCCAAATATCTTTCAAGTCTGGACATTAAAAGCGCCTATTGGCAGGTACCGATAGAAGAGAAGTCTCGGCCTCTTACGGCTTTTATTTGTCACCGGGGTTTATACCAATTTAAAAGAATGCCATTTGGACTTCATAACGCTCCGGCAACGTGCGTAACTTCGACGTTCGAAAAACATATTCAAATCCTTGACGAAGTTTTCCGTAGGTTGATGGCGGCCAATATTACTATCAGTTGGGAGAAATGTCAATGGTGTAAGCCTGAAATGAAGTATCTGGGCTATTTAGTTACCAGCCGAGGGTTGAAGGTCGACCCAGATAAAGTTAAAAGTATGTTAGAGTTACCACGTCCCAGAACTGTTAAAGAAGTACGGAGAATATTGGGTTCTTTTAGTTGGTATCGGCGTTTTGTTCCGGAGTTCTCTTCAATAGTGACTCCAATAACCGCGCTGACGAAGAAGCATCACAAATTTAGTTGGACACCAGAGTGTGAGGAGTCTTTTAGAAAAATTAAGGAGTTACTGGTGAGTGCACCTATTTTGAATTGTCCCGATTATTCCAAAGATTTTATTATACAAACCGACGCTAGTGGTTATGGGATTGGAGCGGTTCTCACTCAGCCTGATTCAGAAGGTGGTGAACGAGTGGTTTGTTATTTAAGTCGTTCTCTTACTCGGCAAGAGCAAAACTTTAGCACCACTGAACGTGAATGTCTCGCAGTGGTATGGGCGATTGAAAAACTTCGACCTTATATTGAGGGACTTCCTTTTACGATTATTACGGATCACTTTGCTCTTAAATGGTTACACAACCTAAAGGATCCTTCCGGACGCCTGGCACGCTGGTCAGTAAAACTACAACAGTATGATTATCCACCGTAAAGGCAAAGACCTGATTGTACCTGATATGTTATCACGGGCTGTTCCTATGATTGATCTAATTTGTAGTGAAATTTCTTCACCTCAGCCGAATAAGAAGGACCGCTGGTATAACAGGATGGTTAAAAATGTGATGGATAAACCTTTGAAGTTTCTTAATTGGCGTATCGGAGAGGATGGTAACTTGTACAAATATATTAAACAGGAATTCTCAAGTTTAATGCCTCGAGGGGATAATTGGAAGCTAGTACTGCCGAAGGAGGAACGACACAAAACACTGTCTGCGGGCCATGACCCTCCTACATCCGGTCATACTGGAGTCTATAAGACCTATGAACGTTTGGCAGAAAAGTACTATTGGCCTAAGATGCGCCAAGACGTTGCGTCTTATGTTCGACGTTGTACTGTGTGTGCTGCTCACAAAGTTGATCCTAAAGGGGCTCGCGATCATATGATTCCTAATGAGAAACCTAGTAGGCCTTGGGAGATCATTTCCGTTGATCTTGTGGGTCCGTTACCTCGAAGTACAAAGGGACATACAGCTCTTCTAGTAGTGTATGATAATCTCAGTAAATTTACACTGGTGTTTCCCCTTCGTTCGATGTCAATGAACCTTGTGGTTAACCGAATTGAAGAACAAGTCTTTATGATTTTTGGGGTTCCTAGGAAAATCATTTTAGACAACGGTAGTCAGTTTAAGGGTGGTCAGTTTCGTAAATTGGCGGAGACGTATAATGTTAATCTCAGATTTAATGCCTTCTACCACCCAAGGGCTAACCCAACTGAAAGACAAAACCGCCAGATCAAAATCATGATTCGTATGTACGTCAAGGATAACCACCGCATTTGGGACCAACACGTTCATCGTTTGGCTTGTGCCATTCGGACTTCTGTACATGAGACTACAAGAGTGACTCCCTACTTTATGAACTTTGGAAGGAACATGTGTTTGTCTGGTGAGGACTATCGGAATGAGGAATTGTTAGGTGTTGAGTCTGGTGTTCAAGATTCTGGGATTACAAGAAATTTACTGTTTCGAGAGATGTTTGCCGAAACCAAGAAACGTCTAGAAGTAGCGGGTCGTAAGAGTGTAGAGAAGTATAATCTGCGTAAACGCTCGGAAGAATATTCTGTGGGTCAAAAGGTGTGGAAGAAGAATTTTGTGCAATCCAATGCTGCTAAGTATTTCTCTCATAAGTTGGCTCCACCTTTTGTAGGTCCCTATGTGATTCACCAGAAACTGTCGCCGTGGACGTATGTATTGAAGGAATTGGATGGTAGTGTTCTTCCAGGTTCTTGGCACTCGAAGGATCTTAAGCTGTCGAATGATAACTAGATATGTTTAACCCTTGGGGTTAACCATTTTGAAGCAAGGGGGGGATTGTTACGTGTGAAATTATCCTTAGGACACCGTGTAGTTTCACACTAACAATTGTGGTTAGTAATCAACATTTTTTTTTTATAAATCTACTTTAAATTCTATAAACCTACCTAAAGTTTATGTAAATCAATCCATGTTTCGCGCACTGTTAGACAGGTTCTGTTGTGATTTAAGATGGGCATTTTTACAAATTGTATCACTGACTGCCGGCCTATAAAACACCTTTTTATTAGTTGAAAAATTAGAAAACCGTGTACTTAATTCGATTTTATTTACCTATGGAAAAGTGAGGCTGTAATACCACGCGCGGTGTTTTGGTTGGTTGCACAAGCATATTTTGCAGGTTGGGTACATTTCTCTGGTTGTACGGCTGCTCACGGATTACTTATTCTGCTCGGTGCTGAATCTGGAACACTGGGACATTGTTTATATTATCCGGACTTATGAAGCAAATAAGGGCTGATTGTTGTACATAGGTTGCACACTACATTTTTCTTGAATTTTGAGGAACTATTAACTTGGTTCTGATTGACAATACTGTTCGGTGCAACCAGTTCAGGAGGTTTGTTCTGTCCGAGTTGTGGTTGGTGCAGAGATGGAACCCGGGTTGGTTGTCACTGGTCGACTGTTCTTTCGTTCTTTTGACATCTTTCCTTTCTTTTGACATTTGTCTTTCTGGAAGCACCCTCGTGTAAAAGGGGATCGTTTTCCAGCCCTTAAAAAGGGGCAAGACCGATTTTTTTTATTAAAAACTGTTCGATCTGTCTCCCGGCTACTGCTGAAACATGGGTAGTACCAGTGGAATTGGTAAGCCATATTTTTTTTTAAGGTTAGGGGTACTCGTGGTTCTTTTGGGAAAAAATCTTAGTTTTTGGGGTTTTGGTCAATTGTAACTTAATTGGGCGTGAAGCTGAGATTGTTTTTCTTATTTACAGTATATGGTAGCACGACCCATTTTAGCCTAATGTGCTAGGCCGAGGGCTGTGATGTGTCCGCTCTACCGGACTGTAGGATGAGACTGCGTTGGAGTGGGGAACCCTTCTTTCAGAAGGTGAGTGTGAATTTCCCCAACCGAGTCTTGAAAAAAAAGAAAATATAATTTTTTATCAGTAATGTTTTCTTGACGTTTTTTTATTTAATTATTTATGAAGCGGCTTTATAGTTCAGGCACGACCACTGAAATATGCAGTGTGTTTCGAGTTGTTAAATCCCGAATTATTAGTACACCACTGGAAAACTAAAGGTGTCCTTTTTCTTTTCCAGGGTTCTCCAGGTGGGTTCTGCGTTTGAATGTACAAGAAGTTGTGTCTTTCTCTGTGTGGTTGTATGCTGTGACTGATTAGAACAGCCAGGTGATGTTGGTTCTTACATTGGTGTAATCAAGAGATGTGACGGCGCTTATGACAAAATTTTTACAATATCAAGTTAGTAATTTGTAGTCGACCTTGGTTTAGTGCTGGGAGGCCTAACTAAATATTTAGTCGTTGTCAAAGCTAATTTAAAGGTCGGTTATTGGCCACAGCCTATTGACCAGGTTCGACTATAATATAAATAATAACTCATACTATTTGTTTTTATTTAAAATAATACCATGTTTCTTATATAGGTAACTTAACAATTGATATTCATAATAATTTTTTTTCCCCAGTGTAAACGACACCCTGAGCTCAGACGTCGGAAACTATATTGTTTCTTTTATATTTATCAATTTTATTTGCAAGAATGATGATGATTTCTAAACTTGCATAACTCCATTTTTCTATTCAACTTCAATTTTAAAATAAAAACCAAATTTTGTTTTTTTTTAACCTAACTTACTGTTTTGCTTAAAAATGTTAATTAATATTAATGATTAATAATTTCCTACATTTAAACTGTCAGCAGATAAAGAAAGCCCATTATACAATCTACTTAACCTCAATCCTTGTGTTTACTTATTTTGATAACCCTCTAACAGTGTTGCCGAATAGAATCAAAGAAATTGCCAACCTATTCTCGTGGGAGTATTCCTAGTTCTTTTAAGGGAAAATTGTTACAGTGATTAAATAGTTAGTTAAATTGAAGTATTCAGTTTCCTAAATAGAGTAGTAATTAGTTCGTATTTGGGATTGTTATTCTGTGAACAAAATCTATAACAAAAATTTAACACCCGACGTCCCCCACCTTAACAAATACGTGGCGCCCCTGGTTTTTCCTAATTTAGGTTTTTCTGGACTTGAACCCATGACCTTCCGGCTGTTAAACGTACAAAAGCTGGCGGCAGGTGGGACCGGCGTTGTTTATTGCAACTTGTCGATTTTGTTAGGGTCTTGGATATATACTAGAATTTATTTTGAAAATATATATCAATAGAAACAAGGGTGATGTACACAAAAAAATTAGGGCCGCAACAAGACAGACAGACAGACAGACAGACAGACAGACAGACAGACAGACAGACAGACAGACAGACAGACAGACAGACAGACAGACAGACAGACAGACAGACAGACAGACAGACAGACAGACAGACAGACAGACAGACAGACAGACAGACAGACAGACAGACAGACAGACAGACAGACAGACAGACAGACAGACAGACAGACAGACAGACAGACAGACAGACAGACAGACAGACAGACAGACAGACAGACAGACAGACAGACAGACAGACAGACAGACAGACAGACAGACAGACAGACAGACAGACAGACAGACAGACAGACAGACAGACAGACAGACAGACAGACAGACAGACAGACAGACAGACAGACAGACAGACAGACAGACAGACAGACAGACAGACAGACAGACAGACAGACAGACAGACAGACAGACAGACAGACAGACAGACAGACAGACAGACAGACAGACAGACAGACAGACAGACAGACAGACAGACAGACAGACAGACAGACAGACAGACAGACAGACAGACAGACAGACAGACAGACAGACAGACAGACAGACAGACAGACAGACAGACAGACAGACAGACAGACAGACAGACAGACAGACAGACAGACAGACAGACAGACAGACAGACAGACAGACAGACAGACAGACAGACAGACAGACAGACAGACAGACAGACAGACAGACAGACAGACAGACAGACAGACAGACAGACAGACAGACAGACAGACAGACAGACAGACAGACAGACAGACAGACAGACAGACAGACAGACAGACAGACAGACAGACAGACAGACAGACAGACAGACAGACAGACAGACAGACAGACAGACAGACAGACAGACAGACAGACAGACAGACAGACAGACAGACAGACAGACAGACAGACAGACAGACAGACAGACAGACAGACAGACAGACAGACAGACAGACAGACAGACAGACAGACAGACAGACAGACAGACAGACAGACAGACAGACAGACAGACAGACAGAGCGACAGACAGACAGACAGACAGACAGACAGACAGACAGACAGACAGACAGACAGACAGACAGACAGACAGACAGACAGACAGACAGACAGACAGACAGACAGACAGACAGACAGACAGACAGACAGACAGACAGACAGACAGACAGACAGACAGACAGACAGACAGACAGACAGACAGACAGACAGACAGACAGACAGACAGACAGACAGACAGACAGACAGACAGACAGACAGACAGACAGACAGACAGACAGACAGACAGACAGACAGACAGACAGACAGACAGACAGACAGACAGACAGACAGACAGACAGACAGACAGACAGACGGCGCAACAAAAAAGTTTCAAAATCATCTGAAACGCAAAGATATATAAAAAAATTTGAAATCGGAGTAACTTTTTTTTTCTCGAAAAAATTAGGATCACTATAGCTCACACTATACTATAGTATAGTAGTAGTGTGAGCTAAAATTGCGGCGCTGGCGGAATTTTTTTTGCAAATAATTAAAAAATGAGATATTTAGTTAGATATTAGTTACCTACCTATTATTATTGAAATTATAAATAAATAATAAATGTATCATACCTAGTTTACATATTTTCTCTTCCAATGGCAAAGATGAAAATTTAATTGTTTTTAAATATTGCACGCTAATGCTATCAGAATTAGAAACTTCCGCCATGGTCGTAAATACCAAATCGTTGAAATCAAAACAAACCTCCAGCGCCCGACCGATAATGCCAAATTAGTGGTGTGCAAATACTATCTACTCGAGACTTTAATATTTGATACATTCGAAGTAATCGAATATCCTTCGACGCCAAATACTCGTTACTCGAATCACGAATGGGACCGAAGCCGAAGTGTTACTTTTGTATCAATTGTATCGGCATCGGCCGTATGAGTAACGAGTTTGGAGTACTTGTAATCATTTGGATCGATATTTATATATTGGATTTACCGATAATATAAAATAAATAATAATAAAATCTAATACTCTACTCGAATAGGAAGTACCAGTATCTACTCAATACTTGGAAAAGTATTCGTTGCACATCACTATGCCAAATTGTCTAAGTGCACTAATAAGTGCCCTTGAGCTCCTCTAACATGCAACGCCAACCATGGGTGCGTGGGGCGTCACGGGGGTGCGGGTGGTATCGAGGCTAGTTTTTGCACAGATTTTGTCCTAGGCACTGCCGCAGGAAGGTTCAGATTCTATGTACTGTAAAATTCTATTGGGACATGTCGTCCTCTCTTTCTATATTCCATAATTAGAATGCGACACAACATCTACGGAGCAAATAAAAGTGAATACTTAGAATCGAACTAACTATATAGCGCATCCGCCAGCATGCACCGCAGGTGGTTTGAACACGAATACAAACACATACATACCGGGTATTAATTTGTAGGTAATATTCCAGTCTTTAGTGAATTCCGTTTGGGGTAATTATTAATTAAATTTTAGTATTTTTTTTAAGTAAATTTTGGGAAAGCACGTGCACAAGTGCACTTATGGAGAAACCGCCACTGATGATAATGATTCATATGTGAGTGGACTTTGCAGCCCTTCCTCTGCGTGCACTAGTAGGTCTATTGTGGCTCAAAAAAAAAAGAAGATAATAGGTTCGTTCTAGTTGACCATTGGACTAGTTATAAATTCGTTCAAAAAACTCTGCCAATATATGGGCCCCTAAGCTCACACTAGATACTATAGTTATAGTGTACGTGTGAGCTAATATAACTAAAAACTGAAATATATTTTATTCAACTCCAGACTAAATTATCTTTTGTTTGATACCACACAAGCCATGTTTTGACTTAAACTCAAATTTTTGAAATCTACTCCCACCCTTTTAAAAAAAACAAAAAACTAAAATGTATTTTGTTTAACTGCAGACTCAATTACCTTTCGTTTGATATCACACACGCCATATTTCACATAAACTCTAATTTTTGAAATCTATCCCCATTCTTTTATTTGGTTTGTGTTCGGTGGATTTTGTTCATTTTTAAATGGGACCATCTCGACCCAAGACCCAGCCTAGGTACCAAATTTTATTAAAATCGGCCAAGCGGTTTTTGAGTTATGCGCGTTGGTCGTTACAGACAGACATACAGACATACATACAGACAGACAGACAGACAGACAGACAGACAGACAGACAGACAGACATACAGACAGACAGACAGACAGACAGACAGACAGACATACAGACAGACAGACAGACAGACAGACAGACGGCGCAACAAAAAAGTTTCAAAATCATCTGAAACGCAAAGATATATAAAAATTTTTGAAATCGGAGCAACTTTTTTTTTCTCGAAAAAATTAGGATCACCATAGCTCACACAACTATAGTATAGAGTATGTGTGAGCTAATATACAAGCACGTTATTGATGTCATAATAGGCTAACAAGATGAATATACGGCAAGGACTAAAAAAATACTCTGCTAATATATGGGCACCTACGCTCACACTAGGTACTTTAATTATAGTGTACGTGTAAGCTAATATTGTCACGACTATATTTGTGACAAGTGGTATCTCTACCATATATGTCACAAGGTTTGTTATTTAGTTCCCTTGTGACTGAGGGATTTAGGGGAATATGAAAATTAAGTATAAAGAATCCACATTTATCCATGTATTTTATATAAGAAAACAGATTAACAGGAATAGAGGTTATTGCTATAATTAAATAATGTAAAAAGAGGGATGCTGGCTGGAGAGAGTTGACCTAGGGGCCATAAGAAATAGACCTTAAAGTGGGTATTGACTTGCAACAAAACACTCCAAACATTTTCGCCGAAAATGTTCGCTCAGTAAGTACGTGTCTTTGCTTATGTGATTTTGCAATCTGGGAACACAGCGCGCATCAAACACTACAAACAGGACAAACATTTTCGGCGAAAATGCGCGGAGTGTTGCAAGTGAATACGTGTACTTCAAACGCACAGACCGCGCTGCAACAAATTTTGCAAGTCAATACGTCACGGCGAACGCGCAAAACATTTTCCGAGGCTTGTCGGTAAATCGGAATTGCACAAAGAAATTTATTCTTTCTTGTTCGTTCAGTGGGTACGGTCGCTTGCTGTATTTGTCGCGTTTGCCCTGTGTTGCGTTTTTTTTTCAATTTGCACTTAAAAAATGGAATGGACCAGGGAAAAATCCCTGGAACTTATTGACGAATTCGAAAGACATCCATCTTTATGGAACCCCAATAAAATAAAATAAATAGATCCATCACGGATCTGATACCTTCCTAGCTAGCCTATTAGCACATTCAAGTGAAGCCAAAATATATCATTTTCTTACACCTCAATTCTTGTAGGTAATATAGACTTATTGCAATAAAACATGGCTTTAATAGTGCCCGGAACTATTCGGCCAGTTTTACATAACCATACCACGAATTTAAAAATAAAGTTTTTTATTTATTCCGAAGCTTAAAGACACAAAAGACGATTTTTTTACATAAAACTGTCAGAATTTTGCCGGGCACTATTAAAGCCAGGTTTTATTGCAATAAGTCCTTAATACAAATACGTAGTAGGTATTATTTTCTCTCTTCTATGCATCAAACCACCACACCAACTTGGAGCAATTTTTGTGACATGGGGGCACCAAGATTGTTAAAAAGTAAGGATTTTTCCACAAAAATGCACATAAAAGTTTCGTTATTATTCGCGAAATTCTACTTTTAGTGATAAGTATTGGGTTCAAATAAGGAAGTTAGCCTAAATTCGTTTATTAAAACCCCAAATTTTTTCGCCTGCGTCACAATTCACTGAATTTCCCCTCCGAAGATTAGGATTTGTAGGAGGTCATGCAATTTAAAATACCTAAAAATTCTTCATAAAGAAGCAGCAATACAGGGTGTCCCAGATAAAAGTAAATTTATGGAGATTTCGAAAGTAAGAGATACGATTTTGGTTAAATGAGAGATGCTGTATCCAAATTAAAAATATCTACACCGGTTTTTAAAATGTAGAGCAAAAACTAAAAATTGAAATATCAACTATTATAGTCCACAGTACATCGGTATATTTTTTAAGTGATGAGTTTTAAGTTTTGGTACATAAGTTTATCGTGCCGAGACGAATAATGTTTTTCCACTGCGAAAATTTAAAGTGATTCCTAGCAGAGTGCGAGGGCTTAGAAATCTTTTGACCTTTGGACTGGCTAAACCAAGCATGCGATTTTGGCGACAATGTTGCCATTGACTTTTCACACATTCCTTAGGCCACATAAAAAAATAGCCTTTTACCATTATTTACTGCTCCTTTTTTCATCTCGTAATTTAGGAGATGAAAAAAATAACAATACAGAATTGGTAACCAGCAATTTTTTTTTCGGGGGCTTAAGAAATGTGTGAAAAGTCAATGGCAACATTGTCGCCAAAATCGCATGCTTGGTTTAGTCAGTCCAAAGGTCAAAAGATTTCTACGCCTTCGCACTCTACTAGGAATCACTTTCAAGAATTTTCGCAGTGAAAAAACATTATTCGTCTCGGCACGATTAACTTGTGTACCAAAACTTAGCTTGTTACTCATCACTTAAAAAATATACCGATGTACTGTGGACTATAATAGTTGATATTTCAATTTTAATTTTTGCTCTACATTTTAAAAACCTGTGTAGACATTTTTTATTTTGATACAGCATCTCTCATTTAACCAAAGTGTGAAAAGTCAATGGCAATATTGTCGCCAAAATCGCATGCTTGGTTCAGTCACTCTGAAGCTCGAAAGATTTCTACGCCCGCGCACTCTATTAGATCGGCAAGATAAACCTATGTACAAAAATTCCGCCTGTTACTGATCATTTAAAAAATAGACCAATGTACTGTGGACTTATCTTATTTACAAATTTAATAAAATTTGTTAGAATTGTATTAGCGTGGCTGTAGTCAAATGACGTTATTGATTTTTTCTAATCCTCTTGATTTTTTTTTAAACAAAGCTTTTATGATTTTATGGCCGCCGTATTGAATTTATACGCCATATATATTGTTAAACAAGATGGCAAAGATATTTTAGTTTAAAAAAAAACACAATTTTCAGGTTTTTTAAACTGGTATAACCTATAATATAAATAAAAATTTTGTGAAAGTTTAATAAAGTTTGGGGAAGGCCTTTAAAAACAATTTTAAATAGCGTAAAAAAAGCAGCGCAGGTCATATCTTTTAAAAATAATTTTAAAAAGACAAAAACTAGGCAAAAATTTTGAAAAACAAACGTTAAATGTTCCGGAAATCTAACTAAAAAAAGCGACGTCGCAGGCGAAAATGTTGACAAATAAATCTAAAATTTGGTACAAATTGAAAAAAAATTAAAAAGCACTGCAGGTATTTTTTGTATGTAATGTAATAATGTAATACCTGCAGAAAGGAAATACCACCCAACCTCACAAGATTTTTGCTCTGTAAATATAATAAAATTAGGAAAAATTGAATATTTTTTATTCTGCGTGACTACACGTTTTTAGATTTATCTCAGCTCAAATTTTTTGAAAAATGTAAAGTATTAAAAAGAGGTAGGCCATTTTCAAAAGAATTGGGGATGTCTTAAAAAATTATTTGAAATGGGTGACTTTTTTACATGTGATTTTGCTCCCAAAAAACTTGTTTTAATAACGAAACAGTAAACAGGGTGCTAATTGGCATCGGCAACTATTTCTAACTCGGCAACTAAGGGAACTGCAAAGTTGGTTAAACTTGACAAAATGTATGTATAAATAATATATTATTTTGACCCATAAAGTTAATTAAACCGCGTCGTCTTCATCCATCACGGTTCACGGTGATACTGACTTAAAATAGCACGGAGGAGTATCTGTATAATAAAACCGGTTAAAAGTAAAAATGACCAAGATACTCAAAAGTACCTTCTAACCATTTTTTGTTCTATCCAATAATTTATCTATCAAGCCGCCTCCATAAAACGTCCCCCTCTACTTGCCTCGTCTCGTGAGGTCGGTCGAAACGTAATGACTTTTGAAATCACAAGCCTTTGTTCTCGACCTTTGTTTTGAGGTGTTAGTTAGTTGTTATTGTGTTTTCGAGTGGCATTAGAAAAACCAATTATTGAAAACATAAATAAGAAAGCATGTACCATATTTAAAAACGTCCTTTGTTGTTTACATTGAATGTTTACGAAATATCTTAAAATGCCCTATTTGGTTATTTATATTTGCCTAATTTTGTCCTTATCAAAACCTTTTAGTTGCCTGCAGGGCCTTGCCGAGCTATATTTCTTTAATAAAGATTAATAAGTTTAAGCTTATGTCAGTCATATCTCATCAAAAAATTGTCCGCCTACGTTCGCCATTTTGACTTATAGGCTTTCAAAGCAGTGATATGCGTAAAAAAAACGTAAAATATGATTTTTCCATATAAAAAATACTTTTTTTTTTATTAAAAATTTTTTCTAGTTGGTACAAAAATCTACAAAAACGAATAAAAAACAAGTAAAAGCAATAAAACTCAAAAGACATGTATGGAGAAAAACCTACTTCCACTTGCGAGCCTCAATTTTCAAAAGATGATTAAACGTGAAAACCGCATCTTGACAAGCTTTTGAAAAGTCTGCCTATTTGGGAGGGGGCCTTTTTTATTTATGAAAATTGTAAAGTGAGTTTGTATAGTTTTTGCAACAAAGAATCCAACTTGTAAAATAATTTTTATCTGTCTTTTAGTTTTGAAGATATTACATAAAATTGATATTTTTATTCGATTTTTAAAACCAGCTTAAAAAAATCTGATTATTGATACTTTTAAGTTATTTCATGAAACTGCGGAACAACTAAAAGTTAAAACAAATATTTATTTAATATTTTTTTTAGTGTACGTTTATAAATGTTGTAGCCTTCCAATAAAAATTATTTCTTAAAACTATTTGTCATTAATTAAAATTTATTGTACGCCTATAAAATAAAATTGTATAAAACGGTGACCAATAATTTTAAAAAGTAATATCATATCAAAAAACTATCTAGGAATTTCATTTGGCTAGTCTTCAAAAAAATACAAAAAATTATGTATAGGAAACAGAAGGGGTGTTCTGTGTGTCAAAACTGAATATAATTTTATAACTTTGGATTTGGGAGAGGAAATCTTCCCTTTTCCCCCCTCGCCGTAGATCCGGGCCTGACATAAGAACATTAAATAGCTTGTTAAGTTATTAAAAACCGAATTACAATATACTTATATTGTTATTCGTATCACCTCAACCCCATCACCTCACGTCCTTTGATCCCTGACATGTGAGACGAACATTAAATAACTTGCTAAGTTATTAAAAACCGAATTACAGTATACTTATATTGTTATTCTTATCACCCCAACCCCATCACCTCACGTTCTTTGATCCCTGACATGTGAGACGAACATTAATATTAAAAACCGAATTACAATATACTTATATTGTTATTCTTATCACCTCAACCCCATCACCTCACGTCCTTTGATCCCTGACATGTGAGACACCCTGTATAGATGTATTTTTTAATATAAACAGTTTATAATTTGTCCCGTTTTATGATACGAATATTCCTATGTGCAGCGCTCAGAGCAAATGCTACAAACATGACGATCTTTTGAGCACGAATGTTTGTTGCATTCGGAGGAAAAAGATCGGAGTGTTTGGAGTGTTCGTAGTGTTTTGCGCGTTTGGAGTGATTTGTTGCAAGTCAGTACGCACCTTTAGGCCGTAGAGAGTTGACTTTATGGGCCATAAAGCGTAACCACCATAGTGAAGTTTTACTTAGGTATGTTAAGTAGGGACCACATTATTTCAGTGGTGTACTGGGTTCGTGGGGACCACGTATTTCAGTGGTGTACTGGGTGTGTTTAGTAGGGACCACGTATTTCAGTGGTATACTGGGGTGATCACTTGCTAGAGTGATGCCGGTCTATTATCCAGCATCGGCTTTTATAGACGAAATTAGTGCAAGCGCAGCAATATTGGTTATTGCTATAGTAAAATGATCCTAATTTAAACTTATTTATGACAGTATAACTAAAAACTGTAATATATTTTATTCAACTCCAGACTCAAATACCTTTCGTTTGATACCACACAAACCATGTTTTGACCAAAACTCTAATTTTTTAAATTTACCCCCACCTTTTTTTTAAAACAAAAATGTATTGTTTTTCATTCTTTTTGATTTACCTTGTATCTTGTGGTCAGTTTGTTCTACTTTGTGTCAGGCAAGCCACGCTGAGGATGGAAATGCCTTTTTCCGAAACACCGGTGTCCGTGGTTGACTATACCCCTATGAAGTTGCCTTTTATACTTGATTAAAATGTATTTGTTTAACTCCAGACTCAAGTACCTTTCGTTTAATACCACACAAGCCATATTTTCATTTAAACTCTAATTTTTGACATTTACCCCCACCCTTTTTTTAAAATAAACTAAAACGTATTTTGTTTAACTGCAGACTCAATTACCTTTCGTTCGATATCACACACGCCATATTTTCACATAAACTCCAATTTTTAAAATCTACCCCCACTCTTTTATTTGGCTTGCGTTAGGTGGATTTTGTTCATTTTTAAATGGGACCATCTCGACGTTTTGACGTTAAAAAAACTCATCAGATTAAATTTTATCTGACTAGATTTAAAAATTCCTTATCTATTCAACTTAACTTTAGTTAAATTTAGTTGAAAAATAATGAGCCTATTATTAATTATTGTACCCTATATTCACAGTTTGTAGGTCAAATTAGATAAAAGTTGTCCGTTTTTGTATGTAACTCCCATTATCTTTTTGGACTCAAACTTCAGTTTTTATCAGTCCCAATTTTTACTTTCCTAGTTCGTGCAGCAAAAGCTAGGAAAGGTATTATGTTCGATGGATTTTTTTTAAGATAACTTAAAAATATTTTGTGACATTTGTTTGTATGTATGTTTCTCTGGTTCGGTTCGGTTCTTCGGACTTTTGAAAAACCTGTAGCTGCACATTAAAATCGGCTTACTATATCGAAATGGCTTTTCTGCCTTTTACCTTGATAGATTAATTTTTTTAATTAAATTTCTTATTTTTGATAGGCTTTTATTAGCTTCACCTGTATGTTTGTAGGTAGGTATGTATGTTTGTAACTGACTCCTTTGTACTAGATTTTGACCTACTTTAAACGAACAGATTTAATTTAAACTTTGTACACTTATCAAGAACCGGTGACAATACAATAATTTTCCAGGCGCACCCTTGAGGGTACTTCGGGGAAAGCCCCCCCCCCCAAGCCTAATAATTTTGCAAAAACGAACAAATTTAGTTTATACTTTGTATACACTTATCAAGAACCTGTGACAACGCCAAGATTAATAATTTCGCAGATTTTTCATATATTTCAGGAATAAAACAATAAAATAGGTTTCTCCCCACAAGAAATATTCCTTATTAAGTTTTTCTCAACATACACTAAGTCAAAAATTTAGTTTTGAGAAAATCGCATTTTAAGAAGTTTTGAAATTAGGAACAACATTTGAGACATTTGATTTCATTGAGAAACTCCTGAATTTTACATTATTTATGCAGTGAATATTGGAGAACGTATGTAAGTACCTATGTAAAAAAAGTTATTTTTTGAAATTTTAGTAATATTTTATAGATTTTGTGAAGTCTGTGATTTAATGTATTTTTTAAATTTGGTTGTAATGGCCAGGTTTCACCATGGCTCAAAAACTTAAAAAAATGACTTTGAGTGTATTTTGCCAGTATACCGACGTAATATAGTTAATTAAAAAACACGATTTCACAGCACATTAAACTAAAAAGTAAAAAATAAATATAGTTAAAAAAACACGCTTCAAACTAAACAGTTAAAAATAATTCTTAACATTAGTTGAAAACAATAATGAACGAAAAATACTAGTATTATTGTGAAAAAAACGTCGGGCTCTCGATATACAAAGAAAATATGGCACAAAGCGCCCCACGATTTTAGCTCACATGACTACTATACTATAGTAGTGTGAGCTTATATATATTTGCGTTTCAGATGATTTTAAATTTTTTTGTTGCGCCGTCTGTCTGTCTGTCTGTCTGTCTGTCTGAACCCTTCATTTTGAAATTTGTATTGGAGAACTTGGCTTTACTTTTATCTCAATTCTTTTTACGGAATGCCATTTTCGCGTACTTGGCTTTTTTTTACATGAAATGTTTTTGTTATGATTTCACTTATTTTTTAAAGGAATTGGATAATACTTAATTTTTAAAGTAGTAAAATATGCGGAATATTGTTCAAAATTTTTGCAATGCCTTACTTAAATTTTTGAGGTTTTTTAATTTTTTTCCATGGTTTTATCGTAGTTCCCATCAGCCTTCCAAAGCTCAGCTCTCTAGCGTTTCCGAAAGTGCACAATGTTACTTTTACATGTATAGGGGAGGGAAATAAATTAAAATTGTCGTGTTTTGAAATTTTGTTCTATAGTTTTATCATAGTTCCTATCAGTCTTCCAATGCTCAGTTCTCTAGCGTTTCTGGAAGTGGGTAATCTTACTTTTACATAACTTTACATTTATAGCGAAGGAGAGTAAATGAAAATATTGGACTTTTTAAATTTTTTCCCATGGTTTTATCATAATTTCTATCAGCATTCCAATGCTTAGCTCTCTAGCGTTTCTGGAAGTGAGCAATGTTAGTTTAATATAAATTGACATTTATAGGAGAGGGAAGTAAATTAAAATGTTGCAGTTTTTTAATTTTTTCATATAGTTTTATCATATTGTCTTTCAGTTTTAAAAAGTTCAGCCCTCTAGCGTTTCTGGAAGTGGGCAGTGTTACTTTTACATAATTTTACATTTATAGGGGAAGGAGTATATTAGAATTTTGGGGTGTTTTAATTCTTTCCTATAGTTTTATCATAGTTCCTATCAGTCTGCCAAAGCTCAACTCTCTAGCATTTCTGGAAGTGGGTAATGCTACTTTTACATAACTTTAAATGTATAGGGGAGGGGAGTAAATTAAAATTTTGGGGTTTTTTGATTTTCTCCTATAGTTTTATCATAGTTCCTATCAGTCTGTCAAAGCTCAACTCTCTAGCATTTCTGGAAGTGGGCGATGCTACTTTTACATAACTTTAAATGTATAATTTTGGGGTTTTATGATTTTTTCCAGCGGTTTGGTCATAATTTCTATCAGTCTGCCAAATTTCAGCTTTGTAGCATGTCTGGAAGTACAGTAGAATATTGATGATCTATACATGAGTGAGTGAGTGGCAATTTCGACGTTTTTTGAAATTTCGTAACTACTTTAGTACTTTATGGAACTTGGAGGGGTTGTTAACTCCATGGAGATCTACGACTGTGCAAAGTTTGAGATTCGTAGCTTATTCCGAAGTAGAGTTTTAGGTAGGTCAAATATCGGCTGAAATGTTTTAAGAAAACATGGTTACGGCGCGCGAACTTGGCAAGGCACTGCCATGTCCTCAGATCTACTTACCTTTAAATTCAATAAACTTTGATTAAAAACAAAAAACACTTTGCCGGAACAGCTTTTGCTCGATTTCTACGCGGGGTCACAAATAAAACGAAAACATAATTATGTGAGTGTGGATGTCACAGAGGGACGAATTTAAATCGAAGTATACATACTCAACTCAGCCCAGGGCTGGCCGATTGCGGACCGGCCGTTTGCAAAAATAGAATACCTGCAGGGGCGCCCACTACGGGGGTAGTAAGGGGCTAGGGCTAAGGTCACTCATCGTCAAGCAAGCTTTACAGGTAGCGAAACCTAACTCTGATTTTATATTTTTTGGTTATAATTTTTGACATGTTATCCTCGGTTTCGCATTGGCGGCTCGTTGTTATTTTAAAAATGTGGTTTTAACACAGTCTAAAGATCTATTTAATAATGATACAGTTTCAAGATAGTTTGCAGCATAACTTTTTAATTACATAAATATATATAGTTTAGGTACCTTCATACTGTTTAAAACAACATCTTCAAAATAAAACAGAACCGCCAATGCGATACCGAGAAAAACATGTCAAAAATAATAACCAAAAAATAGAAGGCTTGACGTTAGCTTCGCTTCCTATAAAGCTTGCCTTTACAATGAGTGTCCTTAGCTAGGGCACCTCCAAGACGTAAACAGGGAGATGCGAAGCACTCCCAAGCATAGTCACATAGAAACTGATTACTAATCGGCTTTGCTCGGTACACAAAAAAATGGCCGATATTCCAGTAAAATCTATGACTACAGTACCTAGATTAAAAAAAAAATCTAGATAATCTGGACTAGGTACTTACCTATGTTCAGCGAATTTTTGATAAATTATGTAGCTCTATACCTAGCTGGATATGTTTTATTTACTGACGCTGGCGCCACTTTGGCAGAATTAAGGCCCTTAATTATTATGCAAATAATATAAAATAAAAATATAAGATTTTCATTATTCAGTCTAGCAATTTATTCCCATTTTCTTTTCTTTTATATCTATATTTTTTTTCCAAATCGGCTAACCCATATGTTACTTTTTTTTAGGTACCTAAATTATTCTTCTGAATTTTTGTTATATGTGCTACTTCTTGGAAATAAATAAATAAATATATTAGAGGCGCAATTAGGGGGGGGGTTCTATAAAATCGGTTAAGCAGTTTCTGAACTCGGTTCCTTTACAGTGTGGGTCAAAAAACCTGGACATTTTTTTTATTATAACTTTTGATCTATACAATCGATATTAATGGGACAAACTGCACTTGCCAAAGAATTAATCAGAGTTTTGACTAATTTATCATTTTTTGTCTGCCATCTCAAAATCCAAGATGGCGGACGAAATTAAAATGTACCTTTCAAAAAGGCTCGTTTATTCTTGTGTTGCGAATATGTTCTAATTATTTTTTTAAATTAGTAACAAAGCTGCGTTCTTGCCAGGCATGACAAGGTACGATTCAGCAAAATTGGTTCAGTCGTTCTATAAAAAAATATTTTTGTTCAACCATTGTTTTGCATATTATACGATTGCTTGCCAATCATGTCTGCATTTATTTACTTATAAATTCATTATTACTGAACCGATGTTAGTGGAAATAAACAACATCCTGGTGAGAATTAATTGCTTTTTTAAGATCATGATCAAAGTTATCGCCATCTTAAATTTTAAGATGGCGGATAGAATTATTCTTGATTCTTTAAAATGGCGTGTTTATTCTTATTTTCCGAAAATGTTTTAGATTTTTTTAATCTATGAAAAAGCACTACTTTTTCCCCACACAACGAGGTAAAAATTATTAAAATCAGTGTGGTGGTTCTCAAAATATCTATTTTTGTTTCAACCATTGTTTTAGAGATTATACGATTGTATTGCCAATCCTGTCTGCATTAATTTTCTTATAAATTCTATCAATTTTAGTGAAACACAAAAAATCGTGGTAAGAATTGATTGCTCTTTAAAGATTATAATCGAAATTTGTCGCCATCTTAGAATTTAAGATGTCGGACAGAAATTGCCAATGCAATCGCATAACTTGTAAAACAATTGTACAAAATCAAATTTTGTGAGAACCACTTCGCCGGTTTTATTAAATTGTACTTTATTAAGCGGGAGAGTAGTACTTTCCAATAAATTAATAAAAAGAACTAAAACATTTTCGAAAAATAAGAATAAAATTGCCTCTTTGAAGGATCAAGTATGGTTCTGTCCAACATCTTAACTTTTAGGATGGCGGCAAATTTCGATTATTACCTTGAAAGAGCAATCAATTCTCACCATCATTTTTCTTATTTCACTAAATTCGGTTTGGTAATAATGATTTATAAGGAAATGAATGCAGACAGGGTTGGCAATGCAATTGTATAATCTGTAACACAATGACGAAAACAGAAATTGGTTTTTTGAGAACCAATACACCGATTTTGCTAATTTGTACCTTGTTGTGCGCGGAAAAAGTAGTGCTTTTCTATAAATTAAAAAAAAAATCTAAAATATTTCCAGAAAATAAGAATAAACCCACCATTTTTAAGAATCATGTATGATTCTGTCCGCCATCTTAAATTTTAAGATAGCGATAAATTTTGATCATGATCTTTAAAAAACAATCAATTCTCACCAGGATGTTTTTTATTTCATCAAAGTCAAAGGTTCAGTAGTAATAAATTTGTAAGGAAATAAATGCAGACATGATTGGCAAGGCAATCATATAATTTTCAAAACAATGGTTGAAACAAAAATATTTTTTTTTAGAACCATCAAACCGATTTTGCTGATTCATACCTTGTGCGTGGAAGGAACGCAGCTTTTCTACTAATTGAAGAAAATAATTCAAACGTGTTTGCAACATAATAATAAACCAGCATCTTTAAAGGGTACATTTTAATATTGTCCGCCATCTTGGATTTTAAGATCGCTGACAAATAATTATAATTTGTCAAAACTTTGATTAATTCTCTGCCATGCGCAGTTTGTCCCATTAAAACCGATGGTATAGTTCAAAAGTTATGATGAAAAAAAATTGTGCTGTTTTTTTTTGGCCCACCCGGTATATATGTATTGATTGATTTATAAGAAATCTAATTTAATTCAGCAGATTTGTTTTTGTAAAAAAATCACTGAATAGAGTTAAAAATATACTATTATAAATGAGTACGTTTTGACGTAGCTAGATTAAAATTTAGCGCTCTTTTTACTCATCTGACTTTGACTACGTGGTAAAAAGGAGGACGGAGATAGCAAGTCACAAATAGTATCAAGTCCCTATCCAAGTCCGTTAGTTAATTCACTTTTGCTCTGAGGTACATGAAGAAATATTTATTTATATTTTATATTTATGTTCCCAATAAGCTAGCTAACATTATATATTATGTTAAGATTTTTAAATATTTTTACAAGGATGCAAGTCAAGTGAATCGCTGGACCACATAGCAACAGCCGCCCCAAAATAAAAAATAAACCAAATTTAATTAATAAAATAGGCATAATGCAAGGTTGTCGCTTTGACGGATGTTACAAGTGCGTGCAATTAAGATGAAAATATACATTGGATGTCACAGAGTGATGAATATCAATTGGATCGATTCTTGAATATACTCGCGCCAATATACACGGAAATTTTGGCGTCAAAATTTTTTTAAAATTTTGCTGTATTCTTCATCAGACTCATGGTATGCTATGACATCCATTTAATTTAGGTACACCCGGGCCCTCCCCATCAGGACTGTACCAAAAACATGGAAAAACGTTGTGACATCCGAATTTGGATGTCACGGCGTCGAGGGATGTCACAGGATATCTAAAATTTTTACGCCTGAATGTCAAAACGATCAGCGGATATATATATATATATATATATATATATATATATATAGATATCCGCTGATCGTTGTGACATCCAGGCGTAAAAATTTTAGATATCTTGTGACATCCTTCGACGCCGTGACATCCAAATTCGGATGTCACAACGTTTTTCCATGTTTTTGGTGCAGTCCTGATGGGAAGGGCCCGGCTGTACCTAAATTAAATGGATGTCATAGCATACCATGAGTCTGATGAAGAATACAGCAAAATTAAAAAAAAAATTGACGCCAAAATTTCCGTGTATATTGGCGCGAGTATATTCAAGAATCGATCCAATTGATATTCATCACTCTGTGACATCCAATGTATATTTTCATCTTAATTGCACGCACTTGTAACATCCGTCAAAGCGACAACCTTGCATTATGCCAATTTTATTAATTAAATTTGGTTTATTTTTTATTTTGGGGCGGCTGTTGCTATGTGGTCCAGCGATTCACTTGACTTGCATCTTTGTAAAAATATTTAAAAATGTTAGTATAATAAATAATGTTAGCTAGCTTATTGGGAACATAAATATAAAATATAAATAAATATTTCTTCATGTACCTCAGAGCAAAAGTGAATTAACTAACAGACTTGGATAGGGACTTGATACTATTTGTGAATTGCTATCTCCGTCCTCCTTTTTACCACGTAGTTAAAGTCAGATGAGTAAAAAGAGCGCTAAATTTTAATCTAGCTACGTCAAAACGTACTGATTTATAATAGTATATTTTTAACTCTATTCAGTGATTTTTTTACAAAAACAAATCTGCTGAATTAAATTAAAAACAAATCTGCTGAATTAAATTAGAATTCTTATAAATCAATCAATACATATATACCGGGTGGGCCAAAAAAACCCCACAATTTTATTTCATTATAACTTTTGAATTATACCATCGATTTTAATGGGATAAACTCCGCTTGGCAGAGAATTAATCAAAGTTTTGACTAATTATGATTATTTGTCAGCGATCTCAAAATCCAAGATGGCGGACAATATTAAAATGTACCCTTTAAAGATGCTGGTTTCTTCTTATGTTGCAAACACGTTTGAATTATTTTTTTAAATTAGTAGAAAAGCTGCGTTCTTGCCACGCACAAGGTATGAATCAGCAAAATCGGTTTGATGGTTCTAAAAGAAATATTTTTGTTTCAACCATTGTTTTGAAAATTATACGATTGCCTTGCCAATCAGTCTGCATTTATTTCCTTACAAATTATTACTACTGAACATTTGACTTTGATGAAATAAAAAACATCCTGGTAAGAAGTGATTGTTTTTTAAAGATCATGATCAAAATTTATCGCCATCTTAAAATTTAAGATGGCGGACAGAATCATACTTGATTCTTAAAAATGGTGGGTTTATTTTTATTTTCTGGAAATATTTTAGATTTTTTTTTAATTTACAGAAAAGCACTACTTTTCCCGCGCACAACAAGTTACAAATTAGCAAAATCGGTGTATTAGTTCTCAAAAAACCTATTTCTGTTTTCGTCATTGTGTTACAGATTATACGATTGCATTGCCAACCCTGTCTGCATTCATTTCCTTATAAATCATTATTACCAAACCGATTTTGGTGAAATATGAAACATTATGGTGAGAATTGATTGTTCCTTCAAGGTTATTAACGAAATTTGCCGCTATCCTAAAAGTTAAGATGTTGGACGGAACCATACTTGATCCTTGAAAGAGGCACTTTTATTCTTATTTTTCGAAAATGTTTTAGTTTTTTTTATTAATTTATTGGAAAGTACTACTTTTCTCCCGCTTAATAAAGTACAATTTAATAAAATCGGCGAAGTGGTTCTCACAAAATCTGATTTTGTACAATGGTTTTACAAGTTATGCGATTGCATTGGCAATTTCTGTCCGACATCTTAAATTGTAAGATGGCGGCAAATTTCGATTATAATCTTTAAAGAGCAATCAATTCTTACCACGATTTTTTGTGTGTTCACTAAAATTGTTAGAATTTATAAGAAAATTAATGCAGACAGGATTGGCAATACAATCGTATAATCTCTAAAACAATGGTTGAAACACAAATAGATATTTTGAGAACCATCACACTGATTTTAATAATTTTTACCTCGTTGTGTGGGGAAAAAGTAGTGCTTTTTCATAGATTAAAAAAAATCTAAAACATTTTCGGAAAATAAGAATAAACACATTTTAAAGAATCAAGAATAATTCTATCCGCCATCTTAAAATTTAAGATGGCGATAACTTTGATCATGATCTTAAAAAAGCAATCAATTCTCACCAGGATGTTGATTATTTCCACTAACATCGGTTCAGACGTAATGAATTTATAAGTAAATAAATGCAGACATGATTGGCAAGCAATCGTATAATATGCAAAACAATGGTTGAACAAAAATATTTTTTTATAGAACCACTGAACCAATTTTGCTGAATCGTACCTTGTCGTGCCTGGCAAGAACGCAGCTTTCTTATTAATTTAAAAAATAATTAGAACATATTCGCAACACAAGAATAAACGAGCATCTTTGAAAGGTACATTTTAATTTCGTCCGCCATCTTGGATTTTGAGATGGCAGACAAAAATTGATAAATTAGTCAAAACGCTGATTAATTCTTTGGCAAGTGCAGTTTGTCCCATATCGATTGTATAGTTCAAAAGTTATAATAAAAAAAATGTTCAGGTTTTTTTGGCCCACCCTGTAAAGGAAACGAGTTCAGAAACTGCTTAACCGATTTTATAGAACCCCCCCCCCCCCACTAATTGCGCTCTAATATATTTATTTATTTATTTATTTCCAAGGAGTAGCACATATAAGAAAAATTCAGAAGAATAATTTAGGTACCTAGAAAAAGGTAACATATGGGTTAGCCGATTTGGAAAAAAAATATAGATATAAAAGAAAAGAAAATGGGAATAAATTGCTAGACTGAATAATGAAAATCTTATATTTTTATTTTATATTATTTGCATAATAATTAAGGGCCTTAATTCTGCCAAAGTGGCGCCAGCGTCAGTAAATAAAACATATTCAGCTAAGTATAGAGCTACATAATTTATCAAAAATTCGCTGAACATAGGTAAGTACCTAATCCAGATTATCTAGATTTTTTTTTAATCTAGGTAGTCATAGATTTTACTGGAATATTGGCCATTTTTTGTGTACCGAGCAAAGCCGATTAGTAATCAGTTTCTATGTGACTATGCTTGGGGGTGCTTCGCACCTCCCTGTTTACGTCTTGGAGGTGCCCTAGCTAAGGACACTCATCGTAAAGGCAAGCTTTATAGAAAGCGAAGCTAACGTCAAACTTTTTATTTTTTGGTTATTATTTTTGACATGTTTTCCTTGGTTTCGCATTGGCGGTTCTGTTTTATTTTGAAGATGTTGTTTTACACAGTATGAAGGTACCTAAAACTATCTTGAAATTGTATCATTATTAAATAGATCTTTAGACTGTGTTAAAACCACATTTTTAAAATAACAACGAGCCGCCAATGCGAAACCGAGGAAAACATGTCAAAAATTAGAACCAAAAAATATTAAATCAGAGTTAGGCTTCGCTACCTGTAAAGCTTGCTTGACGATGAGTAACCTTAGCCCTAGCCCCTTACTACCCCCGTAGTGGGCGCCCCTGTAGGTATTCTATTTTTGCAAACGGCAGCCCTGGGCTGAGTTGAGTATGTATACTTCGATTTAAATTCGTCTCTCTGTGACATCCACACTTACATAATTATGTTTTCGTTTTATTTGTGACCCCGCGTAGAAATCGAGCAAAAGCTGTTCCGGCAAAGTATTTTTTTGTTTTTAATCAAAGTTTATTGAATTTAAAGGTAAGTAGATCTGAGGACATGGCAGTGCCTTGCCAAGTTCGCGCGCCGTAACCATCTTTTCTTAAAATATTTCAGCCGATATTTGACCTACCTAAAACTCTACTTCGGAATGAGCTACGACTCTCAAACTTTGCACAGTCGTAGATCTCCATGGAGTTAACAACCCCTTTCATGGAATTCCATAAAGTAGTAAAGTAGTTACGATATTTCAAAAAACGTCGAAATTGCCACTCACTGACTCACTCCTCACTCATGTATAGATCATCAATATTCTACTGTACTTCCAGACATGCTACAAAGCTGAAATTTGGCAAACTGATAGAAATTATGACCAAACCCCTGGAGAAAATCAAAAAACCCCAAAATTTTAATTTGCTCCCCTCCCCTATACATTTAAAGTTATGTAAGAGTAGCATTGCCCACTTCCAGAAATGCTAGAGAGTTGAGCTTTGGCAGACTGATAGGAACTATGATAAAACTATAGGAAAAAATTAAAACACCCCTAAATTCTAATTTACTTCTCTCTCCTATAAATGTAAAGTTAAGTAAAAGTAACATTGGCTACTTCCAGACATGCTAGAGAGCTGAGCTTTGGAAGACCGATAGTAACTATGATAAAGTTATAGAAAAAAATTTAAACACCCCAAAATTCTAATTTACTTCCTTCCCCTATAAATGTAAAATTATGTAAAAGTAACACTGCCCACTTCCAGAAACGCTAGAGAGCTAAACTTTTTAAGACTGAAAGACAATATGATAAAACTATATGAAAAAATTTAAAAACTCAACATTTTAATTTACTTCCCTCTCCTATAAATGTAAATTTATATAAAACTAACATTGCCCACTTCCAGAAACCCTAGAGAGCTGAACTTTTTAAGACTGAAAGACAATATGACAAAACTATATGAAAAAATTTAAAAATTCAACATTTTAATTTACTTCCCTCTCCTATAAATGTGAATTTATATTAAACTAACATAGTGGGCAAACGCTAGAGAACTGAGCATTGGAATGCTGATAGAAACTATGATAAAACCATGGGAAAAAATTTCAAAAGTCCAATATTTTCATTTACTCTACTCCCCTATAAATGTAAAGTTATGTAAAAGTAAGATTACCCACTTCCAGAAACGCTAGAGAGCTGAGCATTGGAAGACTGATAGGAACTATGATAAAACTATAGGACAAAATTTAAAAACACGACAATTTTAATTTATTTCCCTCCCCTATACATGTAAAAGTAACATTGTGCACTTTCAGAAACGCTAGAGAGCTGAGCTTTGGAAGGCTGATGGAAACTACGAAAAAACCATTGAAAAAAATTAAAAAACCTCAAAATTGCAAAAATTTTGAACAATATTCCGCATATTTTACTACTTTAAAAATTAAGTATTATCCAATTCCTTTAAAAAAGAAGTGAAATCATAACAAAAACATTTCATGTAAAAAAAAGCCAAGTACGCGAAAATGGCATTCCGTAAAAAGAATTGAGATAAAAGTAAAGCCAAGTTCTCCAATACAAATTTCAAAATGAAAGGTTCAGATAGACAGACAGACAGACGGCGTAACAAAAAAGTTTCAAAATCATCTGAAACGTAAAGATATATAAGGTCACACTACTATAGTATTGTAGTCGTGTGAGCCAAAATCGTGGGGCGCTTTGTGCCATTTCTTCTTTGTAGATCGAGAGCCCGACGTTTTTTTCACAATAATTCTAGTATTTTTTAGTTTAATGTGCTGTGAAATCGTGTTTTTTAATTAACTATATTACGTCGGTATACTGGCAAAATACACTCAAAGTAATTTTTTTTAGTTTTTGAGCCATGGTGAAACCTGGCCGTTACAACCAAATTTAAAAAATACATTAAATCACCGACTTCACAAAAACTATAAAATATTACTAAAATTTCAAAAAATAACTTTTTTTTACATAGGTACTTACATACGTTCTAATATTCTATATTCAGGAGTTTCTCAATTAAATCAAATGTCTCAAATGTTGTTCCTAATTTCAAAACTTCTTAAAATGCGATTTTGTCAAAACTAAATTTTTGAATTAGTGTTGCCAGTATACTGATGATTTATTTTCACAATAATACTAGTAATAATAAAAATAAATTATCGTGATCAGGATAATGAGAAAAACTTAATAAGGAATATTCCCTGTGGGGAGGGGAGCGAGACCTCATTAAGCTGTATTTTAACCTATTTTATTGTTTTATTCCTGAAATATATGAAAAATGTCTGCGAAATTATTAATCTTGGCGTTGTCACCGGTTCTTGATAAGTGTATACAAAGTCTAAATTAAATTTGTTCGTTTTTGCAAAATTCTTAGGCTTGGGGGGGGGGGCGGATCCCCGAAGTACCCCCAAGGGTGCGCCTGGAAAATTATTGTATTGTCACCGGTTCTTGATAAGTGTACAAAGTTTAAATTAAATCTGTTCGTTTAAAGTAGGTCAAAATCTAGTCCTACAAACATACAGGTGAAGCTAATAAAAGCGTGTCAAAAATAAGAAATTACAAAATACGAAAACTTTTATTTAAAACTTGTTATTTCCCCACAATTTTTATTCTGGTAACGGAGTTTTCAGAAATTAATTAAATCTGATTTGAAAAAAAAATAAAGCGACCTAAACACCCATAACGACTGCGTTTTTCAGATGGCTGTACGTAAGTTAAAAAATTTCAAGGTAAAAGGCAGAAAAGTCATTTCGATATAGTAAGCCGATTTTATGTGCAGCTACAGGTTTTTCAAAAGTCCGAAGAACCGAACCGAACCGGATAAACATACATACAAACAAACAAATGTCACAAAATATTTCTAAGTTATCTAAAAAAAAATCCGTCGAACATAATACCTTTCCTAGCTTTTGCTGCACGAACTAGGAAAGTAAAAATTGGGACTGATAAAAACTGAAGTCTGAATCCAAAAAGATAATGGGAGTTACATACAAAATCGGACAACTTTTATCTAATTTGACCTACAAACTGTGAATATAGGGTACAATAATTAATAATAGGCTCATTATTTTTCAACTAAATTTAACTAAAGTTAAGTTGAATAGATAAGGAATTTTTAAATCTAGTCAAATAAAATTTAATCTGACGAGTTTTTTTAACGTCAAATTGCCCGATTTTAATGAAATTTGGTACCTAGGCTGGGTCTTGGATCGAGATGGTCCCGTTTAAAAATGAACAAAATCCACCTAATGCAAGCCAAATAAAAGGGTGGGGGTAGATTTTAAAAATTGGAGTTTATGTGAAATTATGGCGTGTGTGATATCGAACGAAAGGTAATTGAGTCTACAGTTAAACAAAATACATTTTAGTTTATTTTAAAAAAAGGGTGGGGATAAATGTCGAAAATTAGAGTTTAAATGAAAATATGGCTTGTGTGGTATTAAACGAAAGGTAATTGAGTCTGGAGTTAAACAAATACATTTTAGTTAAAAAAAAAGGTGGGGGTAAATTAAAAAAATAGAGTTTAGGTCAAAACATGGTTTGTGTGGTATCAAACGAAAGGTATTTGAGTCTGGAGTAGAATAAAATATATTACTGTTTTTAGTTATACTGTCATGAATAAGTTTAAATTCGGATCATTTTACTATAGCAATAACCAATATTGCTGCGCTTGCACTAATTTCGTCTATAAAAGCCGATGCTGGATAATAGACCGGCACCACTCTAGCAAGTGATCAACCCAGTATACCACTGAAATACGTGGTCCCTACTAAACAGACCCAGTACACCACTGAAATACTTGGTCCCTACGAACCCAGTACACCACTGAAATAATGTGGTCCCTACTTCACATACCTAAGTAAAACCTCACTATGGTGGTTACACTTTATGGCCCATAAGGCCGCCTTATGGCCCCTAGGTCAACTCTCTCCAGCCAGCATCCCTCTTTTTACATTATTTAATTATTTATAGCAATAACCTCTATGCCTGTTAATCTGTTTTCTTATATAAAATACATGTATAAATGTGGATACTTAATACTTAATTTTCATATTTCCCTAAATCCCTCAGTCACAAACCTTGTGACATATATGGTAGAGATACCACTTGTCACAAATATAGTCGTGACAATATTAGCTTACACGTACACTATAACTAAAGTACCTAGTGTGAGCGTAGGTGCCCATATATTAGCAGAGTATTTTTTTTAGTCCTTGCCGTATATTCATCTTGTATTATTATATTCTAATAACGTGGTAGTATATTTTATTTGTAATTTTCTTCCCCGTGACATCCAGTCCAACGTCTTTGCATATTTTATTTGTTATTTGTTTCCTCGTGACATCCAGTGTATATTTCTTATTTTTATAGAGGTACTTGTTACATCCGTTATTTTTATGAAACATTGGCAACATTGCTGGATGTCACAAGTTAACACAAATATTTAGGGATGTTACAACGTCAAATTTTTTTTGTATATACAATGGACGCCACAAAGATATGAAAAATTTTATTTCTAAATTTGTGAGTTTATACAAATATTTTTATGGAATTAAAAATAAAATATTTTTTATTACATTTCATATTTTTTATTTTTGGATAACACCAGGTTTTAAAGTGGATGTCACAAAAACCGACTTTTTGCTGGATGTCACAAGATAGAACGGTCGAGTATATATATATATATATATACATATATATATATATATATATATATATATATATATATATTATAATTTAAAGTTTACTTTTAACTTTTTAAAAAACTTTATTTTGATTAAATACAATATAGGACTTAAACGTTATAATTGAACGTGTACTTAAGAACGATTCTAAAGAGAATGATTTAGTTTATATAAAGAAAAGGTGTTGATTAAGCAATGGAATCATTCCTTAATATTATAGATTTAAACTTCTTAGAACTAAAGTGCAATTCGGCAGAAATGCACGTGTTGTTTATTCCATGAGAGACGCAAGTCAGCAGAATGGTCTTCTTATCTTGAAAGGTTCTGAGAAATAAAGTGCTGATTCGGCTTGAATGCACGTGTTGTTTATTTCATGGGAAACGCGAGTCAGCAGAATAAGCTTCTTATCTGGAAGGTTCTCGGGTTTTATAGAAGGTTCTGGTTTCTTCTAAGTGTAGGCAGGATATTTTCATATAACAGCTCCCCTCTTTTTGAAAAAGTTGGCGTTATACGGCAACTTTTATTAAGATGATTGATTGATTATTAATTTTGCATAGGGTTCGATTTATATATGCTAGGTCTTCTTCTTGGTAAGATATTCGATAAATTCGTAATTCCTTGTAGATTAGGTTTTGGAAATGGTGGAAAGTCATTACCATTATCATTATCGTTAATGGTATTTTTACCATCTCTTGTTCTTCGGCGTCTTCGACATTTGTTAATAATGTAAAGAATTACTAGTAGTACTATCAATGTTATTGTAATGATAGTAAACCAATCAATGTGTTTTTGAATGAATGGTTGATTGATCATTTTATCTAATTCTTCTGAATATTGGTTGAGAATATATTGTGCAATATTCAGATCTTTGACGTTTATTTTGCTTAACTTTAGTGGTTTTAGGCCTTTAATTTTGGGGATTTTAGGCATATCTTTACAACAAGTATATGGAATATTGATTATTGGTGAATTTATTTCTTTGAAAGTACTTTCTTGAAGTATGGTTTTGAAACGAATTATACTATTGGTTTCAATTAAATTCGTAATGATTTCTTGATTCTTTCATTTAATATTGGTAGGTACTGGTTCTGATGTAGTAACTAGCCATTGATTTTCTTCTAGTGGTTGAACATTGTAGCCTTGTGCATAGAAAATGGTTGTTTGACATGTTTTCGGCAGCTGAGTTTGTTGCTTCAATAGTTGAGCTTCACAAATAGCATCACTGTCGATTGGATACGGAAGTACTTTGGAACAGAGCTTCGTTCTTCTTTCGATGATCTTGCAGTGGTCCACGTTGTGGAAGGTGACGAAAAACATTGAATCATCGTCATGCGCAATAAATTTATTGATTGTTGGTATAGTATGGTGAAGACCTGTTCGATTATCTAATATTGGTATTGGGTAAAGTCTGTATAAAGTATAAGTCGAAGGGTCTATAAGAGGTATTTTAAGAACAAATACTATTTTTGATTCAGTTTGAAAAGCACTAAGTTCAATTAAATTAATGTATTGGGCTACCGTTGAGGTTGATATTGGTAAAGGCAAATTATTTTTTTGTAATGAATGAGAAATCTTTTTCAATGAATCTACCAAATCCGATGGTTTTATTATTGAACCATGCAATATTTTTAAACGTGCAAAAGTTACTGCGTTTAACGCGTCATTTAATGAATCTTAAATAAAGGTGTAACTTTCCATAAGCGACTCGCATAAATCTAATGCTTTTATTTGTGCTTCTGCATAGGCAGCGTTATCAGAAATCGAAGTAACTAAATATTGAATTACTTTAATATCATGATTAAACGTTTCTTCATCAATTTGTAATTTTTGTAAAGTCGTATTAAAACTTTTAATAACAGAGGTTGTTACTGAAATTTGTTTTTGCAATAATCTTTCAATATTCTTATCATCAGTCGATACTTTATTAATACAATCATTAAAGTATTCTCCGTCTGATGCATCTAAATTTCCTGTAATAGATTTCCAAATAGTTCCGATGCCATTAAATATTCCACGTTTTTGCCTATATGATTTTTCTTTTGTATCCGAGATAAGTTCTTCGTATTTAATAATAACGTAATTAGAAATTTGTTTTAAAAGGCTAACATGCGTTTTAATTTGCGATTTGAAATTTGCAATTTGATTATTATTGATTGAAAAGTGATCCATAAAGGTACCTAAAATTTTGTCGTTATGCTCAATTGCTTTCTTAAAGGGTAAAAGATTTTTGTAAACAACAAGTGTCCATTCATTATCAGAAATTATGATAAGGGATTCTTCATGATAAAATAGTCCTAGTGTATTAGTTATTGGTAATATTGAATATTGACTGGAAACGATTGAGATTATTCCCATTAATCTAATATAAAAGATTTTTATTTTATTCAAAGCACGGTTTTAACCTATCAAAATTAACTTTGGTTAATTGATTTGTTTGTGGGTTTTTAAGTGTTGCAGAATTACGATGTATTTCTAAAATTTCAAAAGGACCATTAAATAAGTTTTCTGATTTTGATTTGATTTGTGATTCTTTAAGCCAAATTTTGTCTCCTACATTAAATTCAGGGAGATTCTTTCGTACGTGTTCGTCAAATCGTTCTTTCGATTTTTGTTTCGATTGATCAGTTCTATTTCTAGCTAATTTGTAAAAATAGTCCATTCTATTATTTAAATCGCGTACATATTTAGATGTCAATTGATCTTGATTATAAAGCTTTTCGGGGGGTCTACTTGATGTATGTCCGAAAACGAGTTCGTAAGGGGTAAATCCGTGTGTTTTGTTTTTTGTATTATTATAGCAAATTACTGCGTATGGAAGAACGCTAAAACAATGATCTTCAGGGTTTTCTTGTTTATTGATTCTAATCATTTCGCAAAGGGTTGCGTGAAATCGTTCTAGTGAACCGTTTGACTGGGGATGTGCTACGCTAGAAAATGTTAACTTAACATCCTATAGGTTACATAAATCTTTTAAAAGGGTATTATCAAATTCTTTGTCATAATCGCAATGTTACCTTACGAATGTAAGGGTACGCCGAAATGTTGGAAAAATAGTAAAATAGTACTAACTACTGTACTTGCTATTTTACCACTCATTGCGTAAGCGTGTGTAAATTTTGTTAATTCATCCCGTACTATTAAATCATAATTTCTAGTGGGGTATTCAAAAATATCGATATTGATTCGTTCAAAAGGGGTACATGGTGTTTCTGTTACAACGAATGGTCTGCTTAGATTTTTACGAACAATTTTTACTTTTTGACAAGTTTCACATTTTTTTATGAAATCTTCTACGTTTTTTGTTAAACCACGCCAATTATATTTTTCTCTAATGCGTCTAACTGTTTCATTTATTCCATGGTGTAGGTTGCTTTTTCCTAAGTGATAATTTTCTAGAATTATTGGGATTTCATCTTCGTCGGGGGTTGTTATTATATTTTGGCAAATTTTTAGATTTATGTCTTTATCAGAAAAGATGTAAGATAGCATCTCTAAAGTTGGTAAATCTAGATTGTTTTCGATGCAGTATGTTTTGTTAATTTCAAATTCATTTTGGTCTTTAAAAAGGCAAGAAAATAAGTGTTGTGAACAATCATCATTATCGAATGGTAGGGCTATAATAAAATATTTACGTTCTTTAACTGCTTTGCTAGAAAAAAATATTAATTTTTAATTCTTCAAGATGGAATTCTTTTTCAAAAATATCGTCAATGATTTTGAAATGTAAATCTTCCATTTTATTTTGTCTGAAAAAGGTTACTATTAATTTATTTGATTTATCTAATAATTGATCATTCGAGGTTTCGATTTTAGAATAATCAAGTAGGGATCGCATCTTGTAAAGTTCAACAAATGTTATAAATTCACCTGTAATTTTTTGATCATTTTCTTCATTAAAAACAGGTTCTTGATCGTGATTTTCGTTATTTGCAAAAAATTTTTTTATTTAAAGTCTATACAGTCTTTGAAATGATTGACTTTTATCCGTGATAAAGCGTCTGCGTTTTTATTGATTTTAGCGGGTTTATGAATGATTTTAAAACTATATCCTTCCAATTTTAATCACCAACGTGCTAATCTGCTACCGAGGTCTTTAATTGAAATTAGCCAGGTTAAAGGTCTGTAATCGGTGACTATAGTGAATTTTCTACCAAAAAGGTAAGGTCGAAAGTGTTTTACGGACCATACTCTTGCTAATAGTTCTCTTTCAATAGTGGAGTATTTAGTTTCTGCACTACAAAGGGTTCTCGATGCAAAAGCTATCGGAAGGTCTTTACCAATTGGACCTTGTGAAAGTACGGCTCCTATCGCAAATGCGCTCGCGTCTGTAGTTAAAATGAACGGTTCTTCGAAATTAGGATAGATTAATATTGGATCAGAAATTAATGCATTTTTGAGTGTTTCGAAAGCTTCTTTACATTCTTTAGAAAAATTAAATTTTGTATCTTTTTGAAGAAGTTTTGTTAAAGGTTTTGAGATTTTCGCGAAGTTCGGTATGAATCTTCGATAATATCCGGCAAGTCCGAGAAATGATTTCACGTCACGAGGATTTTTTAATTCTGGAAAGTTTTGTATACATTTTACTTTATCAGGGTTTGGTTTTACTCCATTTTCAGTAATTAAATGTCCGAGGTAAGCTACTTCTTTTCGTAAAAATTCGCATTTGTCAGGTTGAATTGTTAATTTGATTTTCGTAATCTTTGGAAAACTTCGGAAAGACGTGAAATGTGTTCATGAATTGTTGGTGAATAAACAATAATGTCGTCCATATAAACTAAACAACGTCCATTTAAAATGCCTAATAAAATGTTATCCATCACACGTTGAAATGTGGAGGGTGCATTTTTTAAACCAAATGGCATACGAACAAATTCGTAGTGTCCATTTTCGACAGAAAAGGCTGTTTTTTGAATATCTTTTTAATCAATTTCAATTTGGTGAAAACCGGATGCTAAATCAAGTGTTGTAAAATATTGACATTTACCTAACTGATCTAATAAATCTGAAATATTTGGAAGTGGATATTTATCGTCAACTGTTACTTCATTCAGTTTTCTATAATCGATTACTACTCTCCATTTTTGTTTGTTAGAGGCGTCAAGTTTTTTTGGGACTACCCAAACAGGTGATGACCACGGGGAAATTGATGGGCGGATTATTTTTTGATCGAGCATTTTATTAATTTGTGTTTTTACTTCCTCTTTGTGTATTTGAGTGTACCGATATGATTTAGTAAAAATTGGATGAGCATTGTTGGTTTCAATTGTATGTTTGATTTCATTAGTGAAAGTTAATTGATCTCCTTCGATATAGAAAATGTCAGAAAATTCAAAACAAAGATTTAAAATTAGTTCTTTTTTTCGTAATTTAAATGTTCTAGTCTTAATTGATTTTTAATAAGGTCGATTCTATCAATGAATTGGTCTTCATTGGTATTGAAATTCAAAATATCGTGAACACTTGGTATGGGTTCGAAAGACAAGTTGTTAAATATTATTGTTTTGGGAATAGCATTGGGATTTAATACTGATGTATAAAATTCACCGCTTTCGTTAATGTGGACCAGGGCGTTTGGTGATCTTACTTTTTCTATTTCTTGACCAATTAAAATTGCATCTGTTTTTTAAATTACATTTTAATTTAAAAAGTTGTTCGGTTCGCGGTTCTAGAGATATTTGATTTTGAAGATTATTTGGATTTACATTTATTCGCGGTTTTGGTTTTGGTGGCGTTTTTTGATTTTGAATTAATCTTGGTTTCGGTATTGGTGGTATGGTTTGATTTATTTGATTTTGAATAATTTCGGGATTTTGTTCAAAGGTTTTTTCTGTTACTTGAATTAAAGGTATTGTTTTAAAATTGGTGCATAGCTGTTTTGAATTTAAATCAATTACCCACTTGTAATGTTCAAGAAAATCGAGTCCTAATATTCCGTCAAATTCTATGTCTAAATTACAAATATAAACTTTTAGTGGATTGTCTTTATCAAAAGGGATTAAAACTGATTGGGTGATTGGAATTTTTTCATCGGTTATTCCTTGTACTATTAGATTTTCTGCAAATCGATTGTTATAATTTTCGACTGTTTTTTCTTTAAATACTGAAATTCCTGCGCCGGTGTCAATTAAAAGTTTAAATTTATTTGTTGCGTCATTAATATAAATCCAAAGAAAGCTTTCTACGAAAATAGGATCTTAAAAGCAAAAAATACAAATAGAACTGTGTATGGTAAAATTGAAAACGGCAATAATAACTTGATAATAAACATAAACGATAAAACTGGGCATGATTCCCAGTTGGTAGGAAACCATCTTAATAGATTTTTCAACCAAGCTCCTTTACAAATTATAAACATAATTAACAGACAGACCGACAGACAAACGAACACTCCGAGAAAACGGAGAACATAGTAGTACACAAAACATTGTTAATGGTGTTTTTAATTTATTAAATTTTACAGAAAGTGAGCTATTAGATTTACTCAAAAAAAGGCTTAAATCAAATTTTTTTTGCGGATTTGATGATGTTCCAAGCTATCTGATAGTTCGATGTCTAGATATAATTATATATCCATTGACATATTTGATAAATAAATCGTTTGTAGTAGGGGTATTTCCAGAAAAACTTAAATTAATTTAAATTATTCCATTATTTAAAAAGGGTGATCCAACTTATCCTGATAACTATAGACCCGTGTCTCTCACATCAGTTTTTTCAAAGGTATTTGAGTATAGTTTTTTACATAGACTGGAACCCTTTTTGGAGGAGCACAAAATAGTTTCTTCTAACCAGTTTGGTTACATGAATGGCGTCTCTACGATCGATGCAGTTAACAGTTTCATTCAGAAAATAATTCAGCACACGGAAGACGGCGAATCTCCGACAGGCATTTTTCGTGACCTTAGTAAGGCATTTGATTGCGTGGATCACGTTCTGTTACTGGACAAACTGGAGAATTTTGGAATAAAAAACTTGCCTTTGAATTTTGTTAGATTTTTTTAAGTCCTAGAGAGCAGTATGCAGTAATTGATTATTCGGAAAAAATTAAGAAAAATGTGGTTTCAACAGAGCTAGATGTACTTGCGGAGTTCCGCAAGGATCTGATCTTTGGCCAATATATTTTATTTTGTATATTGAAGACATCAACTCGGTTACTGCAGAAAATAGTCTAGTGTGTTTTTGTGATGACTCTACTGTCACGGTAAGTGACAAAGTAGAACAAATAGCCGAAGCAAAATGCAACGAGGTGAGGTCAAGTATTACAGGCTGGTTCGACAGAAACTTTTTGTTTTTAAACTTAGAAAAAACGCATTTCTTAAGGTTTCATTTTCCACAAAATAAAAGAAATTTAAATCTCGAAATCTCAGTAAATGACACCAAACTGACAAAAAAAGACACCGTCAAAATCTTAGGTGTTTATTTTATTATTATTTATATTTTTATTATTATTTATATTTTTATTAACATTTAGATTGGAAAAATCACTGTACTAAAGTAGGCTCTGGTTTGGGCTCATTATAATTTATATTTAAAAACCTAAAGACTGTTTTAAATACAAAAAAACTAAAAATAATATACCACGGGCAAGTTGAATCACGTTTGAGATATGGAATAATTTTTTGGGGAGTGTCAACGTGTTGGGAAGAAGAATTTATTAAGCAAAAAAGAATAATTAGATGCATGCTTGGGTTGTCTCCATTACATATATGTCGAGGCAGCTTTATAAAATTAAAAATGTTGACTTTATGTTGTTTGTATATGTATGAATTGTGTAAATTTATATTTTATAAAAAGTCAACACTGATATGCAATAATGATGTGCATAATAAAAACACACGGCAAAAGAACAATTTAAGGGTTCCCTATTATAGAACCAAAGTTGGCAACAACCTGCCGTTAGCAACAGGAATAAAAGTTTTTATACATCTTCCTAAGAGCATACAAAGTATCCAGATAAAAAGTAGGTTTAAAAATTGTTTGAAGGATTTTTTTATTCAAAATGCTTTTTATAATGTTCAAGAATACTTTTTGAAAAAATTTTAGGATATAGTTTTAAATTAGATGTTGAGAAAGCTATTTTAGCTAACTAAACTTTGTGTGTTACTTTTATGTATTTTTCAGTGCAACTTAGAATTATATTATACCTCTATTATTATTATTATTATTATTATACATTCATGGTATTATGGTATTTATAGATGTATTTTTCAAATTGTATTTTTTTTAACGTGTTCCATATTATTTGTAAATAATCAAAGGAAAATAAAACTTATTCTATTCTATTCTATACGCCATGTTTTTTTTAGTAGTAGTATCAATGCATTTTTTCTTTGTGAAAAATATTTATTGTGTTTTTGTTAATTTTACTTAAACAATCCCAATATTCTTCAGTAAAACGATGTAACTGAATTGCTTTTATGAACAAACATCAGTATTTGGTCATAAATTTAAAAACTCTACAGTTTTTGTAGTTTTCAAAAAATAAAAACACAATTTTTTTTTGTTAAAATTACATGTTTTGAAGGGCGCGTGAGTTTTTTGGAGGTAAAAGTCATGTATTCTACGAAAATATGTAGTTTTTTTGATTTATTACCAAATTTTGATGTTTGGTCATAAAAGTAATTCAGTTACATCGTTTTACTGCAGATTATTGGGATTGTTTAAGTAAAATTAACAAAAACAAAATAAACATTTTTCACAAAGAAAAAAAACATGGCGTATATCCCTTTTTCCCCGAAGATCGTTTTAGAGGTTGATTTTACCTTTATTTTCGTCCTCAAATGCGCAATGTCTAATTGCGTAGCCCAAATTTCTTCTAATTTTGACCAGAAGGACAAATATTCCTCTTTGTAACCAAAGAATTATAGACGACGATAATCACTGCAGTTTTTTACTCATAGTCACCCAGAGTCCCCCGGAAATATGTTGTCTTTTTCTGTCTTAGCTGTACAGAGAAAGAGAGAGAGAGTGAGATCGGGTGAGTCTTGGAGAGTTGAATATTTTTTTTCGATTCGAGTTTGGTTTCTGCAGTGCGCGTGCGTGGACCGTCATCGTCTGCGACCACGTCGCCGAGAGGCTGGTGTGTGGAGATATATCATATCTTTGCTGTGGCATAAATGTTAGAATGAATTTGAATCAGTACGAATTATCTAATTATTTTGGGATTTTTAAACAAATTACCAGGAGTTAATTATGGTTAAAAGTTATCGTTCATTTCATCGTTTTGGGCATATAGTGAGCCTATTGTCTTGATTGTTTACCTTACTTTTTGTGTTTTAAAACAAGTTAAAAGAACATTTTGTGAAGTGAAAAACACATACTTATTTAATAGTAAACTTATTAAGTACATAAACTCTTCCTAGGGTATTCCCAGTGAAAAAATAGTACCGATATTGGTTGGTGGTATAAACTAGTGTTTCTCATTTGAAGAAGTTCCTATTTTAAGCAGCTGGAACAGTCTGTAAAGGACAGGTACAATGATAAATTAAACATTATTATTAATGGCTTGGATCCATATCTACTAAAAGACTTGAGTGTAAAAAATTTGCAGTCCCTGGCCACACTTTTAATAATAGACCTGAGGAAGATACAAATATTATAAATCTCGGCATGTACTAGAGGCAAGGGCTAAGAGAATAAACTTGGAGGCTCTTGTTATTGGAATAAAGGTAGTAGTAGTAGTAGTGGTGGGGAGACCATTTTTGGTCTAGCGACTAGGCACACGGCGCGCCCTTTTCGCAAACCCCGATTTGTCCGTACATCATATATCAAACTGATGCACGTGCCCCTTAGGATGCAAGTTTTCTTTCTCTAAGAGGACTTAATTTTGCCTGACTACTCTTTGTCGAGGGCAGGGATCTTTATACTGCGTAGCAAGTATACACAGTGGACCCACGCTTTTACACCCCTTTCGAAAGGTGGTCCTGCTACATGTTAGACTTGCATCTATCTAACATGGCTATCGTCCCAGCAGAACTTGGTTATAGACGATAGACTTCTTTCCTTTTCAGCGCCGGAATAAAGGTAAGCAGGGTGGATTTACAAAAAAATATTTTAAGAGTGTTGATTTACAAAGGGGATTAAACTTTTTAATACAAGGTTGTGATCAGCTGAACCAAATTTGTACATTATTCTACAGGACTTTACAAAAAATCTGTAAAATTACTGAGGGCAACCTCGTAAAATTACCTCTTGTTTTGTTTTTATTTACCTATTACATTGCAAATCGAATCAAACAATGCTTTATTATCCAGAACAACAATAAAAATAAACGATAATTAGAGTTTATAAATAACAGAATCTTTTCTCTGGGAGTAGGGGGGTCGTTTAATTATAGGTACCTACATTTTGACCTTTAAAAATTTTTTGTTGCCAAAAAATTTGATATTGATGAGCTTTTTAAAAATTTTGCCCTTCAGAAAGGGGTCCTTAACTCTGTCCATAACTTTTTTGTTATTTTTCTCTTTTATTAAAATAATATTTTTATCATAGAATTTACTTATCTAACTAATGAGTGTGATATGTCACTTTGGTTTTGAAGATAGACATAAAAATGTTTGTTTTTATCAAGGGGTGATCAGCTGAACCAAATTTGTACACCATCCTACAGGACTTTTAAATAAATACTTGGTCCTGTAGTGTTTTGTAGCATCCTGTATAGTGTCCCGTGGAGTCCTGTAGACAATTTTTATACACCTACTAACTGTGGGCAGCTGATCACCCCTCGGTTTTTATATTCTGTGCCAAATTTCCTTAAAAATTATGTATGTCACACTCAGAGCTGGGCAGTACTTACCTTAAAAGTGCTTGAAGCACTTTGTAAATATGGTGCTAAGACTTTGGAGCAATTACTTTGAATAAAGGCCCAAGCACTTTGTCATAAATGTCACATTGGTAAATTTAATTTTTTTAAATAAAAACTCAATGGATTAAATTTTTTTTTATTTTTGTCAAAAAGTACCTAACTGTTCCCAAAAAATTTTGCATGTTTTGAAAAGTCTATTGCCATACTTTAAATTTGAAAATATTATACAAGAGGGTCAAAAAACAACATGAAATACCATTCAGAGTAAACATTCTTTATTTTTCAGTTTGGAGGAAAGTGGCAAAAAAAAATTTAAATCCAAAGACTAATTTAAAGATAAGAAACTTTAGAATTAATGCTTTAAAATGTTTTTTTTTCCACTTTGCTAAAAAACTAAGGGCAGTTTATTTTTAATACTATTTAATATTTTGTTGTTTTTTGACACCCCTGTATAATATTTATAAATGTAAAGTATCGCAATAAACAAAACAAGCAGAACTTTTTATAAAAAGTAACATTTTGCAAAAAAAAAAGTTTATTCATTTGTCCTACTCTTTGAGCTTCTTTTCTTTACTATATAATTTTTTTAATTTCAGGTAAAACATTCCCAGAAGTTGAGAGTGAAGCCACTGGAATAAAACCCAATTTTTATATCTTAAAGAAATGTCGTGAACACCAATGTAAAAAAAGTGCAGTATTATTTTTTGATATAATATAAATATTAAAAATAGATCTTAGGTACTTGTACTTAGTAAAATAGAATAATTTTTTTTTAGATTAAATTAAAACTGTACCTGCATAGTCTCGTTTATTAATTTAATGAAATAAGTAAAAAAATCTAAGGCTCCCCCAAGCCAGGCCCCCCCAGGCCTGGGCCCCGAGGCCCCCCTGGGTGCGCCCATGCTTCACCCCACAATTTACCTTACAATAATTTAACTTACCAGAAAGCAACTCAGACTAATGTAAGATAACTTTTTGTGCAAAAGTGTTGCTTTTTTAATGGCATAAAATATTGTCCGTATATACAGTCTAAGTAAAAAATTAAAAATAGAGAATTTTATCGTAAGTTAGTCCCAGTTGGCTTAGGAAACTTAAATTATGTAAGTAAAATGTTAAGGCTGAACCAGCCATTATAGGGTTAAAAAAAAATTAAAGCTTTTGTATAAAAAAATAAGTACTGTTTCAATAAAAGTCAATAATAATATAATTTTTAAAAAAACACACCAAAGTGTAGAAATTACATTATATTATATATATTATATCACATTTAATCACTTTTTCACTACATTTTCCATAATTTCATGTCGCTGGAGTCTGCAGTTCTTGCTAAAAAGAAATAATACTTATTTATCAAAACAAATCTAGTTAAAGCCGAGATTTAAAATTAAATTCTTGGCTCTGTAATGTGTTTTATAGTACTCTATAGTGTCCTGTGCTATATATTCCTGAGAACAAAATTATACACCGACTAAGAGCAGCCGAGCACTTGTCAGTTAAATGTAATTTTTCACTTATCGACTTCAAAATCCTTATTTAGTCCTAGCTTTCAGTCCTTAACATGATGAATGAGGCTACCCTGACATGAACCAAGTGTAATGACTGAAAGTGAGTCACATACCACGATTTTCCTTTTTAATTTATAAAATATCTCAAAACTTAGGTAATAGGGGGCAGGGCCTTAAGCCCCCTCATGGTTGCTCTCATGAAAATACATGTACAAAATACTGCCAAACATGTCCAAATTTTGGGTTGTTATCCCCTCGGCTCTCTCTAAATATAAACCCTTGTACTGTCATGCTTAATGGGAAACCCATAACTACATAGGGATGTAGATATGATATTTTCATTATGTACACAGACTTACCTCATCAAGTTCAAGTCGCTTCCTCTGTTTTGATGCTCTCTATTAATTTATGTGGCAGTCACAGCTAGAGGATTATAGTTGGGGAATCCAATCAGCTAGGGTGATCTTTATTTAGAAAATCAGCAGATCTTCCTGAAAACAAAACAATTTTAAACAATATAAACAAAGGGCTTTTTTTAGAATTTATTACCTGTTTTGAAGTGTGTGGAGCATGCTTTACTTGAGATTCACTAAATCCTTCTTTTCTAAGGGCTTTAATCCACATCTCCTGCCTCTGTTTTGATAAGGCATTTTGACTGTCACCTGCATTTTTCAATGCAGCAGGAATCCGAAAAACCTTCACATTGTCTCTATTTTAGAATTTAGTGAAAAAATACACTACAGTTAACCTCAAATTGGTTTGTTTGTGTTGTGACGTCATCTGAAAATGATATTTCTTGTTTTCAATTACTTATAAAAAAAGTGCAACTTTTAACCTAGCCAACGCCGAACTTTCCATATAACATGGCAGATTTTCCTATATAGTTCAACGATGCGTTTTAGGTTGTACTTATTTAATAAAAATAATAATTTTCAACCTGTAACTTAACCAAAATGGGCCCTGCCTTGAAGGAATGCATTTAGGTCAAAAATAAGTAACTCTAACTTACAGAGCCAACCAAAAAAGTTCTTAACTTTCAAGAAGTCTTTAAGGTCAAAATATACACTATTTTACAAGCTATGTTGTCTTAAAAATGCCTAGTGAAATCTAAAACCTCAAAGTAGAATATTAGGTCAGGTTTAGCACAAACCGTGTCCGTACTTTGCCTTTATAGCTAAAACTTGTAAAGAAGGAAAAAATTAGAAAGTTTTGCCTAAAAGAATTCTTCAAAATTTCTTGTCTATAAATAACGATTTCTTGGGTTATTTGTTCCAGTTTATGACCTATCTTACAAACCTTTAACTGCAAAGTAATTTTTTAAGGAAAAAAGTAGAAGTTTTGACAAGTGATTGGAAATTTTGACCCTTCAGCTTACCAATATGTCCTAAAATGTTACTTGGGGAGCTTTAGTTTCCGAGATATTTACAAAAAAATCTTTTTAAGGCTGATTATTATCATAGCTTCGCTTGAAGTGTGCTTATAGGCTAGCTAGGAAGGTATCAGATCCGTCATGGATTCATTTAATATAGAACGAGTTCATTGCATGAAGGTGTTTTTCCTCTAGATAATTCATTAAGGTTACACCCCTATCATTTCTTTCGCCATATCCAAAATCCCCTGTTTTAGCCTCTTCTATGTTCATTTTCTTACGTAATTTGGCATTGAAATCTGTCATTACCAGTGTAAGATGGGTTTTGTGTTCTTCCATAGCTTTTGAGATGTCAACATAGAATGCTTCAATATGCTCATCATCGTAGGTAGAAGTGGGGCGTATACTTGAATAACTTTAAGTGATGTTCTTTTCATTTTGAGTGTAAGATAGGCAACGCGATCTGAGATTCCTTTAATAGTATGGACATGCTTACTTATTGCTTTGTGCATTATGAATCATACTCCGAAGTTGCTATTATCTTTATTACCTTTATGATATAGTAATCACCGGAGTTCAGTTTTATCCGATTATCTGATTTTCATCAAGTTTCTGACAGGCCTACAATGTCCCATTTTATCATTGTCAGTTCGTCCTACAGTTCATCTATTTTTTCGTCGGTGTTCATTGACCTAATATTATATGTCCTATTGTTAGTGTTACTAGGTTTAGCTCACACATATACTATACTATAGTAGTGTGAGCTTTGGTGATCCTAATTTTTTCGAGAAAAAAAAAGTTGCTCCGATTTCAAAAATTTTTATATATCTTTGCGTTTCAGATGATTTTGAAACTTTTTTGTTGCGCCGTCTGTCTGTCTGTCTGTCTGTCTGTATGTCTGTCTGTATGTCTGTAACGACCAACGCGCATAACTCAAAAACCGCTTGGCCGATTTTAATAAAATTTGGTACCTAGGCTGGGTCTTGGGTCGAGATGGTCCCATTTAAAAATGAAGAAAATCCACCGAACACAAACCGAATAAAAGGGTGGGGTAGATTTAAAAAATTAGAGTTTATGTGCAAATATGGCGTGTGTGATATCAAACGAAAGGTAATTGAGTCTGGAGTTAAACAAAATACATTTTAATTAATTTAAAAAAAAGGGTGGGGGTATATTTCAAAAATTAGAGTTTAAGTGAAAATATGGCGTGTGTGATATCAAACGAAAGGTAATTGAGTCCGGAGTTTAACAAAATACATTATAGTTTTTGTTTTTTTTTAAGGGTGGGGGTAGATTTTAAAAACTTAAGTTTAAGTCAAAAGATGGCTTGTGTGGTATCAAACAAAAGGTAATTTAGTCTGGAGTTTAATAAAATATATTTCAGTTTTTAGTTATATTAGCTCACACGTAAACTCTAACTATGGTACCTAGTGTGAGCTTAGGGGCCCATATATTGGCAGAGTATTTGTTTTGTTTTTGAACGTTGGGTGCTTTTTTTCATAAGCGAATTTTCGCTGCCCCCAGTGTACCCACCCAGCAGATTTTATCTGCTATGTCTACTGCTCCGAAACTTGATGTTGTCCCACTCCAAATTGCACGCAGGCCTTTCCTACTCATAAGACTCTTTAAATCCTATATATATATTTATCGGTTTTACAACGTTCTACGTCTTCTGATACCCAATCTCCACTCGTTTCTGTTTGCCCATAATTCATCACCTAGGCCTCTTATTCTCATTTCACTGTCTATTCCTTCTCTCCAACTTCTCCTTGGCCGTCCTTGTTTTCTTCGGCCAGTTGGTTTCCATTGTAGTATTTGTTTAGGTATTTTTTCATCATTCATTCTTTGTACATGTCCGTACCACACCAGTTGTTTTGTTCTTATATCATCCACTAAAGTACGTTCAACCACTGTCATAATTTCTCTTATTCTTTGATTTGTAACTCTTTCTCTATTTGATTTACCTGCTGCTCTTCTCCAATAGTCCATCTCCGTAGTGGTTGTTTTGATATAGTTTGGTCCCAAATTATTCCATTTAATAAAGTTATTGCTTTTCTTCCTTGTACGTTTCGATCTTTTATAGCTTTGTCTAGTGTTCCGTCAGCTGTAATTTTTAGACCTAAGTATACTCATTACAGGACTGAATTCGCTGTCCGGTATTTAAGATTAGATCCTGTTTCATTCCACCGATACACATATACTCTGTCTTAATGAGATTAACCTCTAGTCCCCACTTATTGTAATCTTCTATTAGTTTTCGTGTCATATAATCGAGGTCGTTATAATCCTGAGCCACTACTATCTGATCACCGGCGAAACATAAAGTATGCAAGGTGGTTTCGTCCAACGGAATTCCCATGTTTTGGCATTTCTTCTTCCATACTTTAAGGACTTGTTCCAAGTATATCTTGAATAGCGTAGGCGAGATACACCACCACAACCTTGTTTAAGACCTTTATTTACTTGAAAGCCTTTGGTTAGTTTTGCTTTTATTTTAACTTTTGCCTCACTATTGCGGTATAATTCTTTGATGGCCTTAATTAGTTGTACGCTTATGTTTGTGTTTTCCAACGATCTCCAAAGTAGATTTAGTGGTATACTATCATATGCCTTCTGCAAATCGACGTAAAGCAGATGCAGCTCTTATCCGTATGTCATTTTCTTTTCAATAACTTGGGTTATACAAAATAGATGATCTGAAGTCGATCTACCCGCCCTGAAACCGGCTTGTTCTTCTGCCTCCATGTCCATATATTCGCTCTCCACTTTATTTCTTATTATTTTACCATTTATTCTGCTTAGCGTACTAGTCACAGATATACCCCTATAATTGTCACATATATCTTTCCTTCCTTTTTTGTGTATTGTGGATATATATGACGTTTTCCACTTAGTTGGTACTACAGTTTCATTTAAATATTTTTGGAAAAGATTCCGTATTCTCCAAAACAGTTCTTTAGTGCCATATTTAATAAGTTCGGCTAGGATATTTCCGGGTCCGGCAGATTTACCGCTTTTTAAGGTTGTGCACACGTTTTTGACCTCAGAGATTGTGAGGGGTACTGGAGAACCCATCGTTCTAATTTTATTGTCTCTTGCGTCTTCCTTGAATTCTGCTCTATCTTCAGTTAAAAGTTTTTTAAAATGCTCATCCCATTATTATTGGTGAAATGATATCTCTGCATGTTTCTTTTTTAATCGATCCAGCTTTCAGTATTTCTACCTCCTAAGTAAGAATCTATTTTCTGGCACTTTTTCGTCCACGAATGATTTTTCTTATCACTGATCATTCTTCTCACCCTTGATTGCGCGATTTTGTATTCTTCTTTGCTTCTATCTGTCTTTTGGGATAAGTAGGTGTAATATAATTTCCTCTTTAAATCCTACTAATTCAAAATCTTCAAAAACCCTACAGTTCTCTAAAAAGGGCCTCAAGTACCAGTATAACACCCCATCAGATTTTATCTGCTATGTCTCCTACTCCAAAGCTTGACGTTGTCACACCACAAACTCTACAAAGACTTTTTCTACTCACAAAGCTCTTAAAATCCTACCTTCAAAAACCCTACAATTCTTTAAAATACACAGAAAAAAGTGTTTGGTTCAATCAAATAAACCAATTTATTAGAAAAAAAATATTTGGATTAAATAAATCTAGTTTGGATCAAACAAATATATTTATTTCGGACAACAGTACATTTTGTTACGACAAAAATTATTGTACATGTAAATTAAATAAATTACATGTTTAAATTTTTTTGGCAATAATAATATTTTAAAAAATATTGTTTACCGTATACTTAAATAATTGATTTTTTTAAAGCAACTCAATTGCTTTTTATTTTTTTTAATGCTCAGATTGACTAAATAATTGTTTCAATTATATAAATTATTAATTTTAATATTCTTAGATAAAATTATTTGTAACAACTAAATCAAATTTTGTTTATAAATAAATATACAAATACGATTTTTTTAAATTCCTTCTTTTTTATTTCCAATAGTAAAACATTTTTGTATACATGATATATATATCACGTTTAGTCGCTTTAAATAAGACTTAAGAGATTTTAGTATACGGGTTTCTGATATTTTTGGTTTTTAAGAAAAATTTGGGGGGTCCGAAGGACCACGAATCTGCGTCCGGCGTTTTTTTTATTATTTTTGTTTTTTTTTTTAATTACCTCAGCCTAACGTAAACAGACTCGAACCAATCCAAACCCTCCCGGCACCCCTTTTTGCGTTAAAAAAAATCGCCCGACGCGGATTTTGGATCCTAGGCAGGCTCCCTAGGCTTCGGCTTTTCATGAAAAATTATAAATGGCAAAAACCCGTGTAGGTATGTACATTATTTAGTATACGGGTTTCTGCCATTTTTGTTTTTTTTTAATTATTTATGGGGGTACCTACTAGGGATTTTTTTAAAAAAATTTTAAAATAAAAAAACGGGTACCGGAGGGCGAGGTTCTAATGTGTTTTCTTGGTTTGGTATGGGTTGGCTTGAGTTGATTTAAGTTTGTTCAGGTTAGATTCCGTTGATTTAGAAAAAAAATAATTAAAAACTCAAAAAAATTAAAACAATTTTTTTTTTAATTCTCCGGTCGCCGATTCAGGGTCCTAGGGACCCCCCTAAGTGCCTCCAGAAAGGATTTTTCATCAAAAACCAAAAATGGCAGAAACTCGAATATACTAAATGATTACCAAGTTACCTAATAAGGTTAAATTTTTATGAAATTAGATTTTAGAATTTATCTGTAGTACTTAAATATGCTAAAGAATAACAATAAGTACAAACTTAAGTACAATTTTTATCTTCTGTAAATACAGCGCGTTGCTATACCTATGAAAAATAACAGCAAATCGCCACTGCGCCGACGCAGAATAACGATAACAATAACTAAGTGGCAAATGAACGGTCCAAAAACCCCCTATATATTATCTACAAGAATTTTATTTATTTGATTATAACAAATAACCAAAAAAGTGTAGAATAAAATCGATGTACCTACTAAGGTGAACTCTCTCGCTTCTAAAAATACTGTTTTGTCTCATGTTCAATATGATAAAAAAGAGGAGCGTGTGTTTTTCTAATGCACAACAGTCAAAGAGTTTCGATCCAAAGTTGTCCGATTGATTCGCGGAAATCCGACCAATAACATTCCGCCCTATAGTTTAGAATTTTATTTATTTGATTTAGCTAATTTTTTGTTAAAACCATTAAACTCGCCATTAACCGGCTAGTACTTCTCTAAATTGTAGGGATGGCCGGAGCAGTAAATTTGCCGGAACAGGTCTGACCTGTTCCGATTTTTAATATGACCTGTTCCGAAACATCTGCTCCTGCTCCAAACTGTTCCGGACTTTTCAAGGGAAATAAATTGCAACTGTTCCGCATTTTATGAAAGGAACAATTTGCTCCTGCACTGCAATGAACAGAACAGATGTTCTGCATGAAATCTAACTATGCGTGTGCTCTGTTATTGGTGTTACAAGGTATATAAATGAGGTACAGGGTGTTAACCGCTATATCTGGTTGTCGCTTATAACAATTTTATTTTTTTAAATAGAAAAAGAAATGCAATTTTTACAAAACGCTTCACTTTTTGCTGTTTTCCTTATTTTACGTAAATTTTATTGGATTAAAGGTTTTTTATATTCAATTTTAAATATTTTTATTGTTTCCTACTTCCTTGCTTTGAACGAAAGAAAACCCGGCAAGAAACGCCACTGTTAATGATAATCTGCCGTACGTCACACCGCACCCCGCCAACCCTAACACCATGCGTGTTGTCTATCTATCAGCAATTTCTACGAGTTGCTCCAGTGCGCACTAAGTGTATCTCTGTCGGTTTTCAAAACAATAATTTAGAAAAGGACGAAGATACACCCAGTGTGTGTCTCATAAAGGTTACGTAGCGAGCCTGAGAAAGATGCAGCTAGCTGAAGTGAAGACTCGGAACGGGCGTAAAAGCAGGGAGCAAGTTGTTTCTGTTATGTTCTGGCTCTCTCGAAGTTTCCTTGTCACTTCTGCTCCGGCGGAAACCTTGTTCCGGAAATTCATACCTGTTCCGACTTGCTTCGGGCACAGACCTGTCCCGAAAAAACAGGTATTGCTCCGGAGTGCCATCCCTACTAGATTGCTTAGCGTAAACATTACAAAATGTATACACAGCTTGTGAAATTCTGTGAAATTTTTGTGAAATTGTGTAAAATTTTTGTGAAATTCTGTGAAATGTTTGCGAAATTATGTAAAATTTTGAAAAAATCTGAAAATTTTTGTGATATCCTGGAGCTTGTGTGAAAAATGTTGTGAAATTTATTTGTCTTTGTGAAATTTATTATTATTAAGGGACCGGAGCTAAGGCGGCGACGTTACTTTTTTAAATAAGATTTACCGGGTGTCTCAAGGTGAGTGGCTTATTAGATTATTTTGAAAACTATACAATAAAAACTTTCTGTTTTTAAATATGTCCATGTAAAGTATATTTATAAAATACTTTCATAGTTGCAGTGTTGCCAATTGCGGGCAAACTTTGCAAACACCTTTATTATTTTAAAGAAACTTAGGAAAATTTTATGTATGATGTCGTATACCTATCTTCAACCGTTTTTAAAATATTGACAGATGAAAATTGACATTTTGTAACTTTAACAGCCCGTAACATCAAAACGATTAGGAATAGAAAAACGATTAAGAATAGAACAAAACGGTTTCTACATTCCTATCTTGGTTTTTCAAAAGCTATTTTATACTATTTAGAATTAGTTCAGGGTTAAAATATTCCACGGTTAATTTAACCCTGGGTTAAATCTAAAAGTAGTCTAAAGCGATAGCTTGTAAAAAGCTAAGATAGGTTTTGATGTTACGGCCTGTTAAAGTTACAAAATGTCAATTTTAACCTGTTAATATTTTAAAAACAATTGAAGATAGGTATAAGACGTTATACACAGAGAAAAATATCCATGCAACAATTATCAATACGCTGTGCAACTGAAATTGTGCGAAAATATAAAATACTCTGCCAATCTATGGGCACCTAAGTTCACACTAGGTACTATAGTTATAGTGTGAGGTAATATAATCAAAAACTGAAATATATTTTATTCAACTCCAGACTCAATTACCTTTCGTTTTATACCACACAAGCCATGTTTTGACTTAAACTCAATTTTTTTAAATCTACCCCCACTCTTTAAAAAAAACTAAAATGTATTTTGTTTAACTCCAGACTCAATTACCTTTCGTTTGATATCACACACGCCATATTTTCACTTAAACTCTAATTTTTGACATCTACCCCCACCCTTTTTTTAAAAATAAACTAAAATGCTTTTTTTTTAACTCCAGACTTAATTACCTTTCGTTTGATATCACACACGCCATATTTTCACATAAACTCTAATTTTTGGAATCTACCCCCACCCTTTTATTTGGCATGCGTTCGGTGGATTTTGTTCATTTTTAAATGGGACCATCACAGCCCAAGACCCAACTTAGGTACCAAATTTCATTAAAATCGGACAAGCGGTTTTTGAGTTATGCGGGTTGGTCGTTACAGACAGACATACAGACAGACAGACAGACATACAGACAGACAGACAGACAGCAAAACAAAAAAGTTTCAAGATCATCTGAAACGCAAAGATATATAAAAAATTTTGAAATCAGAGCAACTTTTATTTTCTCGAAAAAATTAGGATCACCATAGCTCACACTACTTATATAGTAGTAGTGTGAGCTAAAAATTGTTGAAATAAACGAATAAATCTGTTTTAATGTTACCCATTGGATTGTGTAACTTATTTTGTGTAAAAATGTTACACAACAGAACAATTACTCTCAACAGCGTTGTGGAAAAGCCCATTCTGTTATAAATTTACACAGATAGAATGTAATTTTTTTAATGAAAATTTGTGCAAAAATACTCCAAATTGTAGAAATCAGTCGTCGAATTGATTCAATAAAAGTCGTTTCAAGGGATCGCCTCACCGCATCTGGCTTCCTTCAGTGTTCTGTGAGTTTAAATTTGTGTTTTGGCTGGTCAGTGAGATGATCCGTACAAGGTTAGTGTCATTATTTGATAAGTTCTTCCGTCAACGTTAAACGTGTAATGGATTCTATGGATTTTGGGGAATTAGTTCTCGAAAAACTGGAGGAATGGGTGCCTACTCGCAGTCCACAAAGAGAGATTTCGGGGTAAGTAAATTACTACACATAGGTCTACCCAAACTTTTGAGTATAAATGATCCATTTTTAATTTTTCTTTCTGTGATTTAAAAAATGTGTTTGAAAGTAAATGACAAGTTGTCTCCAAAATTGGCTTGGTTTAGCCAGTCCGAAGCTCGAAACATTTCTGCGCCCGCGCATTCTCTTAGGAATCACTTTCAAGAATTTTCGCAGAGAAAAAATTGGGCTTCTTGACCAAATAAAACTATTTACAAAATTTCAGCTTGTTACTCATGGCTTAAGCTATTTTTGGTCTAAACTGCGCTTTTTTATAACGGCCGATACTAAAATTCTATATTTAAACATTTTTTTTATATTTTTTAGCTTGAACGATTTTGCAGTGGCATATCCGGAAAACAAAGACAGTTTTTTGACAAATGTGCAGAAGTTTGTTCAAAACTTTGGGTGCTGTTAAAATCAAACGCAATTTACCAAAGATCAGATACAGCGGTCTGAAAAGAGTTTCCATAAAGCAGACGAAGGTAAATGATAATTTTTGCAACACCACTAAAAATTGGTAAATTATAAGTCAAAAGATACATTTTGCCAATCTTGCTACCATGGTATCTATAAAACTGTAACCTTTATTTAAAGGTTATCAAAATATCAGTCAGAATAATTTGACTATTACATAGAAATCCATCAATGTCCGTTAAACTTAGTACTATTTTTTTTAGCTGACAAGCAGCTATTTTGTCTTCGCTGCAATTTCCAAACAATGGAAAATCCGAACAACGAATGTCCAGCAAACAAAATCTTTAAATAGATATATTTTACACGTTAGGGTAAATTCATTAAGCATAATAATATTGGTTAAATAATTTAATAAACTAATGTGTTAAAACTTTTTGTACTCATAAGAAAAACGAAAATAAAGGTCTTTTAACAAGTGATTTTTTAGTTTGGTATTTTTTTGTCAAATAAAAATTAAACATTGTGTACTTTATTAAACATATATACACAAAAATTAAAACAAAATGCAAAATTATATGTAATTGCAGTTAAAATTATACGTTAACGTGACAATTTAAACAACCTATTAAAAAAAAAACATCTGCAAGATTTTGTACACATTCAGGGATACTTTTCATTTAATTGTTAAAGAAAATTACAGAAAATTATGTAAAAAATTAATATTTTTAACTATTTTTACATAAAATTGTAGGAAATATATGCACAAAGTTGTGCAATTTTGGGCAAAATATAACACCACAATGTAAAAAAAAGACAAACATCTTGTAAAATATAACTACATAATTGTGCATTTATATTGCACAAAATAGAATAAGAAAATAACACAATATTGTGTAAAAATGTTTTCATACTTGAATATTTTTTATAAAATTATACAAAATTTTTGCACCAAATTGCGCAATTTTTCCAAAATTTTAAAAAAATTAATGCAAAATAAACAACAAATTGTGCAAAAATATGTGAAATTTTGTTATACAGGCCTGTACAATGGGCATCGTGCAAAAAAAAAACAGTTGCACAGTTGTTTTACAACAAATTTCATTGCACAAATCTATTCAAAATTTTTGCACAAATTGGTTTTATACCCATTTTGAAAACAAATTGTGCAAAAAAAAATTACAATAATTGTTGAAAAAAATTACATACATTTTTCTACATAAAGAATTGAAAAATATACAGGGTGTTTCTTTTAAAATAATAAAGTTGTTGCCAACTTTTCCTGCAAATGGCAACACCGCAACTATGAAATTATTTTGTAAATATACTTTACATGGACGTATGTAAGAATAGAAAGTTTTAAAAGTTTCTATCGTATAGTTTCCAAAATAATCCAATAGGCCACTCACTTTGGAACACCCGGTATACCCTCTATATTTTGGCAAATTGGAATAGACCTTGTCTTTCTGTCTCCAAAACTACCTATTATACCTAATACCTTTTTCTCTAACAGTTTTGAAATAAAATTACAAAATCAAACAAAAGAGTAAAGCAGACAAAGAGTCATCGATAATTTTTCTTGGTTAACCCATTGCTCTTAATGAAAAGGTTTTGTCATTTTATTTAAAAACCATTACATAAAAACGTAGCATATTAGATATTTTTGGAAACAGAAAGGAAAGCTTTATTCAAAATTGCAAAAATATACAGGGTATTTCATTTTAAAAAGTAACGTCGCTGGCTTCGCTACGTCTTCTTAATGACTGGTCCCAATATAAGCATCAAAAAAGGTACTTTTTGCAAACCATCTGAGTATGTGAAATTTGACTTCTCTGTTTATTTTGATTTCGTAAATATTAGGGGGGTCTCAAGCTTTTGGGTCACCCTGTATATAGGTTAGTGGTCTTATTTATACCTTGGAAAAGAATACACAAGTATAATCTAATTAGTATTTAGGAAGTATTTTTGTTCTATGCATATTTGGTTAATTTTATGTTAATTTGCCTTTAAACGTTCTTACAATTTTACATGTTTTTTGTACCTACCTGCCTATTTCTGAATTAAAATACTTTTTTTCGTGCAAAACATTTGTTTTTACTTGAACAACGCAGTAATCATGTAACTGTTTATTAAATGTCTAATCTAATTAAATACATTTTGTTAAAACGACAAGAAAATAAATTAGGAATATTAAAAAAATAATTCAAATAAGAAGCAATATTTTGTAAAGCAATCAAGGAAAACAATCATTTGAAACAATTATATTTGGTTTACCAAGTACCCTATTTGTTTGTTTGAAATAAACTTGCAATAATAAATATTTACTTAAATTAAAACACATTTATTTATAATAAACAAAATAATTTTACAAATTTATTTAATAAAAGTTCGTTATTAAATAAATTATGTTAGTAAGACAAAAAAATATATTTAGAAGATTAAACAAATTATTTATTAAGAAAAAACAATAAGTTTTTTAAAACAATCAAGGAAAACGGTAATTTCAAACAATTATTTTAGGGTTACGAACTACCCTATTTGTTTGTTGGAAAATATGTTTTTGTATTGTGAAATAAGTTAACTCTTGTTCTCACAGAAATGTTTACTTAAATTCAACAAAATATATTATAAGTTTAAACAAATATTTATTTACATCAAGTAAAATAATTTAAAAAATTTACTTAATAAATGTCAGTTATTAAATAAATTTTAATATTAAGACAAAAAAATATGCCTAGAATATTAAACAAATTAATTTATATGAAGAAGTAATACGTTTTTTAAAGCAATCAAAGAAAAAAGTCATGTTAAAGAATTATTTTAGTTTTACCAACCACCATATTTGTTTGTTTGACATAAACTTGTTATTGCATATAAATAAATTAATAGTATTTGGTTTAAATATTTCAAATTATTTGATTTAAATGTATTTTTGTTTGTCAATTAAACCAAATAATTCTAACGCATCAAATAAATCTTATTTAAAGAGACTAAATTAGTTATTTGAAAACAATAAATATTTTTATTTCAATCAAAGAAAACAGTCACGTTAAAGAATTATTTTATTTTTACCAACCAACATATTTGTTTGTTTGAAATAAACTTGTTATTGCAAATAAATAAATTAGTAGTATTTGGTTTAAATATTTCAAATTATTTAATCTAAATGTATTTTTGTTTGTCAATTAAACCAAATAACTCTAACGCATCAAATAAATCTTATTTGTAGAGACTAAATTAGTTATTTGAAAACAATAAATATTTTTATTTGAACCAAACAAGAGGACGTTTTGGACCTATTGAAATAACGAATTTGGTTGAGTCAAATAATTTTTTTTTGGTTCAAATAAACACTTTTTTCTGTGTAGGGCTTTAATTTATACCCACCCAGCAGATTTAATCTGCTATCTCTCCTGCTCCGAAACTTGACGTTGTTTCATCACAAGCTCTACGCAGACTTTTTCTACTTATAAAGCTCTTAAAATCCTACTACTAGTAACTCAAAACCATCAAAAACCCTATGATTATTTAGGATAGGGTCTCAAGTACCAGTATACCGAACCAGCAGATATTATCTGCCGTGTCACCTGCTCCGAAACTTGACGTTGTCCCACCACAAACTTTACCCAGACTTTTTTAACTCATAAAGTTCTTAAAATCGAACTAAACCCTCAAAAACCCTTCAATTCTTTAAAAAAGGGCCTTAAGTATCAGTATACCCACCCAGCAGATTTCATCAGGCCTTTCCTACACATGAGGCTCTTTAAATCCTACTCAAAATCCTCAAAAACCCTACGATTCTTTAAAATATGTCCTTAGGTATCAGTATACACACCCAGCAGATTTCATCTGCTATGTCTACAGCTCCTACGTGCGTCCGTGCGTGTGTGTATGTGTGTCTGTGTTTATGTGTTTGTGTGTGTATTTTTTTTCTGTCCGGACCACGATAGCTCCTAAACCGCTTCACCGATTTTCATAAAATATTCAGGTAAAATAGTGTTAGACACTCTGACGAGGTGATTAGATTTTGGTCAAAATCCATTAATGTTTTTTGATAATTAAAAAATTTAAACAATGCTAATTTTAACGGAGCATCGTATCAGTATGCGGTTTTCGGAATATAGTGGACTACATTTTGCTCAAAAATAATTTGTGTAATAACCAAAAACTTCGTAGGAGTTTTAGTTTCCCAGATTTATACAAAAAACTGTTTTCAAGGCTGATTATCATAGCTTTAATTAAAGTGTGCTAATGGGCTAGCTAGGAAGGTATCATAGACGAACGGCAGAGATAGACCAGACACTTACACGGTGGGAGTTGTATTACTAAATTGGCGCAGTATACCGGGGTGTCGTGCATGAATCAGCGCCTCTCCAACTTTGTACTCCGTACTAAACATTTACAGGGGGATTTGAAACAATATAACGCTTGCGCAGTTTGTATCTAAGCTACAGGATGGCTTTTCAAATTATTGTATACCGGATGCTCATAGCCATCAATGAAATCGTTCTCCAATCACGCTACATCTTATAATATAGTGTTTTGAACAGTCCTTATCAAATTAAATTTTAACACCAAAAAACTCATTCTACTCGTCAATTACACAGTTCTAAATTTAAACGATGCGCGCTGATAAGAATGAGTTATTTTGTGTAAAAGCTCAATTTGCTTAAAAAGACTCTATAAACACCAATCAATAAGGAAGCTTAATCAAAGAATGTTTAAATTAATGACTACTAGCAATAAAAAAAAAGGAAAGTTAAATTTTTATTCAATCTATAAGGTTTAAAAGTTTGTTTCCCATTCATTTAGGTACATATATTTCCTTGAGAGGCTAATTTTCTAGTTAAAAAAAGACTGGGCTCTTTGACGAATGTTATGCAGTAAACTCCTTTTTATTAGTGCATAGAAAATATTTACATATTCTACATTAACTTAAATTAATAATGTATACTTTTACAATGCTTTATACTTAATATAGTTGCAAATATAGGTTATGTTTCTATAAATAGAAACTTTTTTAATTGTTTTTTCATGAAAAATAAGAACTAATGGATTTGGAAAATTTTGTTAGTATTAGCTAGGTGATGTAAAAATGTATTTAAATTAAATATTATATAAATTTACACTCTTAACCTATATTAACTAGGTTTTAATGGGTGTTTAAAAAATGTAATGTAAGCCTTTTAAAGTAAAGTGTGTATATAAGTATAGTGAAATAATCTGTTTTTTCCAAATATTAAAATTTAAAACTAAACATTTAAAACTTCGTCCAGGTTCAACGTGTCCATCACGCACTATATATTTAACGTGAATTTCGTCTTTCGTCAAAGTTAGTTTTTGTTTGGCTAAGTATTTTTAGCCACCCATCAAATAGCTTTAGGTTCCGTTTGGGAATGCGATGGCGCTTGCTAACATAGTCTTCGCACCCACGAACACAAAATTGTTTTCTTTCAAATTTCTTAAATACCGATAGGCCACAATTTAGTAAAAAACACTTTTAAAAATAAGGTAAAAAGTTTAAAAAATCACGAAAAACTGCAACCACAAATGAAAAATGCCGAATTACATTACCGTGATATTTTTATCTATTGTGCCAATGTCAGTCATAATCAAAAACATATACCGAGAGTGGCGGTTAATGTCCATGGTGACAGCGCAGGAGTCTGTACATAATATTTTTATACCAGGGGTGACGGTCTGTAATAAGCGCCTCTCGAACTTTGTATTCCGAACTAATGTATACAAGGGGTATGTATAACAGTATAATGACAAGACCGGGGTGCTTTCCTTACTACAAATAATTAGTATACTGTGGAAGGTATCAAATCCGTCATATTAAATTTATTTTAAATTGTTTTCAGCAAAATTTTTAATTATATTTAAAAAAAAAATTGTGATAATTTTTTAAAAAGATTTTTTAAAAATAAATGTTCTAGGGCTAAATAAACTGTGTCTAAACCTGTACTCAGGACACGCTAACACCACACAAAATCGACGAAAATTTGCGACTCAATTTTTCAACCGATACTTTTAACTGAAAAAGAACAAAATAAATTAATTAAAAAAAATGAAATATATTGTTTTCAATATGCCCACTGTTTCTTCTTTCCATGCCATTAAGAAAAATTCCAATATTGTGCACGTTAATATATGGTATAATGGCCACTAAAAATAGGTTCTGAAACCTTTGTGCATCGTTTAGCATTTTCGATAAGCTTTCCTATTCAAGATCTATAAGTCAGGTGGTGGGGGTAAGGGGTGGTGCTTTTAGCTATTTTTTTATTTAAAGGATGGTTTTTTAATTTTACCATAAAACTTTTATGATCATCGTTAACCTTTTTTTTAAGCTTTCTAAAGAGGTGCCACAAGTGGGGTATTATCATTTAAGATTTTGAAGTAAGTGGGGGGCGCTTAAGGGGTGGGTTGGGGTGGTTTGAAAAATACGTAATTTTTATTTTCCCTTGAATTTATATAAACGGTATTTTTTAGTTTTTTGATATATTTTGTGATTTAAAAACAATAAAGCTATTGTACGTTTTCAGTGGCACACCCTGTATAATCATCTTATGGATAGGTAGTTTTTAAAAGGAAATAAACAGAAGTTACCTATTTCTGAGAAATAGGTACATTTTAAAAGTGCGTTATTTTAACATACCTCGTAGTTATTTTATTGATTATGTATATACCCACTGAAATGTTATTGTGTGCCCAATATCAGCAGCGCATACAAAAAAACTTGGGGGAGGGATGGGGAGGGCATTTCCTCTCTTTGGTCCAGATTAAAAAGTAGGTAACGTTTTTGATATAATCTATTTCCAGATTCTTATGGGGGGCTTAAGCCCCCAAATTTCCCATTGCATAGTCCCCTGCCATTAAACGTCTACCGATGCACGTTCTTTAAGATTTCATTTGGGTAACATACCATAAATACACGAAGGCGATGTCCTCATCTAGAGAAGGTTTCAAAAGCAACGCGAATCGAAAATTCGTGATAATAGTTCGACAGCAAGTATAGTAACAAGTAAATATTGGAGATAATTTATTTTAGCCATCATAATGCTGTAGTCAAAGATATCGAAAACTTTTCGATACCTTTCGCCTTAGCAGTGAACTTACTTCTGGAAAAAAACCACTTAAATTCGGTCTCCGATTTTACAACTTTGACTTTTGCAGTAGCAAGACTATCGGGAAAATGGAAAATGTCAGAATTCTCTTTATGTATGTCGACGACATTGCAGAATATCCTTTTTTTAACTAAAATTACTAAAATGTAAATAAATTAAATTCTTCTTTTAAAACAATATCCAAAAGAAATTTTAGCAGTTTAGTAAACTAACCAATATTAGTAATATGCTATGTGTTTTTGACTGTTGATGTTAGTTATTTTTTACACATTAATCATAATTTTTTACCTTCCTAGCCCGCGTAGCAATGGCTAGAGAAAGTATTATTTTCGACGAAAAAAAGTTTTTTACTAGTATAAGAGCCCAGTAGGATTTTGGGCTTGAATTGCAAACCGATACTCATATATTTTAATCGATTCGTCATAAGACCATGTTCCAAAAAAAATGGAGATACCTGCGAAAATCCTGCATAAACAACCCGCCATCTTTGTTTAAAGATGGCGAAAAGCAGTTTGAATCAAATGTACGTAACTTTTTTATTATGACATCGATTTTACTCAAACAAATTGTGATTAGCTTCTACTATAATGGTCTCTCCAAATCACTATCAATACTTTGTTTTTTATTTGTCTCTATACTATAAATTCTATAAGTTCCTCAAATATGCTGTTTTTTTTAGGTTTCTTGATTTTTTAACTACTGGATTTATAAAAAAAACATAAAAAATAAAAAATATGCAGATTGTTAAGATGTATTCATTGTGGGTCTAATATTTGCTGTAGATTAAGCGGTTCTCGAGTTACATTTAAAAAACCACTAAATTGGCCTATAACTACCCCCAGGTACAAAATTTTCATATTTTCACCAAAGTCATGAAAGTTACTAAATAACTATACAGATCGAAAAAAGATGTCAAGCTTAATAAGAAACGGCTATTAGTTTCAAACAGAAACTGATACTGAGCTGGATATTGCGGCTTAAACATGGCCAAAGCGACAATGGCATGGGTCCATTAAGGGAAAAAACAATTTATGCACAGATAAGCGAATCCCAGTTACATATTTAAACTCAGCGTCAAAACTCTTACACAAAATATATTTTATACTTTTCTCTTAAATTGACAGGTGGTCACGTGATTTTGGCAACTTCTTAACGGTTTGAGCTAGAGACTTGGTTCTTTTTTTGATTTGTGGACAAAAATGACCGATCAAAATTAATCACCACTGGCATGATTTTATATTTGTAAAATATATATAATGTGTCCCAAAAATCCGGGTCTACCCAAATATCTGCTGAACTATTGCAGATAACTGAACCATATTTGGTAGTGATCGATGAAATCGAGAGATTTATTTTATGCATGCATTTTAGCTATTTAGTCGATTTTTATTTTCTAAAAAACACCCTGTATTTCGAAAACGGAGCAATGTCGGACTATAGTAGGTGGCTTTTAATTGTACTGACCTTTCATAGACACAGACGGTATAAGTAATTTTATCCATATTTCCGTACTTTTCCATGTTTTCCCGGGTATGCTGTAATTGACCGGAGGCAAACAACCAAAAGCTTAAACTACATGGCAATACCAACAAAAAAATATGAGTCAAAAATTCCCACGTATGGGGGATGGCGGGTATAGCTATATTTAAAAATTTGTAAAAAATGGTAAAAGAATAAGTTTCACAGTCGATAGAATTTGACAGGTTTTTTATCATAGGCAAGGGACAGTTGGCATACATGGTTTTTCAAAGACCTTTCAAACAACATATCTCTCAATAGGGTTTTTGTTTAAAACAACAAACTTGTAAATTTTGACAAAAACTGAAAAAAATAGTTTTGACAGTCCATAGATTTTGACAGATTTGATTGTGTAGACAATTAACGGCTATATCAAAATATGTATTTAGTTGTCAAATACCTTTAAAACGAGGTACCAATCGATAAGGATTTATAATTAAAATTTTTAAGTTGATCGCCCTATGTCGCCCCCTAATGCAGGAGCAGCACAACCGCCTCTTCATAAAATAGATCTCTTGATGTTAACGATTACTGCCAAACATGGTTCAGTTATCTTCAATAGTTCAGAAGATGTTTGAGTGGACTCAGACTTTTGGGACACCCTGTATATATATATATATATATATATATATATATATTTAGATCTTGTTTTTATCTCACTCTCGTGGCATCTCCTTCTTACTCTCTTGGCTAATTTTAGTGCCAGGAAGAGGAGTGAATCTGTCAGAATAATGCCCGGCACAATTAGTGCCTGGCACTATTGCAATAAGTCCCTAATACAAACAACAAGGGATTTTAATCTGAGTAACCAGCTCAGGAAAGGAAAGACTTTGGGCAAGACTACATTCCCGGCCGTTTTAACAAACAGTAAAAATAAAGAGCCCTCAAAAAGTTGGCGGCAAATTCAGTTGAAAAGGGTACACTAGAAGATTGGATTTTCAATAAACCAAAACATATTAACAAGACTTATTTTAAAATAATTTTTAATGGGTTCAAAAAAACGTCATATAGAAATAGCGGAATATGATACCGGTAACAGCGTTAGTATAAGTTTTTGTGTTTGCCTCTCTGAGTGGGTACATGAAAATAAACCTTTTAAACTGATGTAACTCGTAAACGAAATGATCGATGGCTGTTTCGTTTTATCCATTTATCAGGGAAAGTACTACGAATTTACTTTTTTAGGTGAAATAAAGCAAATATTTACCTATAGATAAGCAGGTACTAAAACTAAAAGAAAAGTTTAGGCCTATTAAATATAGTATGTATTTCAGATACATACTATAAACACCTACTTATTTTATGGAAATTTATGTAAGAAATACAACTTTGGATAAATGTTAAAAAAGCAAAAACTAAAAATTGTCTTTATTATTATATATTTATTTATTGCTCGACATTACAAAAACCCCTGTAAATATTTTTAACTCCTATAGAGCATCTGTAGCATTTTAGCCAAAATTGTATTTCTTACACAGTTTTCGAAATCGAACATTATCTGGGACACCCTGTATATTATTTCAGTGTTAAAAATTCATGGATAACGAAGTTAGAAATAGTGCCAATTGAAATGGAGATGAAAAGTGACAATCAGGGATAAAAAGTGGCAGATCGGGCCTAAAAAGAAGTACGAAAAGTAGCGTATAAACCATTTTTTTTTCTTGGCGAATTGTAGAGGGTGACACCAGTTTTAAATAAAAGTTTCACTTCAGAAATACTACCGCAAGAACAAAGGGAAATATACCAATATCAACATTTTTATCAGAAAATTTCAAAAAATTAATTTGGAAAAGTATAAAATTTTAATTATGCAACAGTTAAAATATCGAAATGCGGATTCGACTAGTTATAAAATTTGTTTTGGGCGCCAGGCGGCACCGTATTCAAAATTTTTAAAAATATGTTTTGTCGTCAAAATTGGATAATTTTGTCTACAAATCAAAAAAAGAACCAACCAAGCTCAAACCATTAAGAAGTTGTCAAAATCACGTGACCACCTCTCAATTTAACAGAAAAGTATCAAATATGTTTTTTGTAGGATTTTTGACGCTAAGTTTAAATATGTAACAGCGGGTTCGCTTATCTGTGCATAAATTATTTTTTCCCTTAATGGACCCATGCCATTGTCGTACTTCTATGGAACGAAAACATCGAATTATGTATGCCGCATATTTTTTGTTTTTTTTTCAGGAAAACTAATAACTTTACGACAAAAAGTGTACTATCCTTTTTTAAAGATAATTAAATTGTCTTTTAGCTGAGGTACATTTTAACCCCGTAGGGGTTCGTTTTACATAAAAAAATTACCCTCAAAAATAAAATTGTAGATTACGCTTCGGCCATGTTTAAGCCGCCATATCTACCTCAGTATCAGTTTTTGTTTGAAACTAATAGCCGTTTCTTATTTATCTTGACATCCTTTTTGGTTCTGTATTGTTTTTTAGTAACTTTCATGACTTTGGTGAAAATATGAAAATTTTGTACCTGGGGGTAGGTATAGGCCAATTTAGTGGTTTTTTAAGTGTAACTCGAGAACCGCTTAATCTACAGCAAATATTAGACCCACCATGAATACATCTTAATAATGTGCATATTTATTATATTTTATGTTTTTTTTGTAAAACCAGTAGTTTTCTTGAAAAAATCAAAAAACCTAAAAAAAAATAGCGTATTTGAGGAACTTACAGAATTTATAGTATAGAGACAAATAAAAAACAAAGTATTGATAGTGATTTGGAGAGGCCATTATAGTAGAAGCTAATCACAATTTGTTTGGGTAAAATCGATGTCATAATAAAAAAGTTGCGTACATTTGATTCAAACTCATTTTCGCCATCTTTAAACAAAGATGGCGGGTTGTTTATGCAGGATTCTCGCAGGTATCTCCATTTTTTTTGGGACATGGTCTGATGGCGAATCGATTAAAATATATGAGTATCGGTTTGCAATTCAAGCCCAAAATCCTACTGGGCTAACACGATAGCTCCTAAACCTCTGAACCGATTTTAATAAAATTTTCATGTAAAACAGTGTTCGAGACTCTTATGACCTGATTAGATTTTGGTCAAAATCCATTAATGCTAATGACAGTTTTTTCACAATTAAAAACTTTAAAAAATGCTAACTTTTTAACGGAGCATCGTATCAATACACTGTCTTCGGAATATATTTGGTTCAATAATTCGTGTATCCAAAAACTTCGTAGGAGCTTTAGTTTCTGAGACATATTTACAAAAAACTGTTTTCAAGGCTAATATATTATCATGGCTTCACTTGAAGTGTGTTAAAAGACTACCTAGGAAGGTGTCAGATCCATCATGGATCCATTTATTTAAATATTAAATTATTATTAAAAATTTTTAAAAATCTAGGTTAACTTAACTTAGTGTGTACAAAATGGCGAAATTATGAAAATCATAAAAAAGTTACCGACACTGAACAATTTTGTGTTAAAATTATTTTTAAAAATTATACTCATTATTTAAAATACCGACTGATTTGCGAGCGAAAATGTAATTTCCTAAGAGGTGCGGAAAGTGTCACTTTTTCGCACGCGATTGCAGTTGGCCGACCGACGCGACAAATAGCGGAGTTCGGCTAGCAATCAAGTGCAGAAAAGAAAATTTTCGTAAGAATTAGGATCACTATTTTTGCTTCGAGCATGCGGAAAACATAGGTTTTGTATTCACACCACATTACAAAACTGTTCGATTCCAGATCGTTGAAATGCAGATAAAGCAATGCCTTGATATGGGCGATTCTTAACAATTATTTAAAAAGCGGAAAAAATATTAAGCTAGCAATTCTTAGGTGTTTCCAAGAGTGTTGAGGCGGAAAAGTAGCATTTTCAAAACTAAAATGCGTGCGGAAAATTGAGACATTCCGCACGCTCTTAGAAAAAATAATAAGTTAAATAATGCTTAAGAATCTGTAAAATCCGAGGAAGCTTTGTCTTTATGTGTACGTTGAGATAGTAGGGACTTATAGCAAGAAAGCCAGGCAGTAATAGTGCCGGGCAGTATTCTGACAGTTTTCTATTGAAAACTGATAGTTAATTTTTCAAAATTGACATACCAAATTCGAATTTATAAATTTAGTCGTTTATTTTCCTTTAATAAAGACGGCAGTATTAATTCCGGTTCTTATAATACAAGGCGTAATATTGAAAGAGACGCCTGTTAGTTCTTATAATGTGAAACTGTCTAAATACTGCCTGCCGTGTATTTATTTCTTTTTGGTATTCAAACTATGATTCATGAAAATTGGTAATAAATAATTGGTTATTTTTACATGTTTTTGAAAAATGTATATTAAGAGCATGATTTTCTTTATTGATCTTCAATTTATTTAAAACATTTAAAGGAGTTGCATAATCTTTTTTGGAATCTTTTATATCGTTGAAGACTTCGGCTTCAATCTATCTATCTATCTATTTGGCCTTCTTTAATCCATCGTTGGACATAGGCCTCCCCCAATATCTTCCACTCTTCCCTATCTGTCGCCGTGTTCATCCATCTAGTTCCCGCGTGTTTCTTCAAATCGTCCGCTCATCTCATTTGGGGTCTTCCCCTACTTCTTTTAATTTTCCAAGGTCTCCAGTTTACAATACATTTGTTCCATCGATCGTCTTTCTGTCTGATATTATGACCGGCAAATTTCCATTTTAATTTTGCTACTTCTCCCCTGACATCCCTTACTTTTTTTTATTTGTTATCTATTCATGCCTTTTTCTATCTGTTAGCTTAACATGTAACATTTGTCTCTCCATTCATCTTTGGGCTTATGTTACCTTATCCATGCTTGATTTTGTAAGTGTCTAGGTCTGGGATCCATCGGTAAGTAGGTACAGGAAGGATTCATTGGTTATACACTTTCGTTTAGAGGTACTGAGAATATTTTTTATTTCTTAATATGTAGCTTATTTTACCGAATGCTGCCAGGCCAATCTTACTCGTCTCTTGATTTCAACTGTTTTCTTTTTTAAGTTAAATAATTTGTCCCAGGTATCTATAATCCTCTACGTGTTCTATTTTCTTTTGGTTTATTCTGACCGTAATATCTTCATCTGTGTTTGTTATGATTTTAGTTTTAGTGTAGTTCATACTTAAGCCTATAGTTTTAGCTGCTGTATCCAGTTCTTCCAGAATTTTTATCAGTTCTTCTTTCTTGTCTGCTATTAAGGCGATATCATCAGCATATCTTAGGTGGTTCAAGAATTGTCCGTGTTGATGCCTATTTCTTCCCAATCTAAGCTTTTAAAAACATTTTCTAGGGCCTGATTAAATAATTTAGGAGATATTGTGTCTCCCCCTCTGACACCTTTTCTTATACAAATTGGCTTGGTTCCTTCGTGGATTTTGATTGTTGTTGTTACTTCGCTATATAAATTGGCTATTAATTCTGTATATCTGTGATCTATTCGGCTATTAATTAAGGATGCTATCGAAAGCTTTTTCGAAGTCTATAAACGTAACATATAGAGGAGTGTTATATTCGTTGGCAAGTTCTATTAAGATTTTCGTGGTTAATAAGTGGTGAACTTTACTGAAACCTTTTCTAAAGCCTGCTTGTTCCTTTGATTGATATCCGTCAAATTTTATTGTTAGTCTATCTGTTAGTATTTTCGTGAGAGGCTTATAAATTACATTGAGAAGTGTTATGGGTCGATAGTTTTTTCGGTCTGCTCTATCGCCTTTCTTGTGTAGAATAATGGTTATGGATTCTTTCCAGTTGTTTGGGTTTATTTTTTCTTTTAGTATTTTATTCAGGAGAATATGGAGGGTATTTACTACAGCTTTACCACCGTACTTGAGCATTTCTGCCGTTACTCCGTCTTTTTCGGGTGATTTGTAATTTTTATTCTTTTTAATGCTCTCTTTATTTCCGCTTTGCTTATTTCAGGTTGTAGCTCTGAGTTTATGTTTTTTATTTTTGTTTGGAGTTTCTTCATGGTCTCTAGTGGTTCCCTTTTTGTTTGGTATAATTTTGTATAGAATAGTTGTGATATTTATGATATCCTCTTTAACGTTAGTTTATATGCCGTTAATATCCTTTATTTTAATTATTTCATATCTACCTAGAGTCGGCCTTAGACATTTCATATTGCTGTTATTTTCTATAACTCTTTCAACTTTAATTTCTTGGCTCTTCTTTTATTTTCTTTTATCATTTTTCTTATAGTTTTATTTATTTATGTGTATTCTATAGATGTTTTTTCCATCTCTCTCGAGGGCCCGCCTGTTTTCCATCAGTCTCTTTATTTCTTCTGATATACAATTTTCCCTCTTTTTATCTTTTTGTGCGATATATTTTCCTACTTTGGTCATAGCTCTTGTCAGCGTATCATTTATATCATCTTTATTTTCATTTTCGCATCCTAAGTTTTGGGTTAGCTGTTCCTTTAGCCTTTCTTTGTATATAGCTTTATTTTGTGTAAGTTTATTCATGTCAAGTTGTTCATTGTTATTATTAATTTTTGTTTTCATTTCGAAATTGCTATCTATGCAGATTTTGGTTCTGACTATCCTGTGATCACTTAAAAGCAAAAGTATTTGTGGATAGATTTCGTGATCTGTCTATCCCCTATCTCACGTACCGACGTAACTGACAAAAATCCAAAAAATGAGTACGCTACCAAAATGTTTCCCATTTGCTCACGAAGTGGCGTAACCCTATATCTAGCGATAGCACGGCAGTAAAGTTGTTTAAATTTGACGTATCTACCAATCCCTGCAAAATTGTTCTCACGTACTAGCGTAACTGCACTTAAAAAAAGTCATGTACAAAATGAATATGTACTAGTATAATCCTAAAAAGATTTCAAGGTACTTTGTCGTTTCTTCCTTAAACAATGAGCCCCCAAAGATTGCGAAAAATAAATATAAAGACTTAGTAGATTTTTGCTCAGGACCTACTCCTGTTATAAAGAATCCAGAATTTCAGCATTTTTTTCGTGTCATTACTTCATGATATTATTTAATACAGCATTAAGCAGACATTGTACTCCAGCATTAGGATTTTTACTGTAATTTACTGATAATATTCATTTGTTAAATTAATGGTTCATCTAAGAATAATTTGACTTGAGCTTTTACATTAAAAAAGTAGGTACAGTGGCGTCATTATTTGCCACGAGAAATGCATGGTCTGGAAATTCATCACCAAATCTACCTTTTTGTGTGAGGACTCTAGCATTTTTACTTAACAAGTAGTATGACCTATCCAACATAGCAGTAAAAAGAATCTCAACAAATGACTTATCTACGTGATTTTTTAAAAATTAAAAAATCCAAAATAAAAGTGAGTTTTCAAGTAATGTTGTTAAATTTTACAACATAAATCAATACAGCTGATTTTTAATTTTCGCCCTCTTGAGAAATTCACTAAATACTAGTTAAGTCCGTACTTTGAAATTATTATTATGAATTCCGAACATATGGAAGTTTTATTTCCAAATTTTCCATTTCTGGAAATTTCAGTTTCGTATTCATATTTAGATACTTATTATATTGTGAGGTAATGGTAGAAGCGCCAATATATAAGAAATCGACGAAAAAAAAGGAGGTTTGACAGACCATTTTTCCGATTTGAAGCATTTTCGGCTAATTCATTCTACCGGTAAAGCAGATAAAGAATCCCAAATTTTAAAAAAATTTAACCAGTTTGCTTTAAATTAAAAAAAAAAAAAATCTGACAATTATGCTTAAACATGTATTAAACTAAAATAGTAGTGATATATGACTAAGGTATATTATTATAACATAATTATAAAAAAAAATTAATGTTTTTTTAATTTTCAAAAAAGTAATTTTTTGCAGCAGAATGATATTAAAATGTAATTGGCCTCAGTAGATAAGCAAGGGGGGTTCTGGGCCACTTTTCCCATGTAAATTCCCATAAGACGAAAACGTGGTCTTTTTTTTTAACCGGCACAGTAAATTGCTTCAGCGGAAGTAATTCTGAGCACAGGCGATCTATAAATAGCATAATTTATTTTTTTGATTAATTTATTTTCTAGATTCTCAAATGAATCTTGAATATATATTTTGGGATGTGCCTTTTGTGATATTATCCAGTTGTGCTATTCGTATCTTTATGTTAAATATTTTAATTAAATATTTGCGAGATCAATCACTTTAGTGATAGTTGATTTAACCTAACCTGTCATTTGTCTGAGATACTTTGTTTTTAAATAATTTTAAAGTGTCCACATACAATTTTAAAATATATCTACCAATAGCCCATCACTTATCCTCTATATGCGTTAATAAAAATATTTTTATTTCGTCAGTTTTTATGTTTGTTAGCGGTAATTTTGTATCTTTGTTATACTTAGTACTTTTTTAATATGTTTGAAATATTTTGAACAATACAAGTACTTTTTAATATGTTTGAAATATTTTGAACAATCATATAAGGAGTTGCACTACTTAACCTAGCAACTTTTACAATGGCGCTTGGCAACTGCCTGGTATGATTAGAATTTTTTTCCACTTTGTATTTAAGTCTCTATTGTTTGTTTTTATATTGGATAATATTCAAAAATAAGGATACAAAATAACTTGGTTATTGTTTTATTATTTATAACATTTATTTACAGAGTTTTTTACAGAATTAACTTATAAATGATGACATACCAAAACTTGTATAATACTATTCTTATATCTACCTTAAAAGAGATGTTTTTACTCTTAATGTCTTAATCATCTTACCACAAAGCATAGGCCCAGCTATACAAAGTATTATATACTAATTATATCCATTCCTATTACCATCCTAACGCTACTACTATCAAATAAAAACAAATTTATTTTTACAATTTTGAATACTTACAATTTTTACCTGTAGCCTTAATAATATTACTATTAAAAACAAAAAGTCTAGTCCAAAAAATTCTGATTCTATCTTAAACGTCTTTGTCTTAAGGATTAAATATTCAAATTTTCGTGGCGTAAAAAGAGTTTCTTTTTACAGGACTTTGTATAACTATAACATATTATAAGATAGCTTAATAATAAAATATTGTCGTACAGCTATTACTATCAAAATGTTGATAAATATAAATAGATACAACTAAATACTAATGATTTTTTATTTGTGTTTAATGCAGTAGTGTCCCCAGGGAAAAGTTTCATATGAATCTTTCGATATATATCTTTTATTATCAAAAGGACTTAGTCCGATTTTATTTTGTTTAATCGAGTAGAGTATATGTTTTTCAGATCTAATAAGATTTTGTGTCACCATTTTTTCTTTAAAATTATTTAGGAATTTAACATAATCATCAAACAATATTTTTGTTTCTACGATACTTTTTTTAACACCCTTTGCTTTTTTGGTAACTTTTTCAGCAGACGTATGGTTCAATTCTATATTATTTTTAGTCGATTCACAATTAAGAACTTTAAAAGCATACATTTTTGCTCTCAATCCAACAAAATGTGTCATGATATTTCCGTTATTCTCATCTTTCATCATACCTAAAACTTTTTTATTAAGCCTTGGTATATCATATATATTGTTTTCAGGGTAATCTGAGGTATCAAAAAATTTGTAACTATCACGGCGTATAGCTTTATAAATGTCATAATTTCTTATTTCATATACTAAACTATCAGTATCTGTGTATGTTATTGAACAATCTTTTGCAAATGTAGGTATCATATAGTTATAATGAAAGTCATATATGGTTGTTTTGGCAATGTCCAAAATACACATACCTAGGTATATCGGTTTGTTAAAGTAAATTTCAGTTTTTTCAAGTTCTACTGCAATCAAGTTTTCATTGAATATTGTAATGCTTTTGAATTCAGGTCGAGAAATCAGAGCTTTACCTCCATAGCGCCCATCCCAATTTTGGACCAATTTGATATTACTGTGATTTCGAATATTTTCCATGGTTTTGCCGAAAACTGCGTTGTTCATTAATTTAAAAAGATTTTTTTCAAACTCGTTTTTAGCATTCTGTCTTAATTGAGTATTTAAATCAATATAAGGCTTTAGCCATGCTGACTGTTTAAACCTTAAGATTCTGTGGATATGCCTTAGTTTGACACCAAGTTTTAATGCCTGTTTTAAATTTATATAGTGAATTACATACTCTTTTTTATCAAACAATGTGGCCATAAGTTTTTTATTTGTATTGCTTTTTTCTTGAGGTGGACACATATGCTCGGGACAGGGCGGAAGGTCAGAGAAATAATCATGTAGCATTGTTGGAATTTCCAAATCAACTTCCAATATGTAACCCATATGTGAATTATCTGGAACTTCATCTATGTTAAACATTTTTTGTTCATTTTCATTTAACCAATAAAAATCGCAATGTGGTAAACACTGGCTCATGCTATATCCATATTGATTGTTGATATCAAAATAGATTAAAAAAGAAGTTGGTTTGTTGGAATCATAATTTGGCATGTATTTGTTATTGGCCTCCACATATCTTTTTGAACACTGACTCAAACTGCCTCGAATACCGCGTTCTATAAATGTGACCATATTGTAATCTGTTAATAGTTCTAAATTTTTATTTGTCTTGTAAAGCATACAGTCCCATGTGTAACCAGGCAGAGTATAATAATTTGCGGGATCCAATCCATATGTTTTATGGCTACTTTTTCTAAATTGCTCGAATACTTCCATTAAAAGGACTATGTCGGATCGTAAATAAAGTTCTAAATACTCTTTCATGTTTTTACAATTAAAGCTATTCCATACATTGTGTGCATGTTCATAATCAATCGGTGAAATTTCTTTACCTTCTAAGGTGTTATAAAATTGATGTTTTTCGGGTAACTTTGTTTCTTTTAATTTTTTCCACCCATCCATATAATCATAACAAAACACACCCTTTCTTTAAACAACAAATGAAATTAAAGAAAGAAAAATAAGAAAAAAGTTTTCTGCTTCGGCCGGGGATCGAAACTGGGATCTCTTGCTATCTAGGCAAACATTCTACCACTGAACCACCGAAGCCACACATAAATTTTTCGGAAAACCTCTATCTATGCGGGCCGCGGTACCTCAATACAAGAACGAGAGACACTCAGGTATTAACTCGACCAAGTCATCCAACCGATCTCTAAATTCTTCTTTCCCACTGTCAAAGGTATGATAACTCAAATTAGACGTAAAGAATCAACGTCTGAAAGGATGAGATCACCTTTTCGTGTGTTAAAATTTCTAATCGCAAAATGGGCGATTTGCCAATATAATTATCAAATACCAAATTGCAAGTAATGCAAGGACCTAAAACTATAAACAACAAATGAAATTAAAGAAAGAAAAATAAGAAAAAAGTTTTCTGCTTCGGCCGGGGATCGAAACTGGGATCTCTTGCTATCTAGGCAAACATTCTACCACTGAACCACCGAAGCCACACATAAATTTTTCGGAAAACCTCTATCTATGCGGGCCGCGGTACCTCAATACAAGAACGAGAGACACTCAGGTATTAACTCGACCAAGTCATCCAACCGATCTCTAAATTCTTCTTTCCCACTGTCAAAGGTATGATAACTCAAATTAGACGTAAAGAATCAACGTCTGAAAGGATGAGATCACCTTTTCGTGTGTTAAAATTTCTAATCGCAAAATGGGCGATTTGCCAATATAATTATCAAATACCAAATTGCAAGTAATGCAAGGACCTAAAACTATAAACAACAAATGAAATTAAAGAAAGAAAAATAAGAAAAAAGTTTTCTGCTTCGGCCGGGGATCGAAACTGGGATCTCTTGCTATCTAGGCAAACATTCTACCACTGAACCACCGAAGCCACACATAAATTTTTCGGAAAACCTCTATCTATGCGGGCCGCGGTACCTCAATACAAGAACGAGAGACACTCAGGTATTAACTCGACCAAGTCATCCAACCGATCTCTAAATTCTTCTTTCCCACTGTCAAAGGTATGATAACTCAAATTAGACGTAAAGAATCAACGTCTGAAAGGATGAGATCACCTTTTCGTGTGTTAAAATTTCTAATCGCAAAATGGGCGATTTGCCAATATAATTATCAAATACCAAATTGCAAGTAATGCAAGGACCTAAAACTATAAACAACAAATGAAATTAAAGAAAGAAAAATAAGAAAAAAGTTTTCTGCTTCGGCCGGGGATCGAAACTGGGATCTCTTGCTATCTAGGCAAACATTCTACCACTGAACCACCGAAGCCACACATAAATTTTTCGGAAAACCTCTATCTATGCGGGCCGCGGTACCTCAATACAAGAACGAGAGACACTCAGGTATTAACTCGACCAAGTCATCCAACCGATCTCTAAATTCTTCTTTCCCACTGTCAAAGGTATGATAACTCAAATTAGACGTAAAGAATCAACGTCTGAAAGGATGAGATCACCTTTTCGTGTGTTAAAATTTCTAATCGCAAAATGGGCGATTTGCCAATATAATTATCAAATACCAAATTGCAAGTAATGCAAGGACCTAAAACTATAAACAACAAATGAAATTAAAGAAAGAAAAATAAGAAAAAAGTTTTCTGCTTCGGCCGGGGATCGAAACTGGGATCTCTTGCTATCTAGGCAAACATTCTACCACTGAACCACCGAAGCCACACATAAATTTTTCGGAAAACCTCTATCTATGCGGGCCGCGGTACCTCAATACAAGAACGAGAGACACTCAGGTATTAACTCGACCAAGTCATCCAACCGATCTCTAAATTCTTCTTTCCCACTGTCAAAGGTATGATAACTCAAATTAGACGTAAAGAATCAACGTCTGAAAGGATGAGATCACCTTTTCGTGTGTTAAAATTTCTAATCGCAAAATGGGCGATTTGCCAATATAATTATCAAATACCAAATTGCAAGTAATGCAAGGACCTAAAACTATAAACAACAAATGAAATTAAAGAAAGAAAAATAAGAAAAAAGTTTTCTGCTTCGGCCGGGGATCGAAACTGGGATCTCTTGCTATCTAGGCAAACATTCTACCACTGAACCACCGAAGCCACACATAAATTTTTCGGAAAACCTCTATCTATGCGGGCCGCGGTACCTCAATACAAGAACGAGAGACACTCAGGTATTAACTCGACCAAGTCATCCAACCGATCTCTAAATTCTTCTTTCCCACTGTCAAAGGTATGATAACTCAAATTAGACGTAAAGAATCAACGTCTGAAAGGATGAGATCACCTTTTCGTGTGTTAAAATTTCTAATCGCAAAATGGGCGATTTGCCAATATAATTATCAAATACCAAATTGCAAGTAATGCAAGGACCTAAAACTATAAACAACAAATGAAATTAAAGAAAGAAAAATAAGAAAAAAGTTTTCTGCTTCGGCCGGGGATCGAAACTGGGATCTCTTGCTATCTAGGCAAACATTCTACCACTGAACCACCGAAGCCACACATAAATTTTTCGGAAAACCTCTATCTATGCGGGCCGCGGTACCTCAATACAAGAACGAGAGACACTCAGGTATTAACTCGACCAAGTCATCCAACCGATCTCTAAATTCTTCTTTCCCACTGTCAAAGGTATGATAACTCAAATTAGACGTAAAGAATCAACGTCTGAAAGGATGAGATCACCTTTTCGTGTGTTAAAATTTCTAATCGCAAAATGGGCGATTTGCCAATATAATTATCAAATACCAAATTGCAAGTAATGCAAGGACCTAAAACTATAAACAACAAATGAAATTAAAGAAAGAAAAATAAGAAAAAAGTTTTCTGCTTCGGCCGGGGATCGAAACTGGGATCTCTTGCTATCTAGGCAAACATTCTACCACTGAACCACCGAAGCCACACATAAATTTTTCGGAAAACCTCTATCTATGCGGGCCGCGGTACCTCAATACAAGAACGAGAGACACTCAGGTATTAACTCGACCAAGTCATCCAACCGATCTCTAAATTCTTCTTTCCCACTGTCAAAGGTATGATAACTCAAATTAGACGTAAAGAATCAACGTCTGAAAGGATGAGATCACCTTTTCGTGTGTTAAAATTTCTAATCGCAAAATGGGCGATTTGCCAATATAATTATCAAATACCAAATTGCAAGTAATGCAAGGACCTAAAACTATAAACAACAAATGAAATTAAAGAAAGAAAAATAAGAAAAAAGTTTTCTGCTTCGGCCGGGGATCGAAACTGGGATCTCTTGCTATCTAGGCAAACATTCTACCACTGAACCACCGAAGCCACACATAAATTTTTCGGAAAACCTCTATCTATGCGGGCCGCGGTACCTCAATACAAGAACGAGAGACACTCAGGTATTAACTCGACCAAGTCATCCAACCGATCTCTAAATTCTTCTTTCCCACTGTCAAAGGTATGATAACTCAAATTAGACGTGGTAGAATGTTTGCCTAGATAGCAAGAGATCCCAGTTTCGATCCCCGGCCGAAGCAGAAAACTTTTTTCTTATTTTTCTTTCTTTAATTTCATTTGTTGTTTATAGTTTTAGGTCCTTGCATTACTTGCAATTTGGTATTTGATAATTATATTGGCAAATCGCCCATTTTGCGATTAGAAATTTTAACACACGAAAAGGTGATCTCATCCTTTCAGACGTTGATTCTTTACGTCTAATTTGAGTTATCATACCTTTGACAGTGGGAAAGAAGAATTTAGAGATCGGTTGGATGACTTGGTCGAGTTAATACCTGAGTGTCTCTCGTTCTTGTATTGAGGTACCGCGGCCCGCATAGATAGAGGTTTTCCGAAAAATTTATGTGTGGCTTCGGTGGTTCAGTGGTAGAATGTTTGCCTAGATAGCAAGAGATCCCAGTTTCGATCCCCGGCCGAAGCAGAAAACTTTTTTCTTATTTTTCTTTCTTTAATTTCATTTGTTGTTTATAGTTTTAGGTCCTTGCATTACTTGCAATTTGGTATTTGATAATTATATTGGCAAATCGCCCATTTTGCGATTAGAAATTTTAACACACGAAAAGGTGATCTCATCCTTTCAGACGTTGATTCTTTACGTCTAATTTGAGTTATCATACCTTTGACAGTGGGAAAGAAGAATTTAGAGATCGGTTGGATGACTTGGTCGAGTTAATACCTGAGTGTCTCTCGTTCTTGTATTGAGGTACCGCGGCCCGCATAGATAGAGGTTTTCCGAAAAATTTATGTGTGGCTTCGGTGGTTCAGTGGTAGAATGTTTGCCTAGATAGCAAGAGATCCCAGTTTCGATCCCCGGCCGAAGCAGAAAACTTTTTTCTTATTTTTCTTTCTTTAATTTCATTTGTTGTTTATAGTTTTAGGTCCTTGCATTACTTGCAATTTGGTATTTGATAATTATATTGGCAAATCGCCCATTTTGCGATTAGAAATTTTAACACACGAAAAGGTGATCTCATCCTTTCAGACGTTGATTCTTTACGTCTAATTTGAGTTATCATACCTTTGACAGTGGGAAAGAAGAATTTAGAGATCGGTTGGATGACTTGGTCGAGTTAATACCTGAGTGTCTCTCGTTCTTGTATTGAGGTACCGCGGCCCGCATAGATAGAGGTTTTCCGAAAAATTTATGTGTGGCTTCGGTGGTTCAGTGGTAGAATGTTTGCCTAGATAGCAAGAGATCCCAGTTTCGATCCCCGGCCGAAGCAGAAAACTTTTTTCTTATTTTTCTTTCTTTAATTTCATTTGTTGTTTATAGTTTTAGGTCCTTGCATTACTTGCAATTTGGTATTTGATAATTATATTGGCAAATCGCCCATTTTGCGATTAGAAATTTTAACACACGAAAATGTGATCTCATCCTTTCAGACGTTGATTCTTTACGTCTAATTTGAGTTATCATACCTTTGACAGTGGGAAAGAAGAATTTAGAGATCGGTTGGATGACTTGGTCGAGTTAATACCTGAGTGTCTCTCGTTCTTGTATTGAGGTACCGCGGCCCGCATAGATAGAGGTTTTCCGAAAAATTTATGTGTGGCTTCGGTGGTTCAGTGGTAGAATGTTTGCCTAGATAGCAAGAGATTTCAGTTTCGATCCCCGGCCGAAGCAGAAAACTTTTTTCTTATTTTTCTTTCTTTAATTTCATTTGTTGTTTATAGTTTTAGGTCCTTGCATTACTTGCAATTTGGTATTTGATAATTATATTGGCAAATCGCCCATTTTGCGATTAGAAATTTTAACACACGAAAAGGTGATCTCATCCTTTCAGACGTTGATTCTTTACGTCTAATTTGAGTTATCATACCTTTGACAGTGGGAAAGAAGAATTTAGAGATCGGTTGGATGACTTGGTCGAGTTAATACCTGAGTGTCTCTCGTTCTTGTATTGAGGTACCGCGGCCCGCATAGATAGAGGTTTTCCGAAAAATTTATGTGTGGCTTCGGTGGTTCAGTGGTAGAATGTTTGCCTAGATAGCAAGAGATCCCAGTTTCGATCCCCGGCCGAAGCAGAAAACTTTTTTCTTATTTTTCTTTCTTTAATTTCATTTGTTGTTTATAGTTTTAGGTCCTTGCATTACTTGCAATTTGGTATTTGATAATTATATTGGCAAATCGCCCATTTTGCGATTAGAAATTTTAACACACGAAAAGGTGATCTCATCCTTTCAGACGTTGATTCTTTACGTCTAATTTGAGTTATCATACCTTTGACAGTGGGAAAGAAGAATTTAGAGATCGGTTGGATGACTTGGTCGAGTTAATACCTGAGTGTCTCTCGTTCTTGTATTGAGGTACCGCGGCCCGCATAGATAGAGGTTTTCCGAAAAATTTATGTGTGGCTTCGGTGGTTCAGTGGTAGAATGTTTGCCTAGATAGCAAGAGATCCCAGTTTCGATCCCCGGCCGAAGCAGAAAACTTTTTTCTTATTTTTCTTTCTTTAATTTCATTTGTTGTTTATAGTTTTAGGTCCTTGCATTACTTGCAATTTGGTATTTGATAATTATATTGGCAAATCGCCCATTTTGCGATTAGAAATTTTAACACACGAAAAGGTGATCTCATCCTTTCAGACGTTGATTCTTTACGTCTAATTTGAGTTATCATACCTTTGACAGTGGGAAAGAAGAATTTAGAGATCGGTTGGATGACTTGGTCGAGTTAATACCTGAGTGTCTCTCGTTCTTGTATTGAGGTACCGCGGCCCGCATAGATAGAGGTTTTCCGAAAAATTTATGTGTGGCTTCGGTGGTTCAGTGGTAGAATGTTTGCCTAGATAGCAAGAGATCCCAGTTTCGATCCCCGGCCGAAGCAGAAAACTTTTTTCTTATTTTTCTTTCTTTAATTTTATTTGTTGTTTATAGTTTTAGGTCCTTGCATTACTTGCAATTTGGTATTTGATAATTATATTGGCAAATCGCCCATTTTGCGATTAGAAATTTTAACACACGAAAAGGTGATCTCATCCTTTCAGACGTTGATTCTTTACGTCTAATTTGAGTTATCATACCTTTGACAGTGGGAAAGAAGAATTTAGAGATCGGTTGGATGACTTGGTCGAGTTAATACCTGAGTGTCTCTCGTTCTTGTATTGAGGTACCGCGGCCCGCATAGATAGAGGTTTTCCGAAAAATTTATGTGTGGCTTCGGTGGTTCAGTGGTAGAATGTTTGCCTAGATAGCAAGAGATCCCAGTTTCGATCCCCGGCCGAAGCAGAAAACTTTTTTCTTATTTTTCTTTCTTTAATTTCATTTGTTGTTTATAGTTTTAGGTCCTTGCATTACTTGCAATTTGGTATTTGATAACACCCTTTCTTGTTAGGAGTTTAATCTTATCTTCCTCAAAATTATGAAATTCTTTTTTTAAAAGAGGATATTCTGCTAAATATGATACAAGGTTAGATAAGCTAGTCGCCATGAATCGAAACGAATCAATAAATCTGAATTCTATAAAATTATTAGCCAGCTTTTTTGTAAATGATATGTACTTTTCTTTGTTTACTGGTAGTAAATTGATTGTACCATTCAACTTTGCTATACTCTCGATAATTAAACTGGCATCATATGAACTTAAATTATGAAAAATAACAGGAACAGTGTGAATATCTGTAAAATTTAAGTTACATCCATTATGTGCTGGACCTCGGTATTCAGAAGTAAGGTGGTTGTGATCTCTTATCTTTATATCATCTTTAAAAAAAGGTTTTTCGCAAACATGACAATTTTTAGAACCAAAAAATTCAGTCTTTTGTTTTTTAGTTAAAGGTTCCATTGGCAAATCACACAAGAATATAGTTTCCAAATCCTCTGCAAAATCCTACAGTTCTTTAGAAAACCATTCCATGCAATCGGAACCAGTATAGTGGCGATAGAAAGATAGAGTGTCATCATATTCACATTTTACATAATATCCAACAGAACAAGGGACATGCTGTTGATATTTTTGCGTATTGGTTTCATTTTTCTTTGTTTTAGGACCCAGCAAACATTCAGTATCTGCATAAATTACAAATGGGACCATTTGTTTATTCTTAAAGTTTTTGAATTTTAATAGTTTTTTATCTTCTGTTGGTAACTTGGGTACGACAATACTTCCAATTTTTCGGCAATCCTTAAAATGCTGGTTAAATTTTTGTTGTGTATAAAAAAAGTGCAAACATCTTTCACATATCCACTTTGAGACTTTCTTTTTACTGAGTTGGCTACTTACTAGTCTTAAAAGATTTTTTACCCATACAAAATGGTAAGTTAAAGATGAAAGATCTGGAATATCGTCATCTTCAGAGTAATATGTATTTTGAATCATAAGAATGTTGACATGTCTTTCCTTTTTTCACTAGTAATGTATGCTGGTATTACATTGTAGCTTTTATCAATGTTTTTGTTAAGTCTATATACGTTTATAGATACATTATTTTGCTTTTCAAAACGAGCAACTTGATTTAAAGTCATAGGAAATTTAATTCCACTTAGGTTAAGCACTTCTTGTAGATGCGGATATAATGAAGTGCGAGAAGAATGTTCTTTAACGGGATACAGTGCCGATACAACCGCCCACCCAAAGCACAAATCGTCATTGTTCTTTACATTTATACAAGCTTTACGACTAAGAATTTCTTTGGGTAACTCTAAACAGCACCCAGCTCGCATCGGATTGTACTTATTTATTCCTATCATAAGGTTGTTTATTTTCATAATAGACCACCCAGATTGATTTTCTGCAAATTCTTCAAGATCAGCCAATAACTGATTTTTCACATGCTTCCCAAACCATTTAACTAAATCAGTATTGCGGTCAATTGGTGTATTCCGAGTATTGAAATATTTCGTTTCGGTAATCATTTCTTGTTGTTTTAGAATTTGAAAATCTCCACTTAAAACTGTGTTTACTTTTACCATTTCTTCTTTTTTTAAAATATTTTGAATTCTCCTTTTAAATAAGCTACAGCTGTTATCTAAAAATTGCTTAGCATCATTGTTTTTCAAGTTTGTAATCATACCACTTCTTACCCGGTTATCAAAGGCTGAATTTACATCTTCCCACTGAACACGATGTTTTGCAGTTTTTCTATTGATAACATCTCCACCTCCTACCTTTAAAAGTCTTTTTAAATTGTGTTTGGACTCTTTAACTTGTACAAGGCAAGCCGTTAGGTGAGCTTTTTCAGTTACAGACTTTGAATTCTTCAGCGCAACACTTATTTTTCTGCTAGCCAAAGCACAGTCTTTTAAAATTTGTAAAATCTTTCCATTGTTTTTACCATCATCGGTCATCTTCAGCTGACCTTTAATTTTCAGAACTAAGGCAGTAGCAAAACTCATTTTTTCGGTTATTTAATTGTGTGCCGATAACTAGTGATTACTTAAATGTTCTCTGAGTACAAGCGACCACGATAGGATACAAAACCGGACTGAAATAGTTAAATGAGTTTCATTTCTTTATATAAAATCATCAGATATACACGCGTGCGCATAAGTGTTTTATTATCAATTGCGTTGCATACCAAACAAGTTCTTTTTTTATTATTTACTTATGGTACCAGTTTTCTGCATGTAGTATAAATTTTGGAACAAAATTATTTTAGTAATATTAGGAACAAGCTGTTGAATATATTACTTTGACCTTTTTTATTACCCAAGTATGTAAAAGACAGGTGTTATTTAAGGTTTAGAGTAGTAAAGGAGAGCTATAAGTTCAATAAACCTTTTACCGTGGATGGTTAAAGGTGCGTTATAAACAGGTTCGATTATATTTTTAATTTTGGATTAATAAAGAAAAGATATAAACTAAAAAAAGAAAGAATATACAAAGGTTCGATGACCTGTCCACCAAGGACTAAAAGAGGAGCGGTGTAAACCGGTTTACTATGTCTATGTCTCACTTTTTTCTTAAAGTGCTTTGTTTCTTGAGAAGGCGGCTGAGCCTCTAAAAATGTATAAAAATTTGTTAAAAATGAATTGGTGGTATACACAAAATTTATTTTAGTTTTAGTTGAAACTTTTATAAGCCAATAAAAGGTTTAGTATTGTATAATTATTAAGTTGCATTATATATATATATATATATATATATATATATATATATATATATATATATATATATATATATATATATATATATATACATAACAAGCAAAAAAAAGCTTATTGAAGAGTCTGTCTGGAAGAGACAAAGAACAAGCTTGATGAATATCATCTTTATGGTGTTTTTAGATTTTGGAGCAATGTTTGTAACCGGAGCGCATAAATCCATAATAACTGTATGTTTCATATTATTGTTAGGTCACCATTTATCTATTTATCTTCCTCCAAACCTTAATTTTTTTATATTAGTCCTATGTAATTTTTTTATTTACTTAATTTAGGAATAGCTTCGTTCCTCCATATATAAAACTTTCTAGCTTAAACGCTGGATTTTATATTGGTATACTATCAATTGTGAGTATTTTTCTTGCTTATGTTTATAATAACAATTTCGTCTTCTTATATACCTATGTCGAGTTATAATTAATATTGTCCCTACGTAATCATTTATACTTACGTTTTATAAGTTTTGTGCGCTATTTTGCTTGCTTCTTTGTAATTACGATGTTAGATAGTCTTCGCGTCTATCTCATATGCTCACAAGCTCTGTTTAAAGTTTAATTTGAATATCTAGTTCTTTCTCCATTTGGTCTATAATGAAAAGTCAAGACAACACTTTAAGTAACAAAAAGCACAGTTTTTATCATAAAATGTTCATATATGGTTTTTATAAGTAGATGCTTTAAACTTATAAAACAATTATCTTTTAGGTTTTATATATTTTCGATGTTACATCCATTAAGATTATTAACCGAAGACAAGACTTAAAATTCATAACATAAAAAAGTTTCCTGGCTGATTTGTTTGATTTAGAAAAGCAAATGCATCAAACTATTTTGACTGTAAATCGCCATGATGATATAAGGAAGCTTGTTATTACACTATTTGTCCGTCTGCGTCTGTGCGAGTATCAGGTTGATAGTAAGGGTTCCCGAATACAATTATCGTTATCTTTCAGATTAAAAAAAATCGATGATCATTTGTAGCTTTTAACGCTTTAACGCCTAAAATAGAGACGGAGAGCTAAAAGACGAAGAGCTATATATCTGCAATTTTATTCTACTGTATCAAGAATGTATAGTCATAAAGATGACTCACACAAATTTACAACACAGATGCTGTTCAAATAATAATATTACTAAATAGCAAGTCGTTCACTCATTTTGTTACTGTTCTAGGCATGCGCATTAAATAATTAATACATCTGCTTTTGTTTAGGTGCTTTTTAAAATAAAATTTCTAACATTCTCTGCACTATTTAACCGGACAGAAAATTTTCTCCACGTCCATCAAGATGATTAATATGGTTTTTATTGATAAACATCAATTCACAAAGAAATATTTATACAAAAAATCAGATCCAAAAGAGTCAAAATCTCAATGATACCTTAAACTTAATGTATACATTCCTAAATGTCTGTATGGGAGGGGTTTTCTTTGTCAATAATATAGACACTTACTTACCAATATACAACATAATTGTAATTCTTTTATAATATACGAGATATGAACCAAACTTATTAAGAAAAAATATCAAACCAACAAACTTATTAATTTATAAACTTAACATAATATTATCGCTAAAATTTGTTTTAATGATTGTAACAATTTATTCGTCCGAAAGCAGAGATTTATTTTTGAGATTGTACCAATTTATTTTGTAGTATTGTAGCATTTTGTTTTTAAGAATGCAACAATTTATTTTTTGCAATGTAACAATTTGCCTTTGGGATTGTAACAGTTTGTATTTATAATTGTAACAATTTGCTTTTTGGAATGTAACAGTTTGTGTTTAAGATTGTAACAATTTGTTCATATGATTGCAACGATTTGTTTTTAGAATTGTAACAATTTGTTTTTTAGATTGTAACTATTAGTTTGTAGAATTGTAGCAGTTTGTATTTAGGATTGTAACAATTTGTTCATACGATTGCAACAATTTGTTTGTAGGATTGTGACTATTTGTTTGTAGAATTGTAGCAATTTGTATTTAGGATTGTAACATTAGGTTTTTTAATTGTAACAATTTGTTTTTAGGATTTTAATCATTTATTTTTAGGGTCACTAATAAATGTACATACATTGTTGCATGATGTCAACGCCTAGTACAGTAAAATTTGAATTTCAAGCTTTCAATACTGCTTTTGAATATATGACACAAAATCAATTTTTTCAATAAGAGGACAATTTGTCCTTACTGAGTAAATAGGGTCAATCCTAACATTTTTCAACTTTAACTCAACTACCTTTCATTAAATAATGTCCAACTTAAATCAAATTCCATTAAAATTCTACAAGAGATTAATTAAATTCAGACAAGGTATGAAACCAGAAAACTTGTTCATTTCTCAACTGAAAATTTTTACTGCTGTTACTATTTGTTTTTACATTAAAACTGTTTTCTTAAATTTTCTTACTATTTTATTTTATAGGTACAGAAAAACATACACCAGTGTCGTATTTAAAATGCATGTAATTTTAAAAATTAGACATAACTTCCTTGATTTTTTATTTTATTACACCCCCACCCCTCAAACTAAATACCGTCAATATTAGAATTTTTCTACTCTACGCTTAATTACCTTTCATTTGATACCCCACAAGCCATATCTTGCCAAAAGTGATAATTTTTATTTAAAAACTACCCCCTTTTTGGGTTATTATTGTGTAGACCTTAGCACTATTTAAACACCTTTAACCAAAGCTTTACCACAACATACACACCAAATTTTATCAAAATCGATCAAAATTATGTGTTATAGGTTTTTAAGTGATTTATGAAAACTACCCCATTGGTCGGCTTCTATAGGGTTGTGTTAAATTATCTTTAAACGTAGTCAACTAGAGCTTAGCTCTATAGTACATACCAAATTTTATTGATATCGGTCAATTAGATTTTAAGTTATAAGCCTTTTATTTTTTTTTTAAAAACTACCCTTTTTCATAGTTTTTAGGGGGTTTATGTTAACAATATTTTGCAGGGTATCACCGGAGGTTATATCAAGTGTAGGTACAAAATCTTATTAAAATCGCTTAAATGGTTCTTTGTTTATAGACGATTAAAGGTTTTAGAAAAACTACCCCTTTTGCACGCTTCTAGGGGGTTGATTGTAACCATTTTCATACATGAACAGCAAGACCCCAAGCCCGGTTTACCCATAAATTTTCATGAAAATTGGTCCAGTAGTTGGGGAGCAATAGACAAAAAAGGAACAGTAGTACGGGAAGGCAATTTGGGTCAGTGGCGTACCTAAACATTTTTAGGAGGGTTTAAATATACAGTTAGATGCTAAATCCTTCCTAAAAAGGTATGGTCAGACCACATTTTAACGGCTAGCGGATTTTTGGGGGGGTCTGGCCCCCCCCAAAAAATTGACCGCACGCCACTGGAAAAATACACCTCAATTGACTTTCTGTACTACTGTTCCTTTTTTGTCTATTGCTCCCCAACTACTGGACCAATTTTCATGAAAATTTATGGGTAAACCGGGCTTGGGGTCTTGCTGTTCATGTATGAAAATGGTTACAATCAACCCCCTAGAAGCGTGCAAAAGGGGTAGTTTTTCTAAAACCTTTAATCGTCTATAAACAAAGAACCATTTAAGCGATTTTAATAAGATTTTGTACCTACACTTGATATAACCTCCGGTGATACCCTGCAAAATATTGTTAACATAAACCCCCTAAAAACTATGAAAAAGGGTAGTTTTTAAAAAAAAAATAAAAGGCTTATAACTTAAAATCTAATTGACCGATATCAATAAAATTTGGTATGTACTATTACAGCTAAGCTCTAGTTGACTACGTTTAAAGATAATTTAACACAACCCTATAGAAGCCGACCAATGGGGTAGTTTTCATAAATCACTTAAAAACCTATAACACATAAACTACTTGATCGATTTTGATAAAATTTGGTGTGTATGTTGTGGTAATGCTTTGGTTAAAGGTGTTTAAATAGTGCTAAGGTCTACACAATAATAACCCAAAAAGGGGGTAGTTTTTAAATAAAAATTATCACTTTAGGCAACATATGGCTTGTGGGGTATCAAATGAAAGGTAATTAAGCGTAGAGTAGAAAAATTCTAATATTGACGGTATTCAGTTTGAGGGGTGGGGGTGTAATAAAATAAAAAATCAAGAAAGTTATGTCTAATTTTTAAAATTACATGCATTTTAAATACGACACTGGTGTATGTTTTTCTGTACCTATAAAATAAAATAGTAAGAAAATTTAAGAAAACAGTTTTAATGTAAAAACAAATAGTAACAGCAGTAAAAATTTTCATTTGAGAAATGAACAAGTTTTCTGGTTTCATACCTTGTCTGAATTTAATTAATCTCTTGTTGAATTTTAATAGAATTTGATTTAAGTTGGACATTATTTAATGAAAGGTAGTTGAGTTAAAGTTGAAAAATGTTAGGATTGACCCTATTTACTCAGTAAGGACAAATTGTCCTCTTATTAAAAAAATTGATTTTGTGTCATATATTCAAAAGCAGTATTGAAAGCTTGAAATTCAAATTTTACTGTACTAGGCGTTGACATCATGCAACAATGTATGTACATTTATTAGTGACCCTAAAAATAAATGATTAAAATCCTAAAAACAAATTGTTACAATTAATAAACCTAATGTTACAATCCTAAATACAAATTGCTACAATTCCACAAACAAATAGTCACAATCCTACAAACAAATTGTTGCAATCGTATGAACAAATTGTTACAATTCTAAAAACAAATTGTTGCAATCGTATGAACAAATTGTTACAATCCTAAACACAAACTGTTACATTCCAAAAAGCAAATTGTTGCAATTATAAATACAAACTGTTACAATCCCAAAGGCAAATTGTAACATTGCTAAAAATAAATTGTTGCATTCCTAAAAACAAAATGCTACAATACTACAATATAAATTGGTACAATCTCAAAAATAAATCTCTGCTTTCGGACGAATAAATTGTTACAATCATTAAAACAAATTTTAGCGATAATATTATGTTAAGTTTATAAATTAATAAGTTTGTTGGTTTGATATTTTTTCTTAATAAGTTTGGTTCATATCTCGTATATTATAAAAGAATTACAATTATGTTGTATATTGGTAAGTAAGTGTCTATATTATTGACAAAGAAAACCCCTCCCATACAGACATTTAGGAATGTATACATTAAGTTTAAGGTATCATTGAGATTTTGACTCTTTTGGATCTGATTTTTTGTATAAATATTTCTTTGTGAATTGATGTTTATCAATAAAAACCATATTAATCATCTTGATGGACGTGGAGAAAATTTTCTGTCCGGTTAAATAGTGTATGTTTTTTATGTCCTATATGTATCAGCAGAGAATGTTAGAAATTTTATTTTAAAAAGCACCTAAATAAAAGCAGATGTATTAATTATTTAATGCACATGCCTAGAACAGTAACAAAATGAGTGAACGACTTGCTATTTTAGTAATTTTATTATTTGAACAGCATCTGTGTTGTAAATTTGTGTGAGTCATCTTTATGACTATACATTCCTGATACAGTAGAATAAAATTGCAGATATATAGATCTTCGTCTTTTACCTCTCCGTCTCTATTTTAGGCGTTAAAGCTGTTTTGTGAAGATGTATGCAGTGGACGCATAGGACGCTGGTGTGGATATTTTGAATTCTGTTTTTTGTTTCTTAATATTTGAAATCTTGATTTTTGATTATGAATAAAAAATTATTTTGTTTTTGACAATGTTATATATTTTCGATCTCTAATCAAATTGTGACTTTGTCATTATAACGGGTGAATGTGGTACAATGATATAAATAAAAGTATTGCAAATCAATGATAACCAACAATAAAAAGTTATTGATATTTAACATGCCGCCCCCGTTGAAATGTCCAAATTTCAAAAATAATAAATAAAATTACCCAAAAATAAAAGTTTTACAAATAAAATTGAGGTTAATTTTAAACTCTCTAAACCTAACTTATCTAATATTTTGTTAACTCTAGAAGAGTTTGTACTTTTACAGTCCTTGTTTTTAAACAAAGAGGCAATTTCTGGATTTCGATGTCATATTCGGGATCATCCCTTATCACATTAGACCAGGAAATATTTAATCTTGACTTGAAGTTTTTTCCATAGGTAATGGCGCTAACTTGGTAATAGCACGTTTGTAAATACCATATTGCGTTTGAACGGATACAACTCTGACCAGGTTGTCATGACCGGGATGTAGTTCAACGACCCGTCCTAATGGCCAATTCATAGGTGGTTCATTTTCTGTCTTAAGAAGGACCATTGTTCCCATCTTGATATTTTGCTGTGGGGAACACCATTTTGTGCGCTGCTGCAAGGAGTGAATATAGTCTGTACTCCAAACATGCCAAAACTGTAGTACGATTTGTTGCAGCTGCTTAAAGTAGTTCAGCCGATTTGGCTTAACGTCTGTCACATTGTCTTGTGGACAGGCAAGTAAGCTTCTTCCAATAAGGAAATGACCAGCCGTAAGTACTTGAAAATCCAGGATCATCGGATAGAGGGGTCAAAGGTCGACTGTTGAGGATTGCCTCTATCTGTGTGAGGACAGTGTAGAAATTCTCGAAGTCAAGCTTCACACTTCCCAGGACTCGTTTTAAATGATACTTGAAAGATTTTATCGCGGCTTCCCAAAGACCACCACAATGGGGAGAACGAGGGGGAATAAAATGCCAATTAATTTTGTTGTCAGAGAAAAAAGTTTGATATTGATTGACGCAATCAGTAACTACCGCGCATAATCTATCAAGTTCGTTGCTTGAACCTTTAAAATTTGTGGAGTTATCACTATAAATGTGACTACATAAGCCACGCCTTGACACAAATCTTTTAAATGCGTTTAAAAATGCTTCAGTTGTTAAATCAGTTACAAGTTCAATATGCACAGCACGAGTTGAAAAACATACGAATAGGCTTATATAGCATTTAAGTGTTACCCGACTGCGCGTTTTTCCATCTTTGATAGCGTAAGGACCTGCAAAATCCACTCCACATACACTAAAGGGACTGGAAGGGGTAACCCTTGAAGCTGGCAAAGAACCCATAAGCTGAGTAATATCACGAGGTCTCACTCGAAAGCAAGTAATACATTTTCTAAGTAAATATCGAATTTCATTTCTACCATTGACCACCCAAAATTTATTTCTAATCTTAGATAAAATAATTTGAGTTCCACCATGTAAATATTTTAAGTGGTAATGTCTAATCAATAGAGTAGTAAATGGATGTTTTGGAGGTAATATAATAGGAAATTTTTGATCAAAGCTAAGATGAGAATGTCTTAGTCTGCCATCAAGCCTGAGTAAACCATCATTATCCAACGTAGGATTTAGTCTTATAAGTTTACTGCCCCTTTCAATCTTATTCCCTTCCTGAAGACATTTAATATCCTTATTAAAACTTTCCTGTTGAACTAAAGAACAAAGGGTACGCTCAGCCTTATCTAGCTCTTGAATAGTCAAAGTTTTAGATAACTCCAATCTTTGATTAGATTTTTTGGCTTTTAGGTTATTCCAAAATCTTAAAATAAATGCTGTAACTTTAACTAATTTACTGTAAGAGGAATAAAGATCAAAGTTAAAGCTGTGACTGTTTGGTTTTTGTATGGCAGTATAAGTTAAAGTAATTTTTACTGTTCGAACTTCAGGAACAGTATCAATTTTAGTTGTTATTGCTTTAGGCCAATCTTCCTTTGGTTGCCCAATAAAAGAAGGACCGTGCCACCAAAGCAAAGAATTTTCTAAAAATTGGGGGTGACAACCACGACTTAAAATGTCGCTTGGATTTTGATCAGTTGTCACGTGTCTCCATTGACTATTTTCGGTTAATCGCTGAATCTCAGCTACGCGATTACTAACAAAAACTTTCCAATGGCTAGGCTCTTTTTCTAACCACGCTAAGACAATTGTAGAATCTGTCCAATAAGTGATGTTAGAAATCTTAACACGTAATGTACGTTTTATTCTGTCCATTAGTTGTGCTAATAAATGTGCACCAGACAATTCGAGCTTCGGAATGGTTAAGTTAGAATTAAGAGGGGCTAACCGACTCTTAGCACAGATAAGATTTGAATGCATACTACCCTTATCGTCACAAAAAACCAGGTAAATAGCTGCTCCGTAAGCTAACTGAGAGCTATCGCAGAAGCCATGAAGTTGTATCTTATCTGCTAGAGTAGAATGTAGTACGCATCTTGAAATCTTGATAGCACTGATACACTTTATCTGCTTTAAAAATTCTAGCCAAGTTAAGGAAATAGAATCTGGTAAATTATCATCCCAATCTAGCTTATTATTCCAGATGTCCTGTAGAATAAGTTTAGCTCGGACAATGATTGGATTGACCAATCCTAAAGGGTCAAATAACTGGGCTACACCTGCCAACACAGTTCTTTTTGTGATGATAGATGGTTCAGTGTTCATCTGAAAAATATAACTTAGTGTATCATCTTTAGGATTCCAACAAATACCTAAAGTTTTGATCTCTCTGTCACCTTTAATTAAAAAAGGTTCTGAAGAATCGTTGATAGCTGATAAAAAGTCTGCATCATTTGACATCCATTTTCGCAGATTAAAACCAGAATTATGTAAGATTCGTGAAATATCATTTTTTAGCTGAATAGCTGATTGAAGGTCGTTACAACCGGTTATAAGATCGTCCATATAGAAATCTTCTTTGATAATTTGTGAAATTTTAGGATTATTTTCCTGACATTTAAAACCAATCTCATTTAAAACACGTGTAGCAAGAAAGGAACTGCTGGTTAAACCATAAACAATAGTGTTTAATTCATAGTGCTTTGTTTCTTGAGATGGATTATCACGCCAAAGTATGCGTTGAAAAGATCTATCTGATTTATCAACTAATACCATGCGAAACATTTTTTCAACATCAGCTGTTAAAACAATCGGATAAGTTCGCATGCGCAAAACTATGTCAAACAAATCACTTTGTACTTTGGGACCTGCTTTTAGAACCTGATTCAAACTAACACCGAACCGAACCGAACCGAACCGAACCGAACAACTTCCATTGAATACTACTCTGGTCTTAGTAGTTTCACTAGTGTCCTTAAAGACTGGGCGATGAGGAAGATAAAATGAGATCTTGTCATGATGATCAAGATTTGGATTAATTTGTGACATATGCCCCATCTCTTCATATTCTTTTAAAAAATTAGAATATTGTTTGCGAAGTTCTGAGTTTTTTGAAAGTCGTTTTTCTGTAGAAAAAAGGCATTTTTTTTGCATTTTGAAAAGAATCTCCTAAGTTTTCATAAGTATCCTTTAATGGTAATTTTACTACGTAACGTCCGGTACTGTCTTGTTTAAGATTTTGTCTAAAGTGTATTTCGCATTCTAGCTCCTCAGTAGTAAGCTTATTTTGATCACGCTGTACGTTTTCTATAGACCAGAAATCGCGTACGGTATCATGCAATGAATTGATGGAAAGATGACATAGAGAATTCAACTGAGAACTAGATTGCTTGAGTGTAGTGTGTAAAGGACCGGCTAAAAACCATCCTAGCTTGGAATTCTGTATGATAGGTTGATTTGCTCCTAGTTTGATTTGTTGACTTTCAAGCAAATTAAAAAATAAATTGGTTCCAAGCAAAATATCAATTTCTTGACATTCGTGGAATTGTGGATCTGCTAGTTGCAGGTTTGATGGAATTTTAAGTAAGCTGGGATCAAAAGAAATTTGCGGTAACTTGGAAGTGATTTTATCGATAACTAGCAAATGAATGTTCGTCTTAAATGAATGATCAGTTGACTGAAGCTCAGTCGAAAATGATTTATTGATTTTGATTGGTGCTTGGTTAATACCATTAACTGTCATATGAACTGGTTGAGATTTAATGTTCAGTCTATTGTATAGTTTAGTCGTACAAAGATTATTCATACTACCTGAATCTAACATGGCACGATATTTGATAGGTTTCCTATCCTTGTCTAATAATTCTATGATCGCTGTTGCAAGAAGAGGTTGACAAAACGCTTGTTTGCCATGAATCTCGCAGTATGCTGTCTGGCTGTTTTCAGGATATATGTCAGAATTATCCCGCAGTGTTTGTTTTTCATTTTCACAATGTACTTCTGGTGAAACTTCTTCATTTTCCTGTACAAATGCACAGGTATCTCTAAAATTAGCATCTGTTTGTGCGGGTTTGAATTTAGACTCATGGAGGATTGAATTATGATGCTGAGAACAGAATTTACAGTTTCTTGATGGACATAAGTTTAATTCATGGCCTGTATGAAGACAGTTTGTGCAAATACCTCGCTTTTCTAGCTCACTTTTGCGAACCTTTATCGGCAAAGCCAACAATCGAAAACACTTGTAGGTAGAATGTGTGACAAAATGAGCAAGAGAAGTCTGCATGGTCTATCTGTTTTATTTGTTCGTTATCTATGCCTACATGTGAGAATGATTTTTGTGTTTGCTGAATAGTGTTTTTTAAAAATGTTTGATTTATTGGTTTTGGTTTAAATGGTGTTGTAGTTGTATTAATGTTTTTGTTGTAAATTTTTGTATCAATGGTTTCTAAAATCTGAACTCTATTTTTAAGAAAATTCATAAAATCTGTATACTTGGGTCTTTCACTTTTATTTGTGATCTCCCATTCGCGTCTTGTAGTAATATCTAACTTACTTGTTAACAAATACAGCACTATAGTGTCCCAATATTCTACCGGTTCATTGAGATTTTCGAGCGCGCGAATATTCTGAGTACAATGATCAATGAACTTGCGCAATGATTGACATGACTCTTTTAGCAGAGCAGGATAATCAAAAAGATTTTTTAAATGCTTATGTGTTAATATTCTTTTATTCTCATACCTTTCTCGAAGAAGTGTTAATGCAATACTGTAGTTACTCTCCGTCACATTGAGTGATTTGAGAACCTTTGCTGCATCACCTTTTATGCACTGTTTTAACTGAAAAAATTTCTGAATTATCGGAATGTTTGGATCATCATCTACAATGGATTTAAATACCTGAAAAAAAGTTTCCCATTGTTCATGCTCTCCATAAAATGAAGGAGGAGTAATTTTGAACATATTATGATTCGGGACATGAACGACTGATGTGGGTGGATTTTGCGGTAATGATTGTATTGTTGCCGGTGCAGATGTATTTGGCAACGATTGCAGAATTTTTTGTTTTTCGAATGCATTTTGATCAATAATGTCAAGCGCAATTCCACTAATTGCAAAATAAGCATTCTCGTAAGAATCACCCTCGGACTGTTGCGTGGGATCAAGCTGAATGAGCTCTTCCTGTATTTTTTCAAATTGACCAAATGCCGTGTTTAATTTTTCCAACCTAATTTTTACTTCCGAAATTGATAGACTATCGCTGCTTGTGCTTTGAATGAATTTTTCAAATTTAGATATATTGTTTTTAAAACTTCCCCGTCTTTCTATCAACTGAAGAATCTTTGCTTGCTTTTCTGTCATTATAACAACAATTTATAATAAAAATAAGTTATGTGAGACCTGAGCTGCAAGAAAACTAACACAGCCCCACTTATGGAGCGAGCCCACCTGATAATTGATCCGCTGATGTCTTGTTACGCTATGCTGTTTTTCGAAATGATTTTCTGCGAAGATCCGCTCGAAGAGCAAAAATATGTCTGCGAAGATCCGGTTCGAAGACCAAAAATATGTTGTGTGAAGATGTATGCAGTGGACGCATAGGACGCTGGTGTGGATACTTTGAATTCTGTTTTTTGTTTCTGAATATTTGAAATCTTGATTTTTGATTATGAATAAAAAATTATTTTGTTTTTGACAATGTTATATATTTTCGATCTCTAATCAAATTGTGACTTTGTCATTATAACGGGTGAATGTGGTACAATGATATAAATAAAAGTATTGCAAATCAATGATAACCAACAATAAAAAGTTATTGATATTTAACAAAAGCGTTAAAAGCTACAAATGATCATCGATTTTTTTTAATCTGAAAGATAATGATAATTATATTCGGGAACCCTTACTATCAACCTGATACTCGCACAGACGCAGACGGACAAAAAGTGTAATAACAAGCTCCCTTATATCATCATGGCGATTTACAGTCAAAATAGTTTGATGCATTTGCTTTTCTAAATCAAACAAATCAGCCAGGAAACTTTTTTATGTTATGAATTTTAAGTCTTGTCTTCGGTTAGTAATCTTAATGGATGTAACATGGAAAATATATAAAACCTAAAAGATAATTTTTTTATAAGTTTAAAGCATCTACTTATAAAAACCATATATGAACATTTTATGATAAAAACTGTGCTTTTTGTTACTTAAAGTGTTGTCTTGACTTTTCATTATAGACCAAATGGAGAAAGAACTAGATATTCAAATTAAACTTTAAACAGAGCTTGTGAGCATATGAGATAGACGCGAAGACTATCTAACATCGTAATTACAAAGAAGCAAGCAAAATAGCGCACAAAACTTATAAAACGTAAGTATAAATGATTACGTAGGGACAATATTAATTATAACTCGACATAGGTATATAAGAAGACGAAATTCTTATTATAAACATAAGCAAGAAAAATACTCACAATTGATAGTGTACCAATATAAAATCCAGCGTTTAAGCTAGAAAGTTTTATATATGGAGGAACGAGGCTATTCCTAAATTAAGTAAATAAAAAAATTACATAGGACTAATAGAAAAAATTAAGGTTTGGAGGAAGATAAATAGATAAATGGTGACCTAACAATAATATGAAACATACAGTTATTATGGATTTATGCGCTCCGGTTACAAACATTGCTCCAAAATCTAAAAACACCCTAAAGATGATATTCATCAAGCTTGTTCTTTGTCTCTTCCAGACAGACTCTTCAATAAGCTTTTTTTTGCTTGTTATGTGTATGTATATATATCTGATATATATATATATATATATATATATATATATATATATATATATATATATATATATATATATATATATAATGCAACTTAAAAAATATACAATACTAAACCTTTTATTGGCTTATAAAAGTTTCAACTAAAACTAAAATAAATTTTGTGTATACCACCAATTCATGTTTAACAAATTTTTATACATTTTTTGAGGCTCAGCCGCCTTCTCAAGAAACAAAGCACTTTAAGAAAAAAGTGAGACATAGACATAGTAAACCGGTTTACACCGCTCCTCTTTTAGTCCTTGGTGGACAGGTCATCGAACCTTTGTATATTCTTTCTTTTTTTAGTTTATATCTTTTCTTTATTAATCGAAAATTAAAAATATCATCGAACCTGTTTATAACGCACCTTTAACCATCCACGGTAAAAGGTTTATTGAACTTATAGCTCTCCTTTACTACTCTAAACCTTAAATAACACCTGTCTTTTACATACTTGGGTTATAAAAAGGTCAAAGTAATATATTCAACAGCTTGTTCCTAATATTACTAAAATAATTTTGTTCCAAAATTTATACTACGTGCAGAAAACTGGTACCATAAGTAAATAATAAAAAAAGAACTTGTTTGGTATGCAACGCAATTGATAATAAAACACTTATGGGCATGCGTGTATATCTGATGATTTTATATAAAGAAATGAAACTCATTTAACTATTTCAGTCCGGTTTTGTATCCTATCGTGGTCGCTTGTACTCAGAGAACATTTAAGTAATCATTAGTTATCGGCACACAATTAAATAACCGAAGAAATGAGTTTTGCTACTGCCTTAGTTCTGAAAATTAAAGGTCAGCTGAAGATGACCGATGATGGTAAAAACAATGGAAAGATTTTACAAATTTTAAAAGACTGTGCTTTGGCTAGCAGAAAAATAAGTGTTGCGCTGAAGAACTCAAAGTCTGTAACTGAAAAAGCTCACCTAACGGCTTGTCTTGTACAAGTTAAAGAGTCCAAACACAATTTAAAAAGACTTTTAAAGGTAGGAGGTGGAGATGTTATCATTAGAAAAACTGCAAAACCTCGTGTTCAGTGAGATGATGTAAATTCAGCCTTTGATAACCGGGTAAGAAGTGGTATGATTACAAATTGAAAAACAATGATGCTAAGCAATTTTTAGATAACAGCTGTAGCTTATTTAAAAGGAGAATTCAAAATATTTTAAAAAAAGAAGAAATGGTAAAAGTAAACACAGTTTTAAGTGGAGAATTTCAAATTCTAAAACAACAAGAAATGATTACCGAAACGAAATATTTCAATACTCGGAATGCACCAATTGACCGCAATACTGATTTAGTTAAATGGTTTGAGAAGCATGTGAAAAATCAGTTATTGGTTGATCTTGAAGAATTTGCAGAAAATCAATCTGGGTGGTCCATTATGAAAATAAACAACCTTATGATAGGAATAAATAAGTACAATCCGATGCGAGCTGGGTGCTGTTTAGAGTTACCCAAAGAAATTCTTAGTCGTAAAGCTTGTATAAATGTAAAGAACAATGACGATTTGTGCTTTGGGTGGGCGGTTGTATCGGCACTGTATCCCGTTAAAGAACATTCTTCTCGTACTTCATTATATCCGCATCCACAAGAAGTGCTTAACCTAAGTGGAATTAAATTTCCTATGACTTTAAATCAAGTTGCTCGTTTTGAAAAGCAAAATAATGTATCTATAAACGTATTTAGACTTAACAAAAACATTGATAAAAGCTACAAAGTAATACCAGCATACATTACTAGTGAAAAAAAGGAAAGACATGTCAACATTCTTATGATTCAAAATACATATTACTCTGAAGATGATGATATTCCAGATCTTTCATCTTTAACTTACCATTTTGTATGGGTAAAAAAATCTTTCAAGACTAGTAAGTAGCCAACTCAGTAAAAAGAAAGTCTCAAAGTGGATATGTGAAAGATGTTTGCACTTTTTTTATACACAACAAAAATTTAACCAGCATTTTAAGGATTGCCGAAAAATTGGAAGTATTGTCGTACCCAAGTTACCAACAGAAGATAAAAACTATTAAAATTCAAAAACTTTAAGAATAAACAAATGGTCCCATTTGTAATTTATGCAGATACTGAATGTTTGCTAGTTCCTATAACAAAGAAAAATGAAACCAATATGCAAAAATATCAACAGCATGTCCCTTGTTCTGTTGGATATTATGTAAAATGTAAATATGATGACACTCTATCCTGCTATCGCCATTATACTGGTTCCAATTGCATGGAATGGTTTTCTAAAGAACTGGAGGATTTTGCAGAGGATTTGGAAACTATATTCTTGTGTGATTTGCCAATGGAACCTCTAACTAAAAAACAAAAGACTGAATTTTTTGGTTCTAAAAATTGTCATGTTTGCGAAAAACCTTTTTTTAAAGATGATATAAAGATAAGAGATCACAACCACCTTACTTCTGAATACCGAGGTCCAGCACATAATGAATGTAACTTAAATTTTACAGATATTCACACTGTTCCTGTTATTTTTCATAATTTAAGTTCATATGATGCCAGTTTAATTATCGAGAGTATAGCAAAGTTGAATGGTACAATCAATTTACTACCAGTAAACAAAGAAAAGTACATATTATTTACAAAAAAGCTGGCTAATAATTTTATAGAATTCAGATTTATTGATTCGTTTCGATTCATGGCGACTAGCTTATCTAACCTTGTATCATATTTAGCGGAATATCCTCTTTTAAAAAAAGAATTTCATAATTTTGAGGAAGATAAGATTAAACTCCTAACAAGAAAGGGTGTGTTTTGTTATGATTATATGGATGGGTGGAAAAAATTAAAAGAAACAAAGTTACCCGAAAAACATCAATTTTATAACACCTTAGAAGGTAAAGAAATTTCACAGATTGATTATGAACATGCACACAATGTATGGAATAGCTTTAATTGTAAAAACATGAAAGAGTATTTAGAACTTTATTTACGATCCGACATAGTCCTTTTAATGGAAGTATTCGAGCAATTTAGAAAAAGTAGCCATAAAACATATGGATTGGATCCCGCAAATTATTATACTCTGCCTGGTTACACATGGGACTGTATGCTTTACAAGACAAATCAAACTTTAGAACTATAACCAGATTACAATATGGTCACATTTATAGAACGCGGTATTCGAGGCGGTTTGAGTCAGTGTTCAAAAAGATATGTGGAGGCCAATAACAAATACATGCCAAATTATGATTCCAACAAACCAACTTCTTTTTTAATCTATTTTGATATCAACAATCAATATGGATATAGCATGAGCCAGTGTTTACCACATGGCGATTTTAATTGGTTAAATGAAAATGAACAAAAAATGTTTAACATAGATGAAGTTCCAGATAATTCACATATGGGTTACATATTGGAAGTTGATTTGGAAATTCCAACAATGCTACATGATTATTTCTCTGACCTTCCGCCCTGTCCCGAGCATATGTGTCCACCTCAAGAAAAAAGCAATACAAATAAAAAACTTATGGCCACATTGTTTGATAAAAAGAGTATGTATATAATTCACTATATAAATTTAAAACAGGCATTAAAACTTGGTGTCAAACTAAGGCATATTCACAGAATCTTAAGGTTTAAACAGTCAGCATGGCTAAAGCCTTATATTGATTTAAATACTCAATTAAGACAGAATGCTAAAAACGAGTTTGAAAAAAATCTTTTTAAATTAATGAACAACGCAGTTTTCGGCAAAACCATGGAAAATATTCGAAATCACAGTAATATCAAATTGGTCCAAAATTGGGATGGGCGCTATGGAGGTGAAGCTCTGATTTCTCGACCTGAATTCAAAAGCATTACAATATTCAATGAAAACTTGATTGCAGTAGAACTTAAAAAAACTGAAATTTACTTTAACAAACCGATATACCTAGGTATGTGTATTTTGGACATTGTTAAAACAACCATATATGACTTTCATTATAACTATATGATACCTAAATTTGCAAAAGATTGTTCAATAACATACACAGATACTGATAGTTTAGTATATGAAATAAGAAATTATGACATTTATTAAGCTATACGCCGTGATAGTTACAAATTTTTTGATACCTCAGATTACCCTGAAAACAATATATATGATATACCATGGCTTAATAAAAAAGTTTTAGGTATGATGAAAGATGAGAATAACGGAAATATCATGACACATTTTGTTGGATTGAGAGCAAAAATGTATGCTTTTAAAGTTCTTAATTGTGAATCGACTAAAAATAATATAGAATTGAACCATACGTCTGCTGAAAAAGTTACCAAAAAAGCAAAGGGTGTTAAAAAAAGTATCGTAGAAACAAAAATATTGTTTGATGATTATGTTAAATGCCTAAATAATTTTAAAGAAAAAATGGTGACACAAAATCTTATTAGATCTGAAAAACATATACTCTACTCGATTAAACAAAATAAAATCGGACTAAGTCCTTTTGATAATAAAAGATATATATCGAAAGATTCATATGAAACTTTTCCCTGGGGACACTACTGCATTAAACACAAATAAAAAATCATTAGTATTTAGTTGTATCTATTTATATTTATCAACATTTTGATAGTAATAGCTGTACGACAATATTTTATTATTAAGCTATCTTATAATATGTTATAGTTATCCAAAGTCCTGTAAAAAGAAACTCTTTTTACGCCACGAAAATTTGAATATTTAATCCTTAAGACAATAACAATAGAGACGTTTAATAGTATATAAGATAGAATCAGAATTTTTTGGACTAGACTTTTTGTTTTCAATAGTAATATTATTAAGGCTACAGGTAAAAATTGTAAGTATTCAAAATTGTAAAAATAAATTTGTTTTTATTTGATAGTAGTAGCGTTAGGATGGTAATAGGAATGGATATAATTAGTATATAATACTTTGTATAGCTGGGCCTATGCTTTGTGGTAAGATGATTAAGACATTAAGAGTAAAAACATCTCTTTTAAGGTAGATATAAGAATAGTATTATACAAGTTTTGGTATGTCATCATTTATAAGTTAATTCTGTAAAAAACTCTGTAAATAAATGTTATAAATAATAAAATAATAACCAAGTTATTATGTATCCTTATTTTTGAATATTATCCAATATAAAAACAAACAATAGAGACTTAAATACAAAGTAGAAAAAAATTCTAATCATACCAGGCAGTTGCCAAGCGCCATTGTAAAAGTTTCTAGGTTAAGTAGTAAACATATTAAAAAGTACTTGTATTGTTCAAAATATTTCAAACATATTAAAAAAGTACTAAGTATAACAAAGATACAAAATGACCGCTAACAAACATAAAAACTGACGAAATAAAAATATTTTTATTAACGCATATAGAGGATAAGTGATGGGCTATTGGTAGATATATTTTAAAATTGTATGTGGACACTTTAAAATTATTTAAAAACAAAGTATCTTAGACAAATGACAGGTTAGGTTAAATCAACTATATAATATCACAAAAGGCACATCCCAAAATATATATTCAAGATTCATTTGAGAATCTAGAAAATAAATTAATCAAAAAAATAAATTATGCTATTTATAGGTCGCCTGTGCTCAGAATTACTTCCGCTGAAGCAATTTACTGTGCCGGGTAAAAAAAAAGACCACGTTTTCGTCTTATGGGGATTTACATGGGAAAAGTGGCCCAGAACCCCCCTTGCTTATCTACTGGCCTCACTACGGTATATTTCCCGGTCAATTTTTCATCAATATTGTTTTAAATGGATACTAAAAATTGGCTTGTGAGAAACTATCTATATATTGAAACAAAACGGTTCGAACCAGGTTTAGTTACTCAAAAATGGTGTTTAGTGCTAATTGGTATGACAAATGTGACTAGCGAATGGTTGTGGGCCGTAGCAAAGCTAAAGTTTATGAATTACTATTTTTCAATTTTTAATAAGAAACATATAGCTTCCCCAATTCTAAGAAACACTAGCCTCTACCCTTACCTAACTTGGTCCATCATTCTCCCGATCTCTTAGCAAATCATTATGATTTTATGTTTTTTACAGATATAGACAGTAAGTTAACCTAGTTTATACAGGATCAAAATAAATTAAAACAATTTAAATCAAAATAATATTAGGATATTTTTTTTTAAATTCAAAGCAGAATATAACCTATAGTTGATATTGTATTAAAGTGACATCGTGTCATCAAAACCTTGATGGACGGGCAGGGAGTAGAGGGGTACATACACTGGCACGCATTCCTTTATTTTTTTTATTGATATTGATACCCAAAATGAGGCCCTGCACTAATTAGTCATTAGCTTACTATTTTACTTGCATTTTATTGATGTCTTCTTCTAAGCGATTTCATTAGAACGGAACATATATAATCTTATCTTGTTGTTACGAACATATTGATTTAGCCGGGCTTTGAGGTTTTCTATTCGTTGTTGTTTTTACTGTTTATGTCAAACAAATTACGACGGAGCTTTTTACAAAACAAATTACAGTTTTTGCAAATAAATCTATTTTTGGATCATCTTTTATGTTTCGGATCTTTATTTATTAGGTAAGTACCTATTTGAACATTAAACCCTGAGGGGCACACTGCATGTACAAAGTGACACACTAATTTTTTAGGGCTTGTTTACTTAGATTTTGCCGCAAAATTTGGTTTACCATAGCTATGACGCAGTGTCACTTTAATACAATATCAACTATAGAGGATTTATTTTCAAACAGTTTAATACTGTCAAAAACCTTTAATACGATTTTCATTTGCTTAATAGGACTAGTCGTAAATAAAATTGAAGACCTTGGTGCAATAACCGGCCATAAAATATCAATTTTATACAGCCATTTTATGACAGTTGCAAGTTTGTTTTCAAATTGAAACAGGAAAAATAAAATCGCAACTCAATACGGATGTTTGACAATATTTTGCTAACAGTAAAAACTAACAAGCACGTTGGCACTTCTCTGGTTATTTTAACTCTGGTTATGCATCTATTAGAAAGACGGAGTAACGACAGAAAGGCTCAAATACGGTGACAAAACTGTAGTTACTACCATACATATTCTCCTGAATAAAATACTGAAAGAAAAAATAATCCCAAACAACTGGAAAGAATCAATAACCATTATTCTACACAAGAAAGGCGATAGAGCAAACCTAAAAAACTATCGACCTATAACAATGTTCAATGTAATTTAAAAGCTTTTCACAAAAATATTAACAGATAGACTAACTGCAAATTTTGACGGATATCAATCAAAAGAACAAGCAGGCTTCAGAAAAAGTTTTAGTACAGTTGACCACCTATTAACCATGAAAATCCAAATAAAACAAGCAAACGAATACAACATTCCACTATATATTGCATTTACAGACTTTGAAAAAGCTTTCGATAGCATTGAGCACTGGGCAGTAAAAGCATCTTTAATTCATAGCCGAATAGATCACAGATACACAGACTTAATAGCCAATATATATAGCGAAGCAACAACATCAATCAAAATCCATGAAAGAACTAAGCCAATTCTCATAAGAAGAGGTGGCAGATAGGGTGACACAATATCCCCTAAACTATTTAACCAGGCCCTAGAAGATGTTTTTAAAAACTTAGATTGGGAAGAAATAGGCATCAAAGTAAACGGCCAATACTTGAACTATTTAAGCCCACATAGCACAAAAATCACATCAACGTTAAATTAACGTGAACAAAAATAACAAAGTTTTTTTTTACTTGAAAACAACCTCATACCATGGAATATTTATTTTGTTAGATCTACATGCTTAAAGATAACTTAAAAAAAAGGTCACATCAAGCTATAAAAATGTACTTTTTGCTGAAGTTTCTGTATATAACGTGTTTTCTACACTCGTTATTTTCATGTGCCAAATTCACACTTGAAAAGTCCTCCACAACATGTTCTAAAACGCCACTAGATTAAGACTTCTCAAGCCTACTAACTTTCTGCGTCTTTTTTGGTCACATTTTTTTAATAAAAATTTTTTGACTTAAAAGAGACGCGAAAGGAAGTTATAAAAGTTCACTGGAAACCTATATGACTACAATACTTCAAGATAATTTTAAAGATGGCGCTCAAGGCAAGACAAAATATCTATATATCTATCTATTTACATTATGTTTTTTTAAAGCTAAACAAGATTTTTTAACAGTAAACACTTTTAAATAATTGTAATGTGTCTTTATCATGTTAATAACAGATGCGTCTTGATCGTGGATCAGGGATCAGTTCCTTAACAGGCTTTTGGAGTTTAGAGGCTAAAGCACTGCCTGATAGATTTCGCCAGTGAAAAATCCCGACAATAGGTGGCGCTCCTGCTAGTAAAATCTCAAAAATATTCGCTAGAAAAGCCATGCAAGTCGCGTTTTAAAATTCGTGTGTGATTTTAACGTTGATAAAAATCACTTGAAACTAACGTAAAAACATTGCTGTTTTAATTTGATAATGGCGTTATTAAAACGCAATTTTTAACAACGTTATTTTTTATAACGTTAATGAATGACCTATTAGGCTTGTTTTCATATATGAAATAAACGTTTTTTTCTAGCAGCTTTTAAAATCAACGTTTTTTTTCAGACGTCTTTTTTACGTGTTAAACACGTGATTGTGCTATGTGGGATATGCTGATGATATTGCCTTAATAACAGATAAGAAAGAAGAACTGATAAAAATTCTGGAGGAATTGGACACAGAAGGCTAGATAGATAGATAGATAGCTAGATGCACCTATCTATCTATTTAGCATTCTTCGTTTAATGTTTATGGATAGGCCTCCTCTAATATCTTCCACTCTTCTCTGCCTAGCTCCCGCATGTTTCTTCAAATCGTCCACCCATCTCATTTGGGGCCTTCCTCTACTTCTTTTATTTTCCAAAGGTCTTCAGTTCTGATATTATAACCGTCAAATTTCCATTTTAATTTTGCTACTTTTCCTCTCACATCCCTTAGTTTTGTTTTATTTCTTATCCATTTATTCCTTTTTCTATCTATTAGCTTTACATGTAACATTTGTCTTTGCATTGATCTTTGGGCTTTTGTTACCTTATCCATGTTTGATTTTGTAAGTGTCCAGGTCTGTGATCAATAGGTAAGTACATGAAGGATACATTGGTTATACACTTTCGTTTTGAGGTACTGAGTAATATATTTTTTTGTTTTTTAATATTTAGCTTTGTTTTTTAGTTCTTTTTCCTTATCTGTTATTAAGGCGATATCATGAGCATATCTTAGGTGGTTTAAGTATTGTCCGTTTATTTTGATTCCCATTTCTTATCAGAATCAGAATCAGAAAAAGCTTTATTGTCAAAGAAAAAAAATCTTGTTGACAAAGCATCAATCTTATAACTAAAAAATATGTTGTCTAAAATTATAATTAAGTAACACCAATAAAAATAAGTACACATTGTCAAAATATTAGATAATTTTTAGCAAAAAAATAAGTAGGACTTAGTAATAAAATAATAAAAAAATAAGCAAATCAAAACAAATAGGTTCAAGCACATTCACACATATTAATTAAATCTAAACAGTAAGACATCAAAAAAGAATAAAACAAAAGCATTAAAAAAACAAAATTAACAATATAAAATATTTAAAAAGTTTAAAAATATATAAAACAAAACAATTCTTGGAAGATTCCTTTTTTTAGTTATGTATATAAAACTCTTCCAAGGTATAAAAACACTGTTCTAAAAGGTATTCCTTAATAGCAGTTCTAAAGCCATTATATACATTAATTTCTCGGAACTGCAATGGAAGTTTATTAAAAATTTTTCTACTTTCTTAGATAATGGATTTCTTTGTCATTGTTGAACTAGAGATTGGAAGATGGACTACTTGTCTTTGCCTAGTGTTGTGATTATGATGGTAGTTATAATCTTCCCTGTGTTTATTTTTAAAGATTAAACAAACCGATTCTGGAATGTACAAGGAAATTAGGGTAAGTATTCTACAATTTTGAAAATGCGGTCTACAAGCTGATAGCTCTCTTCTGATAACGAAAAACAGACTCAAATAGTGTGTTACTACATGAACCCCAGAATGCTATTCCATAGCGTAAATGAGATTCAAGTAAGGCAAAGTATACATTTCTCGCCAATTCCATCCCAAGCTCCCTCCGGACCACTCTTACAGCAAAACACCCTGATGCGATCTTCAAAATTCAGCTTTTCGTCAATGAAAACGCCTAGGAGTTTTGTGTTTTTTTCCTGTTGTAAAGGATTGTTTGCTAATTACATTAGTCCTTCCGTTGAACATTCAAATCCCATCATTTTGCTCTTATCAATATTAAGCGCAAGTTTATTGGCATCAAACCAACGCTTAATTTGTACTAATCCCAAAGAAACTACTCCCCTTAGTTCTTCCACACTTTCACAGTGCCAGAGACAAGTTACGTCGTCTGCAAAAACAGCCAGCTCTGCTCCCACATTCATTTGACACAAGTCGTTGACATACATAAGGAAAAGCAGGGGACCAAGTACTGAGCCCTGTGGAACACCGCAAGTTATGTTTCTGGACTGGGAGTATTGATTGTTAAGAAAAACTCTTTGAGATCGGCCTTGTAGAAAAGACATAATCCAATCCAGAGCTATTTCACTGAAATCATAATGCCGAAGCTTTAGCTGCAGAATGTTGTGACTCACACAATCAAAGGCTTTAGACAAGTCACAAAAAACTGCAGCCGCAGCCTCACCATCATTGACCGAAGTGTAAGCACACTCCAGGAATGTAAAGATCGCATCATTAGTGCCTTTCCTCTCCTGAAAGCCAAATTGGTTAGGGCTAAGAATATTATTTTCCACTAAGAAAGCCATCATTCTTTTTTTTTTCAAGTTTTTCAATAATTTTTGATACTGTAGATAGTAGTGAGATAGGTCTGTAGTTTGATTCCTTGGTTGTTTCTCTACCTTTGTGGATTGGAATGACCTTCGCCCTTTTTACTTCTGCTGGAAAGATCCCTGATTCCCAAGAGAAATTAATGGCTGTTGTTAAACAGTAAAGAGCCTGCGGTGGAAGAGCAAGAAATATTTTTGCAGAGATCTCATCTTCTCCACATGAATTCTGATTTTTTATTTCTTTAATACATGTCAACACCTCCTCCGCAACTGTTGGTAAAAAGAAAAGGCTATTTTCAATATTGACATGATTCATGCATACAAGTGGATCATAATCCGTAGGCAGGCCTTCAGTTATTCTGTCTGCAATAGTGCAGTAATAATTATTTAAGGTGTCCCTATCAATTTCAGTTGACAACGAGTTTTTTCCCGTACATTGCCTCAGATCGTTAACAATGGACCAGCTTTCGTTTTGTTTGTTTGTCGATTTGCTAGGCCTCTCAAAATAATATCTCTCTTTAGCAATTTTAATTGTTCTTCTGTAAATGACCGGTATTTTGCAAAGTAGTCCAAGAGAGCTTGGTTGTTAAAGCAAAATTTTCTAATATAATATAAGGAACGGATATTTCTAGAAGATATTCGCAAACCATGAGTTATCCATTTTTTTTGTGTTTACGATCTTTCAAATATTTTAGTGGAAAGCAATTCTGAAATACTTTTTGCATTTGAGTATAAAAATCACTAAGTGGAGCTCCAAATTTTAAAATCTCTCTCCAATCGACTTGGCACGATTCCCTATAAAAACACTCAAAGTTCTTTGTACAAAAATTCTATCCTTCCGTTTTTGTTTTTTTTTTTGTATGTTTTCTTGACGGAAATTTTAAATGTTACTGCCTGATGGTCTGATAAAGAGCTTATTACATCACAAGAAGTTTTTGGATCTTCAAAGTTTGTACAAATATAGTCGATTGTTTTTTGAGAGGTTTTAGTTACGAGAGTTGGGCTGTTAACATGCATTGTCAGGTTGAATCATTTTAAAAGATTAATTGGTTCAGCGTTATAGATACAAGAAACGTTATTAAAATCTATGTTAAAGTCCCCCGCAAGCAGTATTTTACACCTTGTGTTAATAGATGATACAAGAGTTTCAAGTCTCTCCAAGAATTGTTTTACATTAGTCAGTATTGGAGACGTATAGACGCAAACTATAAATAGGTTCTGTTTTGTAGAACTTACAACGCAAAACTCAAAAATCTGTTCTGCTATGAGATGATCAAATTTGTCAATCACATGAAAATTATTTTCCCTCATATAGACATCCTTTAGAAGGACCAGAGTACCCCCACCCTTAAAGTGTGATCTGAAGGACTTAGCCAGCACTTCATAACCATCCAGGAAAATCGGTTCCTCCGCCTTTAGCCAATGCTCTGTTAATAAAACTATTTCTGGGTATTTAAGAGAGTCCAAAAGAATAAGCAATTCTTCTTGTTTGTTTCTAACAGATTATATATTTAATAGAAATACCGTTATATAATTCCCTGGAGGATCACGAGTGCTCAGGAGGGATGTTTCCCTAGTAATTCTATTTCTAAAAAAGAATCCTCCGTAGGCCCTGTCAAGTCGACAAGGTCTTTTACCGTTTGATTAACACTGTATGAATTTACAATTTTGTCCATCAATTGTGATGTTACTACTACAGAAGATTGGGGCGTATGTCTGAATGAAGTTTCGACAAATTTTAAGTTTGTGATTTTACCAGTGCCGTATATAGAAAAAAGTTTCGGGGGGGGCCGAGACAGTTTCGGGGGGGGCCGACACCTCATGAGGCCGTATTTTGCGCTATTTTATGTTTGTATTCATGAAATATGTGGAAAATATCTAAAAAAATCTTAGCTTCGGGGGGGCCCCGGGCCCCCCCAGGCCCCCCCTTATATACGCCACTGGATTTTACCATGTCCAAACTTTTTAATCGCAGTTCTAATAAGTTTTGATAATTTAAAAAGTCCCCTTTTTTTTAGGTATACATTGGAGGTACCGCAAAAATCATCAGTGTTAATTTGACTAGTCAAGTTCAGAAAATCTACACTGTTAGAAAACATTTTCAAGTTTCTCACTATTGTATATAGTTTCTTATTAACATTAGTAATACAATTGCTATTTTGGCTAAAATTATTTTTACAAGGAATATCACATATAATTAAGTTTGTTTTGAAACATTTATTAGCTAAAAGTGTCATTACATCCTAACTCCCTAATATGGCAATCACTATCCTTAACTATATTCCTGATTTTAGCAAAAGGTTTAGCTACTAAACAGATAGAAAATTATCAGATTGCTAACAGCGTCGTATAAATACTTTCCAAAGTCATCCGTGAGAATAACCAGTCTATTCTTTTTGGCTTCAGACTTTTTCAGTACAGGCGTATCACTTTTCTTGTCAGTCTCTTTTTGTTTAGATATATCGTTTACTAAAGATGGTTGTTTGTATCGGCCAGATCGAATTTGCGTTTCAAATAATTCACTCTTAGCCTTTTTAATATCAATAGCATATACCGCATTATTCTTTTCCAGGGAATCAATGCTTACCAACATTTGTCTTTTTTCCTCTTTCAACTCAGCTATCTCTCGTTCGAAGTTAATACATTTTTTATTGCTTATTCTATTTTCTGTTTCGATTTATTCCAATAATTGTTGGTTTTTGTATTTTAATTCCAAAACCTCATTATCCAGTTTTTATTCTTGTCTTGAAGCTCTTTTTCTACATCTTCCATATGTTAATATTTCTGCATGAAGATTAGGATTTGCTTGTTGGTTTTCAAGGCGTTCAGACAGTGATATGATCTCATCTTTAAGCTCTTGGATTAGAGTGTTAGCATTAGCCTCTTTTCTACTATTCGTCAATCTACTCTCCTCTAATTCCCCAGTCAGCCTAGAGATTTTGTTTTCTAATTTTTTGGTTGACTTGATCAAACCTTGGTTTATGATTTTACTTTCTTTCAACTCCCTTTCCATCCTTTCGTCCTGCCTCTTTAGTTCTTCTTTTTCTTTTTGGATCTCCAGAATTTCGTGATTTAAGTTTATTATTTCCTTGGAAAGAGTTTCAATTTTAGTTCCTTGGCCTTGTAGTTTTTTTGTAGTCTTTCCTCAATATCGCAGGCCATCTCTTCAAAACTCTTTGACCCCCGTTTAAGTCTACACATATAATTATCTTTATCCTTCATCTCCATTGTTAACTTTGTGCAATCTTTTGCCAATTTATCATATCTGTTCTGAATTTCTTTCGTCAAAATGTTCTAGGTTATAATAAGAGATCTTAATGTGTTCAAGTTCTTTGATGCAGTTTAGAGTTTCTTTTTTACATTCTTTGCAGCAGTGTAATAATTTTCTTTGTCTCAACACCAGGCAATCAGTTTCAGTAACGCTTAGTTCAGAACAGATTTTACAAAACGGTTTCTGGCAGATATCACAGGATGAACCAAATATCTCCGTTTCCCTCATTTGGGATCTTCTTTTTAAAAAACATTGTTGATTGCAGGTCGAACAATCCATGGTTACGTTTGTAGACGGCTCCTGTACTACCGTCAGCAAAATCCCAGTCAGCAAAATACGTGCGTCGCGTCGGCCACACAGAGAAGGAAATAGCTAATACATACCCTAACTTCAAATAGTCACTTTTTGTAAACAAAAGGAAAAATAGTTATAAAAAATTACCGCCCACAATTTTAGTCTTTTAGAGCTCTATTCACAGCCCGAACACCGGGCGACTCACCAACATGTTCATCGCGACAGCATCTTATTGGCTATTCATTAAGGTCACATTTAGGTAATAAAATTGCACTAAAACTTTCTAAAACGTTACTAAAATTTACACAACACAATTTGCGGGAGATTAGGCGCGGATGACATCAATCAATCTAAGTTTTTAAAAACAACTTTTAGGGCCTGGTTAAATAGTTTAGGGGATATTGTGTCATCCTGGCTGACACCTGTTCTTATGCGGATACGCTTGGTTCCATCGTGGATTTTGATTGATTTTGTTGCTTCGATATAATTAGATATTGGCTATTAAGTCTGTATATCTGCGATCTATTCGGCTATTATTTAAAGATGCTGTTACTGCCCAGTGCTCAATATTATCGAAAAAATTTTTAAAGTCTATAAACGCAATATTAAATAGAATGTTGTATTCGTTGGCTCGTTCTATCAGGGTTTTCATGGTTAATGGGTGGTCAACTGTACTGAAACCTTTTCTGAAGCCTGCTGGTTCAAATTTTGTTGTTATTCTATCTGTTAATATTTTCATAAAAACCTTGTAGGTAAATTACATTGAGCAGTGTTATAAGTTGATACTTTTTTATGTCTGCTCTATCGCCTTTCCAGTGTAGATTAATGGTTAAAGATTCTTGTAAGTTGTTTGGGATTATTTTTTCTTTTAGTATTTTATTCAGAAGAATACGGAGGATATAAGCTACAGCTTTACCACCGTATTTGAGCATTTCTACCGTTACTCCGTCTTTTCTAGGTGATGTGTAATTTTCATTTATTTTTTAATGTTCTGTCTATTTGCGCTTAGCTTATTTCAGGTTGTAGCTCTGAGTTTGTTCTTTATTTTTGTTTGGGGTTTCTTCATGGTCTCTCGGGAAAGTTCCGTTTTTGTTTGGTATAATTCTGCATATAATAGTTGTGTGATATTTATAATATCCTCCTTAACGTTAGTTTCTATGCCGTTCATATCCTTTATTTTAAATATTTTATATATGCCTAGAGTCGGCCTTTGATATTTCATATATCTGTTATTTTCTATAACTCTCTCAACTTTTGTTTATTGGCTCTTTCTTTTGTTTTCTTTTAACATTTTTTTCTGTGTATTCTATCAATATTCTTTTATTTTCCTTCTCCAAGTTACGCCCTTTTTCCATCAGTTTCTTTATTTCTTCTGATATAAAATTTTACCTCTGTTTATCTTTTTGCGCGATATCTTTTCCTACTAGTAGAGCTATTCTTCCCAGCGTATCATTTATTTTAGGTTAGCTGTTCCTTTAGCCTTTCTTTGTATATAGCTTTACTTTGTGTCAGTTTGTCATGTCAAGTTATTCATGTTATGTATACTAGCTAATAAATAATGATAACTTTATTAACTATCACCAACTATGACGCATGCTCAGAATTAAAAAAAAATATAAATAAGCACAAAGTTGTTGATTTGTTCCTTAATTTCTCATTAGTCAGAATTAAAACACTATGCAAACGTTCCTGTTATTTTCAGATATCGACAGTTTATCAGGGCGAAATAGAGATGATGAGACAAGCGAAGGTTTGAGAGGGAGTAACGTGGTAATTACCCCTTAGAAAAAAAATTAGGCAGTTTTAGTTCGAAAAAAAAGGGACTAACCGGGTAATTACACAAATAGTTTTCGTGTCGACCATGACCTCCCTAGATTTTCAGTGGCGCATCCAGGAATATGTCTTGGGGTGGGCGCGAGGCCTCTTGGGGGGGGGGGGGGGGCGAAGCCTGATGATGTCGAATATTAAGCTATTTTTTGTGTTTTTTTCTTTAATATGTCGAAAATAAGTAAAAAAATCTAAGGCTTGGGGGGGGGGGCGGGCCCCGGGGCCCCCCTGGGTGCGCCCATGAGATTTTGATCCAGATTCGCGCTTGGTACTAGAAGGTCCGGTAGTACCGACCGTCTGGTAGTATCGCCCAAGGGCACTTTTTTACTTATTCTCGGAATAATGACCCCCACCACTAGAGCAAAGTCTGCTCGAACAAGTGAAAACGCGTTCTAGACGATGGTTTTTGGTAAACTGCCTAGTGGTTAATTTATTGTCAATTTTTTGTTTATTTGTGTATTTTCTTAATAACGTGTAATAACTTGGAATTATTTTATTCGTTAAGCAAAAGACCTATATTTTTATTTTGTAGTATGTTGTACATTACACATTAGAGTATAAAGAATTAGTGAGTCTAACCCACTAAGCACAAAATCGTAAAAAACGTTAAATAAATGTTGAAAAAAAAATGTTTTTTTTTCTAACACAAATTTGTGTTAAAATTAAGTCAACTTTTGACATTAAAAAAACATGTAGAAAATCCTAACGAAAATTTCATGTAAAAAGCATTACCAAAAATATATTTCCTAATAACGTTAAGAAACCAGCCTTAAAAAAACCATAATTTCACTAACATTAAAAATAATACTTAGCTTAGCTAATAAATGTTTTGTTTTTTAAACATTCAAAAAATATATCCTATAGAGGGGGCTGCCATAGTCCCACTACCAAAACGGGCCATTAGGCCAGTCATTTAAGACATCCCACATCGCAAACGGGACTGTATCTACGATTTTTTTATATATTGTTAGGACTAAGTTATGCCCAATTTTGCAACCATCAAAAACCTGTGCTACTCCCGTGATACTCAAAAAACCTCAAAATGTTGGTACTTATTTCAGCTTTTTTGAAAAAACTATGTTACGACAGTATTTTTCGAATTTAATTATTTTATACTTTTATAAAGTCAACTAAATTTCCTACAATTTAAGCCCCACCCCAATCCTCTAGGCCAATTCGTTATTAAAATGCCGCCAATCAAATGTCGGCAATTTTTTTGAAAACTAAAAATTAATGAGTACGGTCACATTCCAAAGCACGTATCGGCTAAACTAATGGCTCCAGATGTAAGTAAAGAGGCCGCTAGGCGTCGCATTTTCCTCAAAAACCAAAATATAGTAAAACATCGAAATTTGGGGAGTATCTTGAAAACATATTTTATAAACGTAATTAAAAATAAACAACATAAATATAATATGTATAATACAAAAAACTATAAAATATAATAATACAAAAACCCTACTTTACTTGGCCCTCTTAGAAGGACCGGGCCTCATCCATTCCGGATTCATGGGAAGGGGGGGAGGAGGAGGTGGAGGAAGGGCAAAATGAAGTGGTGCGAATGTCTAAAAAAAAATCCTCACTGGATAGACCTCGCCAACATTTAATTGAAGTGCTCCATCCTCTGTTCCTTTTGCCAAGGGCGAAGCTGCAGCAACGTTGCTCCCATCATCCTGAATGAGCAGGACGAGGAATTGGACGATTTAACATATGAGGACCCACCTCCATCTTCAGAGAATGTCCTTCCTCCTCCTCCCCCTCTCCGACTGATCCGGAATGGATAGATAAGTCCCGGTCCTTCTAATATTTTGGTTTTTGAGGAAAATGCGACGCCTAGCGGTCTCATTCTTACATCAAATTAAAGCTGAATAAATTCTCTACAACTTTATTTCTCATGACTTTTCTCTAGAGCCAATTGTTAGCCGATACGTGCTTTGGAATGTAACCGTATTCATAAATGTTCAGTTTTTCAAAAAAATTGCCGATATTTGATTGGCTGTAGTTCAATAACAACTTGGCCTAGAAGGTTCGGGTTGGGCTTATGTGGTAGGAAATTTAGTTGGCTTTATAAAAGTATAACAATTAAATTCGAAAAATGCTGTCTTAACATAGTTTTTTTCAAAAAAACTGAAATAAGTACTAAACATTTGAGGTTTTTTTGAGTATCACAGGAGTAGCACAGGGTTTTGAGGGTTGCAAAATTGGGCATAACTTAGTCTCATGGGTCCTAACAATTTATAAAAAAATCGTAGATACAGTCCCGTTTGCGATGTTTGTCTTTTTAACTCTTAGATAACTGGCCTACATCGCCATTTTTAGTTGTTGCATTTGGCAGCGAGTTGATACGAGTCGGTACCAGATACGCTTTGTGTAATTTTGGTTAAAATATTTGCTTTTTTTAGAAACAAACATGGCAAATTAAAAGCACAATTATTAATCTTGAGAGTGAATACATATTTGGATCCGAATATTACTCCAGTTGTGTGGAAAATATGGTATAGTTAAAGAACAACAAATGTTTATGCAGTGATCTAAATGAAGCACCACAACAAAAGGTAGGAAAGTAAACAAAAGAAAAAAAAAGGTTTTTTATGAAATATCGCATACCTAACGTTATAGGTAATCAGACAGGGAATGCGACAATTTACCGCGCCTTGAAATTGTTTGCCTTGTATTCAGTTGAGCATGAATTGTTTGGCCTCGTAGCGGGGCACTTACTACAAAATTATTGTTCACATAGAATTTTAAATTTTATTTTCAGAAGCTACGGATCCGAATTTCCTTTACTGAGTGTCGAGTTCACGAAAACCTCAACAGACTGTTGTTGCCCTGCGTTTCCAAAATAAAAGATTTTTATTTACGTTATTTATGTTACCTTATCTTTAGAGATATTTGGAAAAAATATATTTTTTCATTGTTAAAAAAACATTTATTTGTCAATGTTAGAAAAACATTTCTTTTCCACTGTTAAAAATCAATATTTTTTTAACGTTCGAAAAACACTTTAAAAAAACGTTATAAAAACATAAGATTATTTTTCTAATGTCAGAAAACGGGTTATTAAGCTTCTTTTTCACTATGAATATGACGTTAGAACTAACATCCAACCTAACGTTATGTTTTTAAATTATACATTATTTTGACGCTATTAAAATGTTTTTGTGTTTAGTGGTAAAGCTTTCCTACTGCATTCTCGACATTTTTTTTCGGTGATTCCGAAAGTACCACGTACCTAAATTTCCCGAATAACCGCCCAGATTATATATTTTTCTCGAATGATTGTAAATGATGTTATCAAAATCTACAATTTTTTTTTAATGGCAGTTTTTTTCTGGAATTTGCGGTACCAACATCACAGGTTACAAATACCAAACATGGAAATTTCACAGTTGTAGCTTCATCTTCACCTAAGTTGTTTTCCCAAAGTCTTGACAAAATTAGTTCGTAAATATTTTAACTAGAATTTATCCCTGCCTGTTTTCAAAGAAAATCGTCTAAATGCCAAATTATAAGCTGCTCAAAGGGAAATTCTTACTTT
>OY755038.1:144322272-144607272 GCA_963576565.1 Aspidapion aeneum
ATATAGTTTATACCTTAAATTTAAGTGTTTACCACATAATACATGAGTATTTGGATAGTTTTAAAATGCCTTTTGGAAGTTTTATATGCTCATTTTTGCTATAAAAATAAAGGGGACAATCTGTAACTATACATAATTGCAATAAGATAAATGTGATATGGTGATTATACTCTAAAGTTTAACATTTTAGTTTCTTTTTCATTCAATTTTGCATAACTCATATAATTTACCTTAGATTTTAGTGCGGCTATACATAACTGCAATTAGGTAAATTTGACCTGATGAATATACAAAATTGCTATATAGGTATTAAAACATTATGGCCTTCTTGCTTATTAAAAATACCCCTAATTTTATATAATTACTTAACCTTAAATTTAAGTGTAACTATACATAACTGCAATTAGATAAATTTGAGCTGGTGAATATACAAAATTGCTATATATAGTTAAATATTTTAGATTTCTTATTTATTAAAGATATACCTAGTATTATATAATTTTACGTTACTGCACACTATGCGGTAAAGTAACTTTACCGCACAGTGTGCTGTCCAGTAAAATTATGAATAACTAATATAAATTAAATTTTATTGTTTATTTACATTATACAAATTATTTTTATAGTTTTAAATTGCCTTTTTAAACCTAAAATAATAGGAACAATCTGTAGCGACACAAAATTGCAAGTACAGTCGAACCTCTCTAACTCGAACCTCTATAACTCGAACCTTTTAAGCGGTCCCTGCACATTTTACATGTATTTTAACCCATGTAACTCGAGTTTCTATAACTCGAACTCTCCATAACTCGAACGGTTTTGGTTGTCCCTTCAGGTTCGAGTTATAGAGGTTCGACTGTATATAAATGTGATTCGGTGATTATACAAAAATTCTATATAATTAAACATTTTAGACTCCTTACTCATTAAAAATATACCTAATTTTACATACTTTTACTTTGTGCGGTAAGGTAAAATTATGCATAACTGATATAGTTTACCTTAAATTTAAGTGTTTACCCAGTGGCGCACCCAGTGTCTTGGGGGCCCGAAGCCTCTGGGGGGGGGCGAAGCCTCATTATGGCGAATTTTATACTATTTAATCTTTTTATTCAAGAACTATGTGGAAAATATCTAAGAAATCTTACGCATAATAAAGGGGGGGCGGCCCGGGGCCCCCCTGGGTGCGCTCATGGTTTACCTTCATAATACATAGATATTTTCATCGTTTTAAAATGCCTTTATAAAGCTTTATAGGCTCATTTTTGCTTTAAAAATAAAAGGAGCAATATGTAGCTACACAAAGTTGCAAGTATATAAATGTTATTCGGTGATTATACAAAATCTGAGGGCACGGCAGTGCCTCGCCAAGTTCGCGCGCCGTAACAATCTTTTCTTGAATCATTTCACCCGATATTTGATGTACCTAAAACTCTACTTCGGAATGAGCTACGAATCTCAAACTTTGCACAGTCGTAGATCTCCACAACCCCTCCAAGTTTCATGCAGTTCCATAAAGTAGTAAAGTAGTTACGAAATTTCAAAAAACGTCGAAATTGCCACTCACTCACTCACTCACTCATGTATAGATCATCAATATTCTACTGTACTTCCAGACATGCTACAAAGCTGAAATTTGGCAGACTGATAGAAATTATGACCAAACCCCTGGAAAAAATCAAAAAACCCCAAAATTTTAATTTACGCCCGTCCCCTATACATTTAAAGTTATGTAAAAGTAGCATCGCCCACTTCCAGAAATGCTAGAGAGTTGAGCTTTGGCAGACTGATAGGAACTATGATAAAACTATAGGAAAAAATCAAAAAACTCCAAAATTTTAATTTACTCCCCTCCCCTATACATTTAAAGTTATGTAAAAGTAGCATTGCCCACTTCCAGAAATGCTAGAGAGTTGAGCTTTGGCAGACTGATAGGAACTATCATGAAACTATAGGAAAAAATTATAACACCCCAAAATTCTAATTTACTTCCGTCCCCTATAAATGTAAAGTTAAGTAAAAGTAACTTTGCCTACTTGCAGACATGCTAGAGAGATGAGCTTTGGAAGACCGATAGTAACTATGATAAAGTTATAGAAAAAAATTAAAACAATTCAAAATTCTAATTTACTTTCTTCCGCTATAAATGTAAAGTTATGTAAAAGTAACACTGCCCACTTCCAGAAACGCTAGAGAGCTGAACTTTTTAAGACTGAAAGGCCATATGATAAAACTATATGAAAAAATTTAATTCCCTCTCCTATAAATGTAATTTTTTTTTTTTTATATAAAACTAACATTGCCCACTTCCAGAAACCCTAGAGAGCTGAGCATTGGAATGCTGATAGAAATTATGATAAAACCATGGGAAAAAATTTTTAAAGTCCAATATTTTCATTTACTCTCCTCCCCTATAAATGTAAACTTATGTAAAAGTAACATTACCCACTTCCAGAAACGCTAGAGAGCTGAGCATTGGAAGACTGATAGGAACTATGATAAAACTATAGGACAAAATTTAAAAACACGACAATTTTAATTTATTTCCCTCCCCTATACATGTAAAGCTATGTAAAAGTAACATTGTGCACTTTCAGAAACGCTAGAGAGCTGAGCTTTGGAAGGCTGATAGGAACTACGATAAAAAAAATTAAAAAACCTTAAAAATTTAAGTAAGGCATTGCAAAGGTTTTGAACAATATTGCACAAATTTTACTACTTTAAAAATTAGGTATCCAATTCCTTTAAAAAAGAAGTGAAATTATAACAAAAACATTTAATGTAAAAAAAAGCCAAGTACGCGAAAATGGCATTCCGTCAAAAGAATTGAGATAAAAGTAAAGCCAAGTTTTCCAATACAAATTTCAAAATGAAAGGTTCTTAATAGTTTGGAAATATTTTTCTACTTGGCTATTACGGCTGTAAATGACTCTTAGGCACAGTGCTAAATTGAACATAAGAAGTTTGGCTGTAATAGCAAAGTTTGAAAAAACATTTCCAAACTAGTAAGAACCTGTCATTTTGAAATTTGTATTGGAGAACTTGGCTTTACTTTTATCTCAATTCTTTTGACGGAATGCCATTTTCACGTACTTGGCTTTTTTATATGAAATGTTTTTGTTAAGATTGCTATATACTTTGTGTGGTACAGTAAAATTATGCATGACTGATATAGTTTACCTTAAATTTTAGTGTTTACCCAGTGGCGCACCCAGGAATATGTCTTAGGGGCCCGAGGCCTCTGGGGGGGGGGGCGAAGCCTCATTATGACGAATTTTATACTCTTTAATCTTTTTATTCAAAAAATATGTGGAAAATATCTAAAAAATCTTACGCTTAAGACAGGGGGGGCGGGCCTTGAGGCGCCCCCCCTGGGTGCGCTCATGGTTAACCTTCATAATACATAGATATTTTCATCGTTTTAAAATGCCTTTATAAAGCTTTATAATCTCATTTTTGCTATAAAAATAAAACAAGCAATCTGTAGCTACACAAAGTTGCAAGTACCTATATAAATGTTATTCGGTGATTATACAAAATTGCTCTATAGTTAAACATTTTAGACTTCTCTTACTCATTAAAAATATACCTAACTTTTCATACTTTTACTTTGTGCGGTAAAGTAAAATTATGCATAACTGATATAGTTTTGAGGTTAACTTCCAGTTTTCGAACAATTTTGGTTTCGGAATTATATATATCCTCTTTGTATATAATTTTTAATTTTATTGAGTGATTATATAATTACCAGCCACTTTTTGAATGTTTGAAGTGATATAAGACACATGTAATTTTGATTAAATAATTATCATTTTCTTGTCATTCATTTTTTTAGAACAAATCAATATAAAAGTTCGATTTAAACGGGTAGTTTATTTCTGAACACCACATTTTTTGGCGACCGTGTGTGCTTAAACCCTGCCTACAGTCTGTGTGTATAAGTTTGTCTGAAGTATGGATTCCCATAAAAAACATCGTTCCGTTTTACGGAGAGCTTTTACCATGGGAACTGATGAGCTCAAAAATTTGATGTCAGCAGTACCGATTGATAAACGGCAAGTGAAAATTTCCTATGAGATGCTTTCGTCAAAAATGGAAGAGCTGGGTACAAGCAATGAACAAGTTTATCAAGCCCTTCTTCAGAACGACGTCTCAGAGGATGATTTAATCACCGATATGACAAGTTGTGATGTTTACAAGAGAAATTTGCCGTCTTAAAGCTTCAGTTTGAGGAAATTTTTAAAGAGGTAATACCAGAGCAGTTTGATGATGCTGTCTCTGACATATCACATGCCAGCAGTTCAGGTAGGCGTTTTAAATTATCTATTATAGAATTTAGAAAGTTCGATGGTGAAATTATAAACTGGTTACCATTTTGGTCTCAATTTAAAAAGATCCACGAAGCCAAAGATATTTTGGCAGTCGATAAAATAAACTATTTAATTCAAGCAACTGTTCCTTTTAGTAGAGCAAGACAACTGGTGGAAAGTTATCCCGCTGTTGAAGAAAATTACTGTCATATTATCGATGCCCTGATATCTCGCTTTGGCCGAGAAGATCTGCAAATTGAGGTATATGTTAGAGAATTATTAAGGTTAATTTTGAATAATGCCACGTCTCAAAATAAACTAGAATTGGTAGTTTTATATGACAAAATTGAGACGCAAATTAGAGCGTTGGCTACGTTAGGAATTACATCAGAGAAGTGCTCAGCTATGCTTTATCCTCTTATCGAATCATGTCTTCTTGAAGGTCTTTTAAGAGCATGGTAAAGATCTTTTCTAAGATTTGAACCTGAAAATTTAGATAGTACTAGTAGTACAAGTCACCCACAATGTTCAGATTTATCTAAACTGGACACTCGTTTGAAAAACCTACTAAAATTTTTGAAAACCGAAATTGAAAATGAACAACGCATTGCGTTGGCTTCGGAGGGTTTCGGTATTGTCGGTAAAAACGTGAGTGCTAATTTTAAAAAATGCCCGGATAATTCGAGCAAAAATATTCCACCGGTACCCACTGCGCAAATGTTAGCTAATGTTGATTCTTGTAAGTGTTGTTTCTGTGTTGGCTCTCATCCGAGTGAAAATTGTTTCAAAGCTCAGAAAATGTCTATGAAGCAGAAAAAGAGTGTTTTGTCATCTAAAAAGCTTTGTTTTAGATGTATGAAATCACACGGCAAGTATAAAAGGTGTCCTGGGAGCCTCAGATGTCCCGTCTGTCAAAAATCCCATGTCGTCCTCATGTGCCCTGATTTGCCGAGCAACAAGGAGGAGTCAAAGAAGAATGAAAAAGACAGCGGTAAGACAATGGCAGAAAAACCCCAAGTTGACCAGAATCTTGCGAATTCAAATAATAAAAGGACCCATCATACATTTCTAGAAACTTTAAAAGCCAAATTAACTGGTTTAAAAAGTTCAAGGTACGTAAGAATTTTATTTGATAGTGGGTCTACTAGATCATACATTTTAAAAAGTACTGCTGAAGATTTGGGATGCAAATCTACCAATAACTAAACAATTTTGCATTGCTTATTTGGTGGCACTCAACAGGAACAGTATCATAAATGCTATGATTTAAAATTAGAGAGCAAAGGTGTGTCGTGCAACCTACAAGCTTTAGATCAAGAGAAGATATGCAGTGCTGTTTCTAATGTGTTTTATGGACCCTGGATTGCAGAGCTCAAAAATCTTGGAATTGAGTTATCAGATGTTGATTCTTCTGAACCTATCGAGATACTAATTGGAGGTGATTTTATTGGTCAAATTTTTACAGGAAATAGACACATATTATCCAATGATCTAATAGCCAATGAGACAATTTTTGGTTGGGTACTCATGGGAAAAATATCAATTCAAAATAACCTAAGCTTAGCCAACTCTTACACCAATATATCATTTAACCTTTTAATTAAAGACTCTGTAATTACGTCTTTATGGGATCTTGACATATTAGGTATAGAAGAACCAAGCAAGTTTCGAACACGAGAGGAATTGGTATTAGCCGCCAAGGAAAATTTTTTAGAGACTGTGGCTGTCAACTCAGAAAATCGCTATGAAGTCGGTTTACCTTGGATAGAAGGACACCCACCACTAACTAAAAACTATTACCTAGCTAAGAAGAGACTACAAACGACTGTACAAAAGCTTATGACCCAAAATCTTGTTCAAGAATATGACCAGGTATTTAGAGAATGGTTAACAGAGGGAATTATTGAAATAATTCCATCTGAGCATGACAAAGATGGCATTCACTACCTTCCACATAGACCAGTGATAAAAGAAAGTAGTCTTACTACAAAAATCCGCACTGTCTTCGATGCATCAGCTCATGAAAAAGATAAGCCTTCTTTAAATGACTGTTTAGAAAAAGGTCAAAATTTTATTGAACTGATACCGTCAATTTTGCTTAAATTTAGAGAGTATAAATTTGAAGTAGTTTCAGACATTCGCAAGGCATTTTTACAAATCAGTCTGCACATGACAGACAGAGACTGTCTTCGTTTCTTATGGATTGATAAAGATGGTAAAGAAATAACGTTTCGCCATTGTAGAGTTGTTTTTGGCGTAAGTGGCAGTCCATTTTTACTAGGTACGACTATCGAACACCATATACAAGAAACCCTAAAGAAAAACGAAGCCGGAAAAAATGGATATTCCCGTGATACTATTCTTAAACTAGCAGATAAAGGATTTTACGTCGATAATTGCATCACAAGTCTTCCTGATGAAGCCTCTTTCCAAAGGTTCATAAAAGAAGCAGCCATGATTTTAACAGATGGCATGTTTGACTTGAGAGGGTGGGAGTTCACAAGAAGTCAAAGTAATGAGCAAGATGTTCCAACTTTATCAGTTTTAGGAATCACTTGGGATCCAAATAAAGACCAACTGACAGTTAATCCAAATTTTTTATCCGGGAATACCTAATTTGAGAGAAAAAGCCATAACAAAAAGATTGATTTTATCAATGGCTCAGCGTATTAGCTCACACTACTACTATACTATAGTAGTGTGAGCTATAGTGATCCTAATTTTTTATATATCTTTGCGTTTCAGATAATTTTGAAACTTTTTTGTTGCGCCGTCTGTCTGTCTGTCTGTCTGTCTGTCTGTCTGTCTGTCTGTCTGTCTGTCTGTCTGTCTGTCTGTCTGTAACGACCAACGCGCATAACTCAAAAACCGCTTGCCCGATTTTGATGAAATTTGGTACCTACGCTGGGTTTTGGGTCGAGATCATCCCATTTAAAAATGAACAAAATCCACCAAACACAAGCCAAATAAAAGGGTGGGGGTATATTTCAAAAATTAGAGTTTATGTAAAACTATGGCGTGTGTGATATCAAACGAAAGGTAATTGCGTCTGGAGTTAAATAAAATACATTTTACTTTTAAAAAAAGGGTGGGGGTAAATCTAAAAAATTGGTGTTTATGTGGCAATATGGCGTGTGTGATATCAAACGAAAGGTAATTGAGTCTGGAGTTAAACAAAATACATTTTAGTTAAAAAAAAAGGTGGGGGTAGATTTCAAAAATTAAAGTTTAAGTCAAAACATGGCTTGTGTGGTATCAAACGAAAGGTAATTGAGTCTGGAGTTCAATAAAATATATTTTAGTTTTTAGTTATATTAGCTCACACGTACACTATAACTATAGTACTTAGTGTGAGCTTAGGTGCCCATAGATTGGCAGAGTATTTTCGATCCCATTGGGTTTGTTTGTCCTACTAGTTTGGTACCAAAACTTTTGCTATAAGAAATTTGGCAAAAGAATTTTACCTGGGATCAACCTGTTGATAACGAAACTGCCGAAAAATTCAGAAAATGGCTAGATGACCTTCCTTGTCTAACTCAAATTGCAATACCAAGATGGTTAGGTATTGAACCCAATTCTGGAATAGACTTCCATTCAAACTTTTTGTGATGCTAGTAAATTAGCCTATTCAACAGTAATTTTTCTAAGGGTGGTTAAAAATCAACAAGTTTTTATACATTTATTAGCAGCAAAATCAAGAGTTTCTCCTACTCAAAAAGGAAATAAATATACCATTCCACGTTTGGAATTACTTGCAGCGACGATTGGAGCTAGATTATTTAGCAATATAGTACAAAATTTTTAAACTAAGATAACACAATACTACTTTTGGAGCGATTCGTCGACGGTTATTTCATGGATCCAACGAAAAGAAAAATGGGCTACTTTTGTGTGGAATAGAACAGCAGAAATTCTTAGATTGACGCCTGTGGAAGCTTGGAGACATATTCCTGGTATTAATAATCCAGCTGATCTTCCATCTCGTGGTTGTTCTCCGAAACAATTAATTCAATCCAGATGGTGGGAGGGTCCTGTTTGGCTTTATAATGAACCAGAATTGTGGCCGTATGAAGATGCAATTTGAAATGAGGATGAAGTCTACAGTGAACGTAAGAAAAAGTTAGTTACGTCTATGTTAAATAATGACAGTTCTGATTTTAACCATCTTACTGTTTTTACTGAGTTTTCTAGAACAGTAAAAATGATTGCTGCCGTATTACGATTTGCTCATAATATGCTTAGTTTAATAAATAATAAAACTTCTAATAAAAATTCTGGTATTTTTTCTAATGAAGAATTACAATCTGCTGAAAATTTTATCTTGAGAATTATTCAGGAAGAATCTTTTCCAAACAAGGAAAAAGATAAATCTATTTCTTCTTTTTCTATTATTACTGACAATAATGGTCTCATTCGTTTGGTTTCTAGAATATCTTCTCGAAATGATTCAGAAAATTTTCGATGCTAAACACCCTGTTGTTCATCAAATTATTTTCCAAGAGCATACATGGGCTTGTCATGTGGGAGTTCAAACTTTATTAAGTATTCTTTGAGAACGCTACTGGGTACTCGGTGGACGACGTACTATACGGACTGTCATTTCAAAGTGCGTTACATGTAGAAGATTTGATGCGAAACCGCTAACGGTTAACTCTCCAGTTTTGCCGATGGATCGAGTTCGCAATGCTTGTGTTTTTGAAGTTACCGGGACAGAGTTTGCGGGCCTTTATTTTTAAAAGATGGACAAAAAGCATATATTTGCCTATTTACTTGTGCGGTTTATCGGGCGATTCATCTCGAAGTTACTACCGGTCTTTCAACTTCGTCATTTATGGTGGCACTCAGACGTTTCGTTTCGCGTAGAGGGCGACCAATGACAATGTATAGTGATAATGGGTCTGCATTTATCGGTCTCGAAAACTTATTTAAAAAACTTGATTGGACTGAAATTTCTAAACAGTGCGCGACTAAGCGAATTACTTGGCGATTTAACCCTCCGACAGCCGCGTGGTGGGGTGGTTTTTGGGAACGTTTAGTTGCTGTTGTAAAGAACTTACTAAGAAAAGTACGAGCATCACTGGATTATGGAGAATTGGTTACTATGATTTGCGAGTGCGAAGCCATAATTAATAATCGGCCAATTACATACTTATCCAATGATCCAGCGGATTTAGTTGCCTTGACACCAGCTATGTTCTTAACGGACTTAAATAACAGTTATGGTATGCCTGATTGTGATGAAATAGATAGACAATCACTTTGCTGTAAATTAAAATTTAAGCAAAAACTTAAAGATGACCTTAGACGTCGATTCAGAAATGAATATTTAGGACAGCTGAAAATCATTTCAAACAAAAACCCATCTAGAAGTGTTTCTTTGGGTGAAATCGTTTTGGTTGGAAATGATAATCAGAAACGTTTAGATTGGCCAATGAGACGTGTAATTGAGCTTTTGCCAGGAAGAGATGGTATTGTTCGACTAGTAAGAATTCAAACAAAGAATGGCCAGTTTCTTCGACCAGTGCAGAAATTGTATCCTCTAGAATGTTTCGATCCTGATACTAATGAAGCTATAAAAAGAAGACGACAAGAAAATATTCCTATGTTGGAAGAATTCATTTTAAATGATGCCAAGGAAGATGATACTAGTGCGGGAGTGATAAGTGAAAGCAGAGCACCCGACTCCGTAACTACGCGAAGTGGTAGATTTTCGAAAAAACCAATCAGATTTTAAAAACTATTTTGTGAAAAACAATTGCAACAGTTTTACAATGTTTTTCAGGTGAAAGTAATGTGAGGTTAACTTCCAGTTTTCGAACAATTTTGGTTTTGGAATTATATATATCCTCTTTGTATATAATTTTTAATTTTATTGAGTGATTATATAATTACCAGCCACTTTTTGAATGTTTGAAGTGATATAAGAAACATGTAATTTTGATTAAATAATTATCATTTTCTTGTCATTCATTTTTTTAGAACAAATCAATATAAAAGTTCAAATTAAACGGGTAGTTTATTTCTGAACACCTGTAGCGTTACCGCTAATTAGTTTAGTTTTAATTATTTTTGGGTATTAATTATCTATTCCACTGTGGTTATAAGAAAATTGAAACTTGTTTTTATTTTGTATACTTTGGATTTATATTCTTTCTTTATCGCGTTTTTTCAATTGGGATGATATTTTTTTGTCTTTTTTTTGGGAAAAATGTCGACCGAAGCTAAAATAAAACAAGCTAATATTTTGTGCCAACAATTAGAGGCCAAAATAAATGATTTACACACTATCGCAAGTGACGCGTTAGAGGACCCTCTTGTACGCCCAAATTTTGAAATGCGCATGCGCCATCTCGAAGCTATTTATAAAGATTTTCAAAAACAACACGCTTTTCTATTGCAATGTTTCTCAATGAAAGAGGAGGCCGATGATCATCTAAAGAGCCTTATGGATATGGAAAAAAGTTTTTGCGATAAGTATTATAAGATTTTAGAAACTAATGAATCCCTGTTTAAACCTAATGCTCCTACCCAGATTAATCTAAAGATCTAAAGTTAGAATTCCTACCTATTCGGGCGATTTAAAACAATGGAAAAGTTTTATTGACATGTATGACGTCATTGTTCATAATAACCCAAATATTGCGGATATTGAGAAATATAATTTATTAATAAGCTCCTTAGAAAATGAACCCCTTTCGATCGTTAAATGCACCCCCGTAACTGGCGCGAATTACGAGGTTGCTTATGAGGCACTTATGGAACGTTACGATAACGTACGCTTAATAGCTATTTGCCATTGGCAAGAAATTGAAAATGCCAAAAGGATAACCTCCCCAAACTCTCAAAATTTGCGCGCACTTTTAAACACGTTTACAGAAAATGTTTCGGCTTTAAGTAATTTAAAAATAGACACCTCTGGATGGGATTTTATTTTATGTCAAAAATTATTGCATTGTTTAGACCAGGACACAGTGACTCGATTTGAATTACATCACAACTCAAAAAAAATACCAAAATTTTCTGAACTTCAAAGTTTTTTATGTAAACAATGTAACGCGCTTGAAACCGTTGATTTTAATACCGAAATTAAATCGCAGTCCTCCTCTCACTCAAGCTTAAAACCTCCAAATACTAGATCCAAGACGTTTGAGACCAGAACATATAATTTAAGACCAAGGCATCATTCATTATTTACAAATAATAATTCACCCTCAAATAATAATGTTTCCTCAAATATTACATGCGCCGTTTGTCAAGCTCAAGGTCATTTGATTTACCGCTGTCCTTTGTTTTTAGAAAAAACCCCTCAAGAGCGTTTTAATATGGTAAAAGCTAATCGCTGGTGCGTTAATTGTTTAGGATTAAAGCACTCCAAGGAGGGCTGTAACTCCAGTATTTTGTGTTTAAGATGCGGGAGAAGCCATCATACTCTACTCCACTTCCCTCAAAATGATTTTCGCCCTCAAACGCAACCTCAAAATACAAATAATTATAATAACTCGCCTCAGAATTACCGAAACAACTCTCCTCAAACTCAAAGCACACGAAATAGCTCCCCTCAAAGCGGACCTCAAAATACTAATAATAGTCAAAGCGTAAATAGTCAATATTTTAATCCCAGCAGCTCTCAGGCAATGCTTAGTTTTGATTCAAACTCCTTTAATAATACCTCCTCTTCGTTGCCCGGTGTTTTGCTCTCTACTATTATATGTGAAATTCGTGACTCTCAAGGTTATTATCACGAAATACGCGCGGTTTTGGATGGAGGGAGTGAGATTTCGGCGATAACCGAAAATTTGGCTAAAAAATTAAAATTACCCTATAATAATTTAAATATGAATATTAGCGGGTTAGGGTTAATGAACTCTCATGCTTCAAAAATGGTGATTTGCAATATACGCCCCAAAAATGAAGAAAACCCCCTCTACACTGTAAATGCCATTGTCTTACCTCAAATTTGCAATAAGCTTCCCTCTACTCGCTTTGTAGAAACCTCGTGGAAGCATATTTCTAATTTACCGCTCGCCGACCCTCATTATAATATGCCGGGGCCGATTGATATGCTATTAGGCGCAGATATTTTCCCCCTCGTACTACAATCGCATAAAATTTCTGGTGTCCACTCTAACGAACCTACTGCTATTTTAACCACGTTTGGTTACGTAATCACAGGCAAAGTTAGCATCCCCTCTCAATGTAAAATTAATTCTTTTTTATGTTCTAGTTTTGAATCTGAACTCGATAAAAATTTAAAACGGTTCTGGCAAATCGAGGAACCACCCTCAGCACCCCTTTTAACCCCTGATGATCAACTCGCAGAAGAAATATATTGCAAAACACTCTCTAGAAATAACGAAGGCGCTATATTGTTAGTCTGCCATTTCGCGAACCCGCTCCCTCTTTTGGAGATACTCGCACTCTAGCAATGAAACGTTTTTACTCCCTCGAAAATAAATTATTGCGTAACCCCGAAATTTACCAAAAATACTGCGAATTTATGTCCAATTATTTGCAAAATAATATAATGGAAGAAATTGTCGACCCCTTCAAAAATTTAGAAAATTCTTTTTATCTCCCACACCATTGTGTACTCAAACCAGAAAGTGCTACCACAAAACTGAGGGTTGTTTTTAATGCGGCAAGTCACGTTTTTAGACACCCCAGTCTTAATGACATGCTTTTTCCCAGTCCAAAATTGCAGCGCGATATTTGTGCAATTTTACTTAATTTTAGACTGCCTCTTGTAGTTTTTTCGTGCGATATAAAAATGATGTTTAACCAAATTCTTTTAAATCGCAAGCATGTTGATTACCAATGTATTTTTTGGCGTTTTTCTAATTCGGAACCTCTAAAAGAGTATAGGCTCTTAACTTGCACTTTTGGTGTAACGTCATCACCTTTCCATGCTATTCGAACTTTATTACAATTAGCTCAAGATTATCGAGACCAATATCCTGTCGCTGCAAATATCTTAGAAACTCAATTTTTTGTCGATGATGGTGCAGCAGGTTTCAACTCTATTAAAGAGGCTCTATGTGCTCAAAGGGAGTTAATTGACATTTTAAAATGTGGAAATTTCGAATTAAGAAAATGGGCTAGTAATGAACCCTCTTTACTCTCTCACTTACCCCCCGAATATTTACTCCATGAATCCCTTTCATTGGATCTCCATGATGAGAATTTTAGTTTTAAAATATTAGGCTTAGAATGGAATCCCAGCTCCGATCATTTTTCTTATAATGTAACTTGCCAAAATTCTGTTTGCACTAAACGCTCTTTACTTTCCGAGATACATAAAATTTATGATCATCTAGGCTATTTATCTCCTATTACTTTATTTGCTAAGTATCTTATTCAGTATTTGTGGACTCTAGGTCTCGACTGGGATCAAGAACCTCCATCCGACGTTATAAATAAATGGCAACAGTTTAAAGTCGAGTTACCCCTTCTTAAAAATTGCAATATACCTCGTCGAATTATTTCTAATAATTTTTTATCATGTCAATTACATGGTTTCTCAGACGCAAGCATGAGTGGGTATGGTGCCGCGATTTATATTCGCATACTTACCATTGAAAATAATAAAATAAAAACATTCTTAATCTGCTCTAAATCAAAGGTTGCCCCGCTTAAAAAGGTTACCTTACCACGTTTAGAATTGCAAGGTGCTGTTTTATTATCAGATTTACTCTCCTTTGTAATAAAAACTTTCGAAAATAAAATTCATATTAAAAAAGTCTTTGCATGGACTGATTCTCTCGTCAACCTCGCTTGGATAAAAAACCACCCTATTTGTGGAAAACTTATATTTCTAATCGCGTGAACCATATACAAGAAAGGGTTTCTCCCGATTTATGGCATTATGTGCCAACTGAAGATAACCCCGCTGATCTGTGTAGTAGGGGTAAATTACCCTCCGAGTTAATCAACAATCCCTTATGATGGGGGGGACCTATTTTTTTGCAAAAAACTTCCGACACTTGGGACTTAACTTTGAATGAAGTAAAACCTTGTTCCATTGCTTTAGAGGAGCGGCAAAAAGTTGTCCTTGCTAATTTCGCTGACACAGAATATATTGATACGCTCATAGAAAAATACTCCTTTTTATCTAAGATTCAAAGCATTATCTGCTATATTTTAAGATTTGTTTATAATTTAAAAAATAAAGATAATAAAAAAACTGGGTATTTTAGTTTAAAGGAATTGGACGAGGCTCTTTTAGTATTAATAAAACGCGTCCAAAATATTTATTTTTCAGAAGAAATAAACAATATTCAAAATAAAAATTCTCTATCGAAAGAATTTAGAAAATTAAATCCCTTTATTGATTCTTCTGGTTTATTAAGAGTTGGAGGTCGTCTCAGAAATTCTAACTTAGATTACTCGCAGAAACATCCTATATTGTTACCCCGTAAATGTCGCTTAACATATTTAATTATTGAGATAATGATAACATAAACAGTATCTTCACCCTGGGGTGCAAACCCTACATTTTTTAATTTCTCAAAGATTTTGGATTCTCTCCGCTAAAAAAGCAATACGCTCGATTATTTCAAAATGTCACTCTTGTTGGCGGTTAAACCCTAAACCCTTTGAAGCGCCTATGGGAGATTTGCCTCCTTTAAGGGTTTCTGAATTACGCGCTTTTTCGTGCTCAGGCGTTGACCTTGGCGGCCCTTTTTTAATTACCATGGGTAAAAGTCGCGGCGCGAAGACTTATAAGGCTTATATCGTTTTATTTGTATGTTTCTCCACGCGCGCTTTACATTTAGAGTTAGCTTCGGATCTCTCCTCGGAAGCCTTTTTGGCAGCACTTCGGCGTTTCATAGCACGACGTGGACGAGTGGTAAAATTAACGAGTGATTGCGGTAGCAATTTTAAAGGTGCAGCGAAACAAATTGCGGATATGTTTGCTAAAGCTGCCGAAGTTGAAAAATTAGAGTGGCATTTTAACCCCCCGGCAGCCCCGCACATGGGAGGTTTATGGGAGGCTGGCATTAAGTCCGTAAAAACCCATTTAAGTCGTGTTGTAGGCGACCAGAATTTAACATATGAAGAGATGTATACTTGCCTAGTACAGATAGAAGCTCTTCTAAATTCGCGTCCCCTTGTCTCGGTATCAAGTGATCCTAACGATTTATCTGTTTTAACCCCGGGGCATTTTTTAACCCTTGAACCGTTAACAGCGTTGCCAGACTTTGATTTAACTCATTTAAAAATTAATCGTTTGACTCGATGGCAGTTAATTCAAAGGCTTCATCAAGACTTTTGGTATAGATGGAGGAACGAATACCTTCACACATTAATGCAACGTGCAAAGTGGCATATGCCCGGTACTCCAATTTTACCTGGTACTCTTGTAATTATAAACAGCCCCCTTGCGCCTCCAACAAAATGGCATTTGGGGCGCATAGAAAATATTTTTCCTGGTAAGGAAGGCATAACTAGAGTGGTGTCGGTGCGTACTGCCAATGGTGTAATTAAGCGACCGGTAGTAAAGCTATGTCCTTTACCGGACTCTCTAAATAGTTCCGTTTAAAAGTTGTATACTTTTAAAGGTGGGGGGAAAATGTAGCGTTACCGCTAATTAGTTTAGTTTTAATTATTTTTGGGTATTAATTATCTATTCCACTGTGGTTATAAGAAAATTGAAACTTGTTTTTATTTTGTATACTTTGGATTTATATTCTTTCTTTATCGCGTTTTTTCAATTGGGATGATATTTTTTGCTGCAAAAAAATAGACATTGTGCACAGACAAATTTAAAGTGGATTTTAGTATCTCAAACTCGCTTTTCGAATAAACCTCGAAATAAACTCTTATTTACCTGCGCTGTTAATATTTGAAATTAATTACTCGATTTTGCCTGTAAAATTGTGAAACCATAACGTTATTTTTTATAAACTCTAAACCCCTTAAAATATAAACTTTGAGTGAAAAGGTGTCGCCACAGCTGCAAGGAGGTACCTCCAGGATCAAAAAAGAAGAACAAGTGGGGTAAGTCATCCCAATTGTCGTTTCTCTCTACTACTCTAAAATTTTAACTTTTTACAAATCTAAGGCCAGTGGAGTACTACAGTTATCGAAGGGAATAGTACAACACCACAATAGTTATATGTCTTGGGGGGCCCAAGGCCTCTGGGGGGAGGGGGGGCCGAAGCCTCATTATGGCGAATTTTATAATCTTTAATCTTTTTATTCATGAAATATGTAGAAAATATGTAAAAAAATCTTACGCTTGAGGAGGGGGAGGGCCGGGCCCCTAGTAGCAATCTGTAGCTATAGTCCACAGTATACTAATTATTTATAGTAAGGAAAGCACCCCGGTCTTGTCATAATACTGTTATACATACCCCCTGTATACATTAGTTCGGAATACAAAGTTCGAGAGGCGCTTATTACAGACCGTCACAGCTGGTATAAAAATATTATGTACAGACTTCTTTGCTGTCGCCATGGACATTAACCGCTACTCTCGGTATATGTTTTTGATTATGACTGACATTGGCAAAACAGATAAAAATATGACGTAAATGTAATTCGGCATTTTGCATTTGTGGTTGCAGTTTTTCGTGATTTTTCGACTTTTTACCTTATTTTAAAAAGTGCTTTTTGCTAAATTGTGGCCTATCGGTAATTAAGAAATTTAAAAGAAAACAATTTTGTGTTCGTGGGTGCGAAGACTATGTTAGCAAGCGCTATTCCCAAACGGAATCTAAAAAACATACTTCGGCAAAAAAACTAACTTTGACGAAAGACGAAATTCACAAATATATAGTGTGTGATGGACACGTTAAACCTGGACGGAGTTTTAAATGTTTAGTGTTAAATGTTAATATTTGGAAAAACATAGATTATTTCACTATACTTATATACAGGGTCCGGAGAATGATCTCCCACAATAAAAATGCCATTGTAAATGCTATTTATATTTAATTTTTTTCGGTACACAGTCGAAGCTGATTTCTGAAAGTTTCACTCGTGCAGTAACTCTAATGCGATATTCCTGTAATTTTTTGGTGTATTACTGCTTTCAATTCGTCAATGGTTCGGGAATAGTGTTCAGATATTCCCAAAGTATCTGGAACTAAAACATGTCTACCAAGTGCGAAGTGAGTGCGAAAAGTTGTTTGTGTCGTAATCACAGATTCGTTACCTACTTTTGCTTAATGTCTCGATAACGAAGGCACGATGGCAAGGTAATGGCAAGCCGCGAGCTCCCAACCAACTACGCTAAGCTTCCCCTCTCTTCAGTGATTCAGGCACAGTGGCAGGGCAAAATGTGGAAGATCATTATGCCGGATCCTGTTTAATTAAATGAATAACCGGCAATATTCACTTTACTTTATAAGGCTAAAGGGGCCTACAGACACGCGAGCATTTCTTGAGATTAGTACGCGCGAACTAATCTCTGCATACATGTACGTTTGGTGAAATTGCCTACACACACGAAGACAAAATTAAACGTTCTAAACATAAATACGATATTATCAATGCGTTTTGCCTAGACACCAAGAGATTTGCTCGTGTACATCGTGCGCGCTAACAAATCTTCGAGACGGTCTAGGACAACTGGGCGCCGCCAACTCGGCGCCGCCAACTGGGCGCCGCCATCTCGGCGCCGCCAACTGGGCGCCGGGCCAACTCGGCGCCGCCAACTGGGCGCCGGCCAACTCGGCGCCGGACTAAAATTTTTTTTTTGATAAAATGTGTAGATAAAAAATAAAATATTTTATTTATATAAAAACATCTTTAAAAAAATCCTTTACTAACTATCTATCAAATCTTGTGAAGCGTTTTTAACACACTTCCCATTATCCGATTTGGATGAAATTTGGTACACACGTAGTGGTCCCATGACAATACAACATTAAGAAAAAAATATCCTACCACCCCTACCCCCACCCCCTACCATAGAAAAATTTGTTTTTGACACACATCCCGTTATCCGATTTGGATGAAATTTGGTATACATATAGTGATCTGATGACAATACAATATTAAGAAAAAAAATATCCTCCCACCTCTACCCCCACCCCCTTTAATAGAAAAATGAGTTTTTGACACACTTCCCATTATCCGATTCGAATGAAATTTGGTATTTACATAGTGGTCCGATGACAATACAACATTACAAAAATATCCTCCCACCCCTACCCCCATCCCCTTCCATAGAAAAATTTGTTTTTGACACACATCCCGTTATCCGATTTGGATGAAATTTGGTATACATATAGTGATCCGATGACAATACAATATTAAGAAAAAAAATATCATCCCACCTCTACTCCCACCCCCTTTAATAGAAAAATGAGTTTTTGACACACTTCCCACTATCCGATTTGGATGAAATTTGGTATTCACATAGTGGTCCGATGACAATACAACATTTAAAAAAAAGTATCCACCTAACCCCTACCCCCACCCCCTTCCATAGATAATGCGTTTTTGACACCCTTCCCATTATCCGATTTGGATGAAATTTGGTATACATATAGTGGTCCGATGACAATATAATATTGAAAAAAAAAATCCTACCACTCCTACCCCCACCCTCATCTATAGAAAAATGCGTTTTTGACACACTTCCCATTATCCGATTTGGATGAAATTTGGTATACATATAGTGATCCGATGACAATACAATATTAAGAAAAAAAATATCCTCCCACTTCTACCCCCACCCCCTTTAATAGAAAAATGAGTTTTTGACAAACTTCCCATTATCCGATTTGAATGAAATTTGGTATTTACATAGTAGTTCGATGACAATACAACATTAAAAAAATATATCCTCCCACCCCTACCCCCACCCCCTTCCATAGAAAAATTTGTTTTTGACACACAACCCGTTATCCGATTTGGATGGAATTTGGTATACATATAGTGATCCGATGACAATACAATATTAAGAAAAAAAATATCATCCCACCTCTACCCCCACCCCCTTTAATAGAAAAATGAGTTTTTGACACACTTCCCACTATCCGATTTGGATGAAATTTGGTATTCACATAGTGGTCCGATAACAATACAACATTAAAAAAAATATCCTCCCACCCCTACCCCCACCCCCTTCCATAGAAAATGCGTTTTTACACCCTTCCCATTATCCGATTTGGATGAAATTTAGTATACATATAGTGATCCGACGACAATACAATATTAATATTAAATATCCTCCTACCTCTACCCCCACCCCCTTTTATAGAAAAATGAGTTTTTAATACACACTTCCCATTATCCGATTTAGATGATTTTTTTAAAAAGAGTAAAAAATCATGTTCAGCGACATTAAACACCACAAAGTTCTAAATTTATTATAAATCGATCCCTAAGCACTGCAATCTTTCAAGTTTGAGACAAGTCGGTTAGTAAATAAAAAATCTGCCATTTTTGATCCGCCATTTTGATTTTTTTTAAGTTTGAGTAAAAAATTTTGTTAAATGACTTCAAGCAATGTAATATTTCAAGTTTGAGACAAATCGGTTAGTAAATAAAAAATCTGCCATTTTGACTTTTTTAAGTTTGAGTAAAAAATTTTCGTAAATGACCTCAAGCATTTCGATTTTTCGATCCGCCATTGTTGTAATAAAAAACGTAAATTGTAGTATTACCAGGTTACCAAACACTACAACTACCAAGATTCAGCAGTCGACTTAATGGATTTAACTTTACTTAACAAAAACAGATTTCAAATAAATTAGTAAAAAACTCACAAGCTTTTATAAAATGCACTAAAAATTAAAAAATAATTTTCTAACATTCTAATATTATCATAATAATAAAAGCGATGGCCGACTGATGGAAATTTTGAGGATGTTAGCACGATAAGATATCCGCCTCAATTAAATATTACTATTTGCAAGAATCAATCTAGCAGAAAAATGCAGAGGTAAATAAATAAAGAAGAGTATATTCTAGATTATAATGAAATCGCTGATCGTAAGTTGTTTGGAAACTCATTTTTCTATTGGGGGAAGGAGAGGGTGGGGGTAGAGGTAGAAATATATTTTTTGTTTGGGCTATATTGCCATCGGACTTTTATGCATATACCAAATTTTATAAAAGTCATTTGAAGCGAAGTGTGTCAAAAACGCATTTTTTATGGAAGGGGATGGGGGGTAGGGGTGGGAGGACATCTTTTCATTATTGTTGTATTGTTATCGGACCACTATATGTATACCAAATTTCATCCAAATCGGATAATGGGAAGTGTGTCAAAACGCATTTTTCTATAGATGAGGGTGGGGGTAGGAGTGGTAGGATTTTTTTTTCAATGTTGTATTGTCATTGGATCACTTCATGTATACCAAATTTCATCCAAATCGGAAAATGGGAAGGGTGTCAAAAATGCATTTTCCATGGAAGGGGGTGGGGGTAGGGGTGGGAGGATATTTTTTTAATGTTGTATTGTCATCGGACCACTATGTGAATACCAAATTTTATCCAAATCGGAAAATGGGAAGTGTGTCAAAAACTCATTTTTCTATGAAAGGGGGTGGGAGTAGAGGTGGGAGGATATTTTTTCTTATTGTTGTATTATCATCGGACCACTATGTGTATACCAAATTTTATCCAAATCGGATAACGGGAAGTGTGTCAAAAACACATTTTTCTATAGAAGGGGTGGGGGTAGGGGTGGGAGGATATTTTTTTCTTAATGTTGTATTGTCATCAGACCACTTTGTGAATACCAAGTTTCATCCAAATCGGATAATGGGAAGTGTGTCAAAAACTCATTTTTCTATGAAAGGGGGTGGGGGTAGAGGTGGGAGTATATTTTTTTAATGTTGTATTGTCATCGGATCACTATATGTATACCAAATTTCATCCAAATCGGATAACGGGATGTGTGTCAAAAACAAATTTTTCTATGGAAGGGGGTGGGGGTAGGGGTGGGAGGATATTTTTTCTTATTGTTGTATTATCATCGGACCACTATGTGTATTCCAAATTTTATCCAAATCGGATAACGGGAAGTGTGTCAAAAACACGTTTTTCTATAGAAGGGTGGGGGTAGGGGTGGGAGGATATTTTTTTCTTAATGTTGTATTGTCATCAGACCACTATGTGAATACCAAGTTTCATCCAAATCGGATAATGGGAAGTGTGTCAAAAACTTATTTTTCTATGAAAGGGGGTGGGGGTAGAGGTGGGAGGATATTTTTTTAATGTTGTATTGTCATCGGACCACTATGTGAATACCAAATTTCATCCAAATCGGAAAATGGGAAGTGTGTCAAAAACTCATTTTTCTATGAAAGGGGGTGGGGGTAGAGGTGGGAGGATATTTTTTTCTTAATATTATATTGTCATCGGATCACTATATGTATACCAAATTTCATCCAAATCGGATAACGGGATGTATGTCAAAAACAAATTTTTCTATGGAAGGGGGTGGGGGTAGGGGTGGGAGGATATTTTTTTATTATTGTTGTATTATCATCGGACCACTATGTGTATAACAAATTTTATCCAAATCGGATAACGGGAAGTGTGTCAAAAACACATTTTTCTATAGAAGGGGTGGGGGTAGGGGTGGGAGGATATTTTTTTTCTTATTGTTGTATTATCATCGGACCACTATGTGTATACCAAATTTTTCCAAATCGGATAACGGGAAGTGTGTCAAAAACACATTTTTCTAAAGAAGGGGTGGGGGTAGGGGTTGTTTGGATATTTTTTTCTTAATGTTGTATTGTCATGGGACCACTATGTGTGTACCAAATTTCATCCAAATCGGATAATGGGAAGTGTGTCAAAAACGCTTCACAAGATTTGATAGATAGTTAGACAGAACATCTGAAGCTAAATAAAAGCTTGTAAAAAATTGCGTAGGATTTTTTAAAGATGTTTTTATATAAATAATATATTTTATTTTTCATCTACACATTTTGTCAAAAAAAAATTTTTTAGTCCGGCGCCGAGTTGGCCGGCGCCCAGTTGGCGGCGCCGAGTTGGCCCGGCGCCCAGTTGGCCCGGCGCCCAGTTGGCGGCGCCAAGTTCGCGGCGCCCAGTTGGCGGCGCCGAGTTGGCGGCACCCAGTTGTCCCATTCCGTCTTCGAGAGATATTTTAGGCGGATATTGTCTACACACGAAGAGACTAGTATGCGCAAACTTGTACGCGCGTACTAATCTCTAGAAATGTTCGCGTGTCTGTAGGCCCCTTTAGGTTACATTTTTTTATTTTTCATGAAAAAACAATTAAAAAAGTTTCCGTTTATAGAAACCTATATTTGCAACATTATTATGTATAAAGCATTGCAAAAGTATACATTATTAATTTAAGTTAATGTAGAATGTGTAAATATTTTCTATGCACTAATAAAAAGGAAATTACTGTAGAATATTCGTCAAAAAGTCTTTTTTTAACTAGAAAATTAGCCTCTCAAGGAAATTTATGTACCTAAATGAATGGGAAACAAACTTTTAAACCTTATAGATTGAATAAAAATTTAACTTCCCTTTTTTTTATTGCTAGTTGTCATTAATTTAAACATTCTTTGATTAAGCTTCCCTATTGATTGGTGTTTATAGAGTCTTTTTAAGCAAATTGAGCTTTGACACAAAATAACTCATTCTTATCAGCGCACATCGTTTAAATTTAAATCTATGTAATTGACGAGTAGAATGAGTTTTTTAGTGTTAAAATTTAATTTGATAGAAACTGTTCAAAACACTATATTAAAAGATGTAGCTTGATTGGAGAACAATTTCATTGATGGCTACGAGCATCCGGTATACAATAATTTGAAAAGCCATCCTGTAGCTTAGAGGCAAACTGCGCAAGCGTTATATTGTTTCAAATCCCCCTGTAAATATTTAGTACGGTGCACAAAGTTGGAGAGGCGCTGATTCGTGCACGACACCCCGGTATACTGGGCCGATTTAGTAATACAACTCCCACCGTGTAAGTGTCTGGTCTATCTCTGTCATTCGTCTATGCTATAGTCTTTGCAATAAGGCTAGTCCCTTTGTTTAATCACCCCGTAATTCTGGTAACAATACACACGTGTATTCTTAATTCAGTTTTAAACCACAGGTTCCTAAGATAACTGATAATGGATGCTGCGAAACTTATCAGTTACCCTAAGGTTAATATTATCGGTCACCATCCTTTATAATAAGGGTGGTGGATCGGTGTTTAAACTGTCAATTGTTTAGAAACTTCTGACTTTGAAAAATTATCGCTTATTTTTATTTAAATTCTGATTCTGATTTGGAATAGTTTTTTGGTAAAAGTTTCTGTCCCAAAATGATTTTATGTAGTGAAAAATTTATAAACAATTGGGGTGACCTGGCGCCAAAGTTTCTACATTGGAAGATTTTCAGTGCGACTGACCGTAGAGCTACAAACCATGAACCAACGATAAATTAATGATTATTAAATTTTTTCAAAAATGTTATTTTGTACAATTTATTTCGAGCTGGAGTTAAGCTAAGCTTTGCAATTTGTTTTGCTAAAAATTATGATTCAAATAGGCCCTATTTACATTATATTTTTTGTAAAATGAAGTTTTTAATATTATTTCTTAAGCTTAGTAAAAGTTAAATTAATAATATTTGTAGTTTCCACCAATAAACTTTACCTCGACTCATATTAATGTAGTACATACTCATTTATTTGTTACAGTAAGTATATAAGCATTTATATTTTTTGTTTAGGTTAAACTAAAAGAGTATTTTATTATAATTTTTAATAAATAAGATGTTCATACGAAAATCTCATTTATTATAATTTTTAATAAATAAGATGTTCATACGAAAATCTCACATTTTTTATGGTCGACACTATACATCTTTTAAAAAGTATAAAGAAGTTCTCAACTAATTTAACTATACAAAGGCTTTGGGAATTTCAACAAAAACAGTATTCAGACATACAGACTCTTTCTGAGTGAATTAAAAAATATATTTCAGACAATATTTAAACCAAAAATAGCTATATTATAATTACTAAGTTTAAAATGTTGCAGTAGAACAGCTCATACGAAGAAGTTCAAATCTAAACATGAAATTATTATATTAAAGCTTTATTTGTCTGGTTTTGTAAACCTATTTTCTTAAAATAAAATAAAACCAACCAAAAAACTGAAATTCTAAAATCTAATTAAAAAAACTACTGAAATTCTAAAATCTGATTAAAAAAACTAGGCAAAAATAATTTATATTCATCGTCCAAAAAACCAGTCTAGTCTTCCAAAATTAATTTTTGAAAGTGCATCATGTAATTTTAACACTGCGTTTTCTCTTTTTAAACAATAGTTTTACACTTTTTAAATTAGTTTTCTAAAGGCGTTGTTTTGAAGGGCATCAGAAAGTCTCATACTTTTTGTCATAACCTATTACTGTGTTTCTTGAAATTCTGCTCTGTAGTTATTACGGATGGGACTGAAGATCGAAAAAACCGTGGAATTTTCGTATGAACATTTTATCTTTGTCGTAAGTTTTCTTGACTATTGTTCTGAGAATATGTTAATACTTCTAAATATCTACTTTAAAAAATTAAAAATATTTTAACTACTAGTCAAAAATTTTTTGTTTTGAAAGTTTACTTTCATTGTCAATTTAAATTTTGATAGACGGACAGGCTTGCAACTGCCAGCTGCAATCTGGTAACTAAAGGGACTTGGGGTATTGCAAGGACTATACACAAAGTTGCAAGTATATAAATGTTATTCGGCAGGGGCGGCTAGTGCATAAGGGCTGCAGAGCTGCAGAACCTCCAAAATTTTCACATTATTTGACTATTTTTCAGCCGCTGCTATTTTTCTAATATAATTATTTTATTTCTAAAATTATTGGAATAGCAGTATATTTTCAGTCCGGTGTTGGTATAGTAGGCCTTCAAATCGCATATGTGTGTTGAGTATGACGCCGCGGGCCGTCGCCGAAGGCCGCATTTCACTGTCGGTCAAATGAAGTTATTGGCATTGTTGCGCTGCTAAATTGCAACACAACGTAGCTGGGCGGCTAACGAGATCTGTGCTCGGCTAGGAACCCCTTCCTTCGCCCCGCACCGCACTTGCTCAAGGGTTTAGTTAGCCAAATCTAGGCAAAAATAGAGCTGCAAAACTTGCAGTTCCAGTACAATTCTGGGCGGGCGGGCTCAGCGTTGCGTGTTTACGGGCGCATTTATTTATTTAGAAGACGCCAAATGCATGAGCGGGAGGTTATGGTCGTGTTTGTTGTTTGTTTTTGTATAATTGTGTCACAATGAATATGGTGGATAATTTAATTAATGTAAAAAATTATCGCTCTTTACTTATGAAGAAAAACTAAAACTGAAACAAGAAGGACGGCCATTGCCCGATATTTTAAAAGAAAAGTGTGGTTCAAGCCGGGGAAAATCGTATAAAAGGATTTTTACAAGGGAAATTTATGCCAGGAACGACTGGATATGCGGATGCAATAAAAATAATTCTCTCATTTTTTGTTTTCTGTGTCTTTTGTTTGGTGGAGATAAATCTTGGACTGTCCTTGGTGTAACCGATTTAGAACATCTTAGCGAAAAAATCAAACGCCATGAAACATCAAACAATCACTTAAACAATGTAATGAACCTGGGTTTGTTGGGTAATGTTAATATTCGTGAGAAGCTGGACACTGTATATTGGACAAATATTCGGCTGTTTAACGAGAACGTTACAAAAAACAGGTAAAAAATATTATAATTATTTTTTAATTATATTAAAATTAAATACATTTAAGTATACAAACTTATTCGAGTACTGCCCAAAAGTGTACAAGTACGAGTTCTCAGATGTCTAGAAAATACGCGCAGGCAAAACATTGGTGAGTACATATTATGCTAAGGTAGTGAATGTGAATTAAATCTTTTGTAAAAACGCTATTTTTTCCTAGGCATTGTAATTTTTGCCAAACCAAACTTGACAATTTTTTACTTTTTATAATAGACACGTGATCTGGAGACTGTAAAAATACTCTGCCAATATATGGGCCCCTAAGCTCACACAACACACAACTCATGTTGTGTTATACCACACAAGCCATGTTTTGACTTAAACTCAAATTTTTGAAATCTACCCCCACCCTTAAAAAAAACAAAAAACTAAAATGTATTTTGTTAAACTCCGAGCTCAATTACCTTTCGTTTGATATCACACACGCCATATTTTCACTTAAACTCTAATTTTTAAAATACACCCCCACCCTTTTTTTTTAAATAAATTAAAATGTATTTTGTTTAACTGCAGACTCAATTACCTTTCGTTTGATATCACACACGCCATATTTTCACATAAACTCTAATTTTTGAAATCTACCCCCACCCCTTTATTTGGTTTGTGTTCGGTGGATTTTGTTCATTTTTAAATGGGACCATCTCGACCCAAGACCCAGCCTAGGTACCAAATTTCATTACAGACAGACAGACAGACAGACAGACAGACAGACAGACAGACATACAGACAGACAGACAGACAGACAGACAGACAGACGGCGCAACAAAAAAGTTTCAAAATCATCTGAAACGCAAAGATATATAAAATACTCTGCCAATATATGGGCCCCTAAGCTCACACTAGGTACTATAGTTATAGTGTACGTGTGAGCTAATATAACTAAAAACTGAAATATATTTTATTTAACTCCAGACTAAATTACCTTTTGTTTGATACCACACAAGCCATGTTTTGACTTAAACTCAAATTTTTGAAATCTACCCCCACCCTTAAAAAAACAAAAAGCTAAAATGTATTTTGTTAAACTCCGGACTCAATTACCTTTCGTTTGATATCACACACGCCATATTTTCACATAAACTCTAATTTTTGAAATCTACCCCCACCCTTTTATTTGGTTTCTGTTTGGTGGATTTTGTTCATTTTTAAATGGGACCATCTCGACCCAAGACCCAGCCTAGGTACCAAATTTCATTAAAATCGGCAGAGCGGTTTTTGAGTTATGCGCGTTGGTCGTTACAGACATACACACAGACAGACAGACATACAGACAGACAGACAGACAGACAGACAGACGGCGCAACAAAAAAGTTTCAAAATCATCTGAAACGCAAAGATATATAAAATACACTGCCAATATATGGGCCCCTTAGCTCACACTAGGTACTATAGTTATAGTGTACGTGTGAGCTAATATAACTAAAAACTGAAATATATTTTATTTAACTCCAGACTAAATTACCTTTTGTTTGATACCACACAAGCCATGTTTTGACTTAAACTCAAATTTTTGAAATCTACCCCCACCCTTAAAAAAAACAAAAAACTAAAAGGTATTTTGTTAAACTCCGGACTCAATTACCTTTCGTTTGATATCACACACGCCATATTTTCACATAAACTCTATTTTTTGAAATCTACCCCCACCCTTTTATTTGGTTTCTGTTCGGTGGATTTTGTTCATTTTTAAATGGGACCATCTCGACCCAAGACCCAGCCTAGGTACCAAATTTCATTAAAATCGACCAAGCGGTTTTTGAGTTAAGCGCGTTGGTCGTTACAGACATACACACAGACAGACAGACGGCGCAACAAAAAAGTTTCAAAATCATCTGAAACGCAAAGATATATAAAAAATTTTGAAATCGGAGCAACTTTTTTTTTCTCGAAAAAATTAGGATCACCATAGCTCACACTACTATAGTATAGTATATGTGTGAGCTAAAAACAAAAACTGAAATGTATTTGTTTAACTCTGGACACAATTACCTTTCGTTTGATATCACACACGCCATATTTTCACTTAAACTCTAATTTTTGAAATATACCCCCACCCTTTTTTTAAAATAAATTAAAATGTATTTTGTTTAACTCCAGACTCAATTACCTTTCGTTTGATATCATACACGCCATATTTTCACATAAACTCCAATTTTTTAAATCTACCCCCACCCTTTTACTTGGTTTGTGTTCGGTGGATTTTGTTCATTTTTAAATGGGACCATCTCGACCCAAGACCCAGCCTAGGTACCAAATTTCATTAAAATCGGCCAAGCGGTTTTTGAGTTATGCGCGTTGGTCGTTACAGACAGACATACAGACATACAGACAGACAGACAGACAGACAGACAGACAGACAGACAGACAAACATACAGACAGACAGATAGACAGACGGCGCAACAAAAAAGTTTCAAAATCATCTGAAACGCAAAGATATATAAAAATTTTTGAAATCGGAGCAACTTTTTTTTTCTTGAAAAAATTAGGATCACCATAGCTCACACTACTATAGTATAGTATATGTGTGAGCTAAAATTTTGAAATCACAGCAACTTTTTTTTTCTCGAAAAAATTAGGATCACCATAGCTCACACTACTATAGTATAGTATATATATATATATATATATATATATATATATATATATATATATATATATATAGCTAAAATTGCATTTTTTATACCCTATCGGCAGAACTCACAAACTTTACTGTCACGAGCCGCCACTGTTATTCGGCGATTATACAAAATTGCTATAAATATATACCTAATTTTATATAATTTACCGCACAGTGTGCGGTAAAGTAAAATTATGCATAACTGATATAGTTTACCTTAAATTTTAGTGTTTACCTACATAATACATAGATATTTTTATAGTTTTAAAATGCCTTTTTGAAGTTTTATATGCTCATAGGTAAAATAATGTACCTAACTGTTGCGTAAAGTGCCTTTACCGCCCTTGACGTCTTGACCGAACTCCGCTGCGCGTCGTTCGGTAAAGTACCACTTTCCGAACTTGTTAGGTAAATACCTATTACAGTTTTTTTTTGTTTTATTCAATTGAATTTTATTTTATTTTATCTTAGCATAAAAACAAGGCAACAAAGTCCTATTAATATGTGTCCAAAAATGTTTCCTGCGGGAGCTACGCCCCTTTGAAGAGGACACCTTAAAGATGAATTCTACCGCGTGTGCATCGTCACCTAATAAAAACAGTAGCAACTTGCCGTGACGCTTATGGTAATAATTTTGAAATTTTTTTTAAATTGTTCAATAAAATGTTAGTAATTATGTGTTTTTTCTATGGTAGTGCGTACATTTTACGTTCATTAATAAACATACGCAAATCACAAAATGTTCAAATTTGATTTTCTCGTACGGTTACGATACGCTCTATCGAATTGAAATAAGTCTTTGTTACGTAAAAAACTCTAAAATTTTATAATTTTCCAACAAAATCGCAATATCCTAAAGAGTAAAAGAAATACGGATGTTTTTAGTAGTTTTTACCCTTAACCACCCCCGCATATGACTCCACTGAGTAAAATTTTAAATTTACCTATAATCTTCTTTACCGTCACTTTTATTTATACAGTACATTCATTTAAAAATTTTAATTTTATAGGGTTTTAAAGTTATTGAAAAAAAATCGTCTTTACCCAGACAGCACAAGTACGTACTATGTACGTACATAGTACGTAACTTTTTTTTGGCCTACGTCCACATATGTACGTCTTAGGGACGTAACTTTACCCAATATTTTCCTTCGATTTGTACGTACTATGAACGTACTAAAGTACTTACTTTGTACGTACATTCGACGTATTTTGGACTACTGTACGTACTATGTTACGTACTAGCTACGTACATGGTACATGGTATGCATGTCTAATTAAACGTAAAATGTACGTACTACAGACGTATGCTACGTACATAGGGCGTCAAATTAAATCAAAGAAAGTGTTTGATTAGGACTAGGTATCATTTAAAATATTCCAGCTACCTAAATATTTCTACTTTAGAGTGGATCTTCCAGTTTTACCTCGAGACTCGAAGCCACCACAGATTTGATTAAGTTTATTTTGCTTGATTTATTATTTAAGAAATATATCTATAACAATGCCGTTAAATGTTAACTAGTGTACGCCATCTATTATCAAATTCCGTTGTTAAATTTTCGGAAGCGCATCTCTAAAATGAACGTAAAATGTACGTACTATGTACGTAGCTGGTGGACGTACTATGTACGTACATACTTGTACGTAAATTGTACGTACCTTATTGGTCTCGACAAGGACTGACGTAAAATGTACGTAAAATTCACGTAGCTAATGGACGTACTATGCATTGGTCCCGGGACGTACCGACGTAAAACGTAAGTCCCCGGGATGAAGTGTGCTGTCGGGGTATGGGGTCCTATTCAAAAGATGTAGCTTTCTGAGGAAGCATTTTCGGACCCATATTAATAGGAACTTTTTGCCTTGTTTTTATGCAAGGTTTACACTCCTGAAAGGATGCCTCTTACTTTTCAATCAGCCTTTATCTCTTGTTTGTGTTTTCTAGTTCTAATTCACTTGATTCGTTTCCAATACATAAGTACTGTGTCTTGTCCACGTTCACTGTTAACCCCCACTTCTGGTATTCTTCCGTTAACTTTATCATTAGCTACAATTACTTGGTCGTCAGCAAACTGTAGTGTGTATATGGTAAATCGGTCGTTAAGTTGTATTCCCATGCCGTGTACTTTGCATCTCCAGTTTTTTAGAGCTACTGCGATATATATTTTAAAAAGAGTTGGGGAGATACAACACATTCTTTTGAAAATCGATTTCCAATTTTAGTTTTAGATTTTGACCCTTTGCTTTTATGTATGTATGATTGATACTAGTCTGCTCTAACACTGTCCATAATTTTTCTACTGGAACGGTATCATATGCTTTTTGTAGGTCCACAAACATACATAACATGAGTCTCTATATTTCTGGCGCTCCTTTTCTCAATTAATTGTTTAAGACAAAAAACATTATCACTGCAAGATCTGCCTGCACGAAACCCACTTTGCTCTTCTTCTTCTTATTCATGAAAATCATTCTCTATTAGATCTCTATGAATCGTACCGTACAATCTACTTAGAGTACTGGTTACTGAAATTCCTCTGTAATTGTTGCAATCCAGCTTGTTTCCTTTTTTTATGTATTGAGGATATGAATGCAATTTTCCAATCATCAGGTACTGGATGTCCGTTTATTCATTAATTGATAATATATGTGAGATTTTCGAGTAGTTTCTCTGAACCATATTTGAGCATTTCAGCATATGTTCCCCAGGTCCGCTAGCGTTTCCGGATTTAAGCATTTTAATACTATTCTTTATCATTTCTTTTTCGATGATTACTTCTTCTCCATGTACTTTTATGTCTCTCCTCGAAGAGGCTGCCAGATATTCGGGTCTCGTCTCCTGCAGCAGTCCCTTATAGTGTTCTGTCCATTGTTCTGGTTTGATGATCTGGATGTTTACTTTTTCTTTTGTTGGGTTTTTTACTGTAGAAATGAATTTCCATACTTTAGAACTCTGCCTACCTCCTGTGTGTATTTATATCGTGGCATTTGCGCTCGAACATTTAATTCTTTTCTGTGCGTATCAAATTTCTTAGCTGTCTTCTGGTATCCCTGTAGATTTCTAGGTCTCTTTGCTCTTTAGTACTGAGCCAATTCAAGTATGTGCGTTTTTTTCTTCTTGACCGTTTCCTGTATTTCCTCCGTCCACCACATCTAATTGTCATTTCTATTATCTTGGTATCCAACAGCTTCTTTGCTTGCTTCTTTCAAGCTTTTTACTATGTTTGTATATATCTCTTCAAATGAATGCTGTATGTTTAATAATTTTTCATCCAATCGTTTCTGATACAATCTTTGCGTACTTTCGATTGCTAGACTTCTAAAGTTGTATTTTTGATTTTCTTCGATACACTCTAGGTTTTCACTTTCTCCAATACTTTCGTCTCTATTTGTTTTTCTTACAGGGAATAATATTTTTGTTTTTACCAGATGGTGGTCAGATCCACAGGTAACACCACGAAGTGCTCGTACATCATACCACTTTAATTGTGAGTGTTGTCTACCTATAGCATACTCAATGATTGATCTAAGATTTCTTGTTGGCTGAATCCAGGTATACCGATGAATATCCTTATGTTTCAAAAAATCATTATTTATTTACATACATACAAAAAACTTAACTTTTTAAAAAAAATCGTTTATTGTTCGACCCTTTTTTGAATTTATTTAAAAGATCTAGGTCCAGAGACCCTCCCTCTTAGACATATAACTTATTTTTTAGTTAAATTTTAAATATGTCATGCTGCTACATATTTAAAATTTGTCACAAATTCTACTCAATTTTTAAAAAATTTTCGCCGGCGGCGCCATAAATCTCCTTTAGATACTAAATTTCACACCTCAGGTCTATCAAAAAACCGGTAATAAAAAATATTTTAATGTCTTCTTCCACTTTGGCCGTTCCCCCTGAAAATCCTGGATCCGCCAATGCAAGGTACTAATCATAAAAAAATTAATCCTCGCAACATACAAAGAAGCGATCCTTTTGGAAGGACAAATTTGACTTCCTTTCAACATTTTGAATTTAAAAATGTCGGAAAATTTCAATAGTTTTGTTCAAATAGCAATCGAGTATTTACAAGGAAATTATTGCTGAGAGAAATTAAAATAACAGTTGCTATAACAATTATTATTTAAAGATTTTATAGAATACGTTCAGTATGAAATAATTTATGAGGAAATGAATGTATACAGAATTGATCAGGATTAATTTTTCAGGAACCACTAAACCGATTTTAATGATTCGTAACTAGTTAAAATTAATGTTTCGGAATCCACTAAACGGATTTTAATGATTCGTAACTAGTTGCATGAGGGTGGCGAAAACAGAGCGTTTTTAAAAATTCCAAAAAGTATTCCGGATAGCAAGACTTGGAAAGGGCAATATTGATTCTGTCAACCACCTTGGATTTTATAACTTAAAAAAAATCTTTCGGCTCGAAAGCCTTATCAATTTTCTGCAAAGTTCGGTCTGTTCCATTAACTGGTAGTATAGTTCAAAAGTTAAAACAAAAAACATTTTGCCCGTGTTTTTTACCCGGTAGATAATATGAGTACCGGGTTTAATTACAGTTTCTTTTCATTTTGATTAGTTATACCTACAATCACACCCTATAATACTCCAAAAAGTTTTTCGAGACTAATTTTCAACTAGTTTTGGGTTAAATCGGGCGGGGAACACCAAACGGCGGCGGGTCTTTTGAGAAATTTGGATACGCAGTAAAAAATCACTAAAAGATGCTCTGAATAATATTATTATTGGCACACAAGTGACAGGGTGGCTCATTAACAAAAATGTTTAAAGGTTTTTATGGTTAATGTCAGGTGCAATGTCAGCAAAAATTAAAAAATATGCTAAAAATTAATATTTTGTACAATTCCCAACACAACTTGCAAATTTTCCAAAATTTATTTCTTATCCCCCCTGAAATATTCTGCTGGGTACGGCCCAGCAAATGACTTTTTATTTGCTTTTATCAAAACCTTAAACTCCTTCTTAAATGTTCCTTCTTCTGCGTACTCCGCCATAACAAGCAAATAGGAAGGCGGAGCTTTCAAGATCGGAGGCTGCAGCATCTTTCCTACTGGCTAACTGCTTGATGAACCGTGGCATATACAAGAAGTAAAAGCACAGTGAAGTAAAGAGTGGTAAAGATATATGCACGGGGTACATTGTACTGATATAAACGTTTGAAATCAGTGTTTCCAGATGAAGTGCAGAGAGAATCGTAAAATTCAGCTGCCAAAAATCATGTAAAATCGTGTAAAGACGTGAAAATGATCGAATCGTGACTAGGTGGATAATTAGTCGTGATGTAGTTGTGGAAAACTTAATTTTGTCGCTCTGATTTTTGATCGTTTTTTAGGGTGCTTCGCTAACTTCATATGAACCCTTGTCAAAAATGGCTTTAGACATGATGGGCTCAATTCTTTGCCAATCGACAGAAATATTGACGGATGCGTCAGTATTTTAAAACGTCTTTTAAAATGCAATTTTTGAAGTTACAAACACTTACCAGGTATATTTTTTGTGTTAGATTCATACTGTGGATTTGCTTACGTATTTCTCAAACATTTTTAAAGGTTTTCCGAGCTTTCTTACACGATTTTTATTCAAAAAAACTCATGATTTCATTTTTTGTTAAAACTGACTTGTTTAAACGTCACACAGAAAAAAGTGTTTGGTTGAATCAAATAAACCAATTTATTTGAAAAACAATATTGGGATTAAATAAATCTTGTTTGGATCAAACAAATATATTTATTTCGGACAACAGTACATTTTGTTACGACAAAAAACATTGTACATGTGAATTAAATAAATTACATGTTTAAATTTTTTTGGCAATAATAATATTTAAAAAAATATTGTTTACCGTATACTTAAATAATTGATTTTTTTAAAGCAACTCAATTGCTTTTTATTTTTTTTAATGCACAGATTGACTAAATAATTGTTTCAATTATATAAATTAATAATTTTAATATTGTTAGATAAAATTATTTGAAACAACTAAATTAAGTTTTTGTTTATAAATAAATATACAAATACGATTTTTTTAAATTCCTTCTTTCTTGGTTTTTATTTCCAATAGTAAACCATTTTTGTATACATGATATATATCACGTAAAATTAATTGACTCAATCAAATTAGATTTTTGACTTTGTCAGTGCATATTCTTCATTGGTCCATATAAAAATATTTATTTTAGCCAAACAAATAATTTAGTCGCTTTAAATAAGACTTAAGAGATTTTAGTATACGAGTTTCTGCCACTTTTGGTTTTTAAGAAAAATTTGGGGGGTCCGAAGGACCGCGAATCTGCGTCCGGCTTTTTTTTTATTTTTTTTTTTTTATTTTTTACTTAATTACCTAAGCCTAACGTAAACAGACTCAAACCAATCCAAACCCTCACGACACCCCTTTTTGCGTTAAAAAAAATCGCCGGACGCGGATGAACCTACACAGAAAAAAGTGTTTATTTGAACCAAAAAAATATTATTTGACTCAACCAAATTCGTTATTTCAATAGGTCCAAAACGTCCTCTTGTTTGGTTCAAATAAAAATATTTATTGTTTTCAAATAACTAATTTAGTCTCTTTAAATAACATTTATTTGATGCGTTAGAGTTATTTGGTTTATTTGACAAACAAAAATACATTTAAATCAAATAATTTGAAATATTTAAACCAAATACTACTAATTTATTTATTTGCAATAACAAGTTTATTTCAAACAAACAAATATGGTGGTTGGTAAAGATAAAATAATTCTTTAACATGACTGTTTTCTTTGATTGCTTTAAAAAACTTATTACTTCTTCATATAAATTAATTTGTTTAATATTCTAGGCATATTTTTTTGTCTTAATATTAAAATTTATTTAATAACTGACATTTATTAAGTACATTTTTAAATTATTTTACTTGATGTAAATAAATATTTGTTTAAACTTATAATATATTTTGTTGAATTTAAGTAAATATTTCTGTGAGAACAAGAGTTAACTTATTTCACAATACAAAAACATATTTTCCAACAAACAAATAGGGTAGTTAGTAAACCCAAAATAATTGTTTGAACTTACCGTTTTCCTTGATTGTTTTAAAAAACTTATTGTTTTTTCTTAATAAATAATTTGTTTAATCTTCTCAATATATTTTTTGTCTTACTAACATAATTTATTTAATAACGAGCTTTTATTTGTAAAATTATTTTGTTTATTATAAATAAATGTGTGTTAAATTTAAGTAAATATTTATTATTGCAAGTTTATTTCAAACAAACAAATAGGGTACTTGGTAAACCAAATATAATTGTTTCAAATGATTGTTTTCCTTGATTGCTTTACAAAATATTGCTTCTTATTTAAATTATTTTTTTAATATTCCTAATTTATTTTCTTGCCGCTTTAACAAAATGTATTTAATTAGATTAGACATTTAATAAACAGTTACATGATTATCCGTCAGAATACTGCATTGTACAAGTAAACACAAATGTTTTGCACGAAAAAAAAGTATTTTAATTCAAAAATAGGCAGGTAGGTACAAAAAACATGTAAAATTGTAAAAACGTTTAAAGGCAAATTAACATAAAATTAACCAAATATGCATAAAACAAAAATACTTCCTAAATACTAATTAGATTATACTTGTGTAATCTTTTCCAAGGTATAAATAAGACCACTAACCTATATACAGGGTGACCCAAAACCCTGAGACCTCCCTAATATCTTCGAAATCAAAATAAACAAAGAAGTCAAATTTCACATACTCAGATGGTTTGCAAAAAGTATCTTTTTTGATGCTAATATTGGAACCAGTCATTAAGGAGACGTAGCGAAGCCAGCGACGTTACTTTTTAAAATGAAATACCCTGCATATTTTTGCAATTTTGAATAAAGCTTTCCTTTCTGTTTCCAAAAATACCTAATATGCTACGTTTTTATGTAATGGTTTTTAAATAAAATGACAAAACCTTTTCATTAAGAGCAATGAGTTAACCAAGAAAAATTATCGATGACTTTTTGTCTGCTTTACTCTTTTGTTTGTTTTTGTCATTTTATTTCAAAACTGTTCCTAGAGAAAGGTATTAGGTATAATAGGTAGTTTTGGAAACAGAAAGACAAGGTCTATTCCAATTTGCCAAAATATAGAGCGTATACCGGGTGTTCCAAAATGAGTGGCCTATTGGTTTATTTTGGAAACTATACGATAGAAACTTTTAAAACTTTCTATTCTTACATACGTCCATGTAAAGTATATTTACAAAATACTTTCATAGTTGCGGTGTTGCCATTTGCAGGAAAAGTTGGCTTTATTATTTTAAAAAAACACCATGTATATTTTTCGATTCTTTATGTAGAAAAATGTATGTAATTTTTTTCAACAATTATTGCAAATTTTTTTTGCACAATTTGTTTTCAAAATGGGTATAAAACCAATTTGTGCAAAAATTTTGAATAGATTTGTGCAATGGAATTTGTTGTAAAATTTTAAACAACGGTGCAACTGTTTTTTTTTGCACAATGCTTATTGTACAGGCCTGTATAAAAAAATTTCACATATTTTTGCACAATTTGTTGTATATTTTGCATTAATTTTTTTAAAATTTTGGAAAAATTGCAAAATATTCAAGTATGAAAACATTTTATACAATATTGTGTAATTTTCTTATTCTATTTTGTGCAATATAAATGCACAATTATGTAGTTATATTTTAAAAGATGTTTGTATTTTTTTTACATTGTGGTGTTTTTTCTTCAGTTATATTTTTCTTTTTACCACAAAAAATATAATATATCAATATAATATATTATATATTTTACAATAAATAATTTTAGTTACACCCAAAATTGCACAATTTTGTGCATATATTTCCTACAATTTTATGTAAAAATAGTTAAAAATATGAATTTTTTACATAATATTCTGTAATTTCTTTAACAATTAAATGAAAAGTATCCCTGAATGTGTACAAAATCTTGTAGATGTTTTTTTTTTCAATAGGTTGCATTGCATTGCATTTTGTTTTAATTTTTGTGTATATATTTTTTGTATATATTTTTAAAAAACGCTTTATTACTTTTTACACAAGTACACAATGTTTAATTTTTATTTGACAAAAAAATACCAAACTAAAAAATCACTTGTTAAAAGACCTTTATTTTCGTTTTTTCTGATGAGTACAACAAATTTTAACACATTAGTTATTAAATTATTTAACCAATATTATTATGCTTAATGAATTTACCTGAACGTGTAAAATATATCTATTTAAAGATTCTTGTTTGCTGGACTTTCGTTGTTCGGATTTTCCATTGTTTGGAAATTGCAAGGAAGGCAGCGAAGACAAAATAGCTGCTAAAAAAATAGTACTAAGTTTAACGGACATTGAAGGATTTCTATGTAATAGTCAAATTATTCTGACTGATATTTTGATACCCTTTAAATAAAGGTTACAGTTTTATAGATACCATGGTAGTAAGACAGGCAAAATATGTCTTTTGACTTCTAATTTACAAATTTTAAGTTAATCAAAAATAGTGGTGTTGCAAAAATTATCATTTACCTTCGTCTGCTTCATGGAAACTCTTTTCAGACCGCTGTATCTGATCTTTGGTAAATTGCGCTTGATTTTAACAGCACCCAAATTTTTGAACAAACTTCTGCACATTTGTCAAAAAACTGTCTTTGTTTTCCGGATATGCCATTGCAAAATCGTTCAAGCTAAAAAATATAAAAAAAATGTTTAAATATAGAATTTTAGTATCGGCCGTTATAAAAAAGCGCAGTTTAGACCAAAAATAGGATAAGCCATGAGTAACAAGCTGAAATTTTGTAAATAGTTTTATTTGGTCAAGAAGCCCAATTTTTTCTCTGCGAAATTCTTGAAAGTGATTCCTAAGGGAGTGCGCGGGCGCAGAAATGTTTTTGAGCTTCGGACTGGCTAAACCAAGACAATTTTGGGGACAATGTTGTCATTTACTTTCAAACACATTTTTTAAATCACAGAAAGAAAAATCAAAAATGGATCAACTATTCTCAAAAGCTTGGGTAGACTAGAGTCCTTGTATGTTGACATATTTGGATATATTACCAAATATGTCAACATACAGGGACTCTAGGGTAGACCTATGTGTAGTAATTTACTTACCCCGAAATCTCTCTTTGTGGACCGCAAGTAGGCACCCATTCCTCCAGTTTTTCGAGAACTAATTCCACAAAATCCATAGAATCCATTACACGTTTAACGTTAACGGAAGCACTTATCAATTAATGACACTAACCTTGTACGGATCACCTCACTGACAAGCCAAAACACAAATTTAAACTCACAGAACACTGAAGGAAGCCAGATGCGGTGGGGCGATCCCTTGAAACGACTTTTACCGAATCAATCCGACGAATGATTTCTACAATTTGAAGTATATTTTTGCACAAATTTTCATTAAAAAAATTACATTTTATCTGTGTAGATTTATAACACAATGGGCTTTTCCACTACGCTGTTGAGAGTTATTGTTCTGTTGTGTAACATTTTTACACAAAATAAGTTACACAATCCAATTGGTAACATTAAAACAGATTTATTCGTTTATTTCAACAATTGTTTTATATTTTTGCACAATTTCAGTTGCACAGCGTATTTAAAATTGTTGCATGGATATTTTTCTCTGTGTATAACGTCTTATACCTATCTGTAATTGTTTTTAAAATATTAACAGGTAAAAATTGACATTTTGTAACTTTAACAGGCCGTAAAATCAAAACCTATCTTAGCTTTTTACAAGCTATCGCTTTAGACTACTTTTAGATTTAACCCAGGGTTAAATTAACCATGGAATATTTTAACCCTGAACTAATTCTAAATAGTATAAAATAGCTTTTGAAAAACCGAGATAGGAATGTAGAAACCGTTTTGTTCTATTCTTAATAGTTTTGATGTTACGGGCTGATAAAGTTACAAAATGTTAATTTTCATCTGTCAATATTTTAAAAACGGTTGAAGATAGGTATACGACATCATACATAAAATAATAAAGGTGTTTGCAAAGTTTTCCCACAATTGGCAACACTGCAACTATGAATGTATTTTATAAATATACTTTACATGGACTTATTTAAGAACAGAAAGTTTTTATTGTATACTGCCGTCCTAAGCCTAACCCCCGTATTTGAAAAAAATCCAAAAATGCGATTGTTGGTTAAGACAAATTATAATAATATACTCTATTGTTTATACTAATGTAACCGATCGAAAAACTACAAAAAGTATTTAAAATGTCACTTAAAATTTTCTTTTTTCCATAAGGCACTATGTATTTTCAAACGTTCAACGCGATTTACTCCATTTCATATAAAATTCAAATACGGGGGTTACGCTTAGGACGGCAGTATAGTTTCCAAAATAATCTAATAAGCCACTCACCTTGAGACACCCGGTAAATCTCATTTAAAAAAGTAACGTCGCCGCCTTAGCTCCGGTCCCTTAATAATAATAAATTTCACAAAGACAAATAAATTTCACAAAATATCACACACAAGCTACAGGATTTCACAAAAATGTTCCGATTTTTTCAAAAAACATTTCACAGAATTTCACAAAAATTTCACAAGCTGTGTACACATTTTGTAATGTTTACGCTAAGCAATCTAGAGAAGTACTAGCAGGTTAATGGCGAGTTTAATGGTTTTAACAGAAAATTAGTTAAATCAAATAAATAAAATTCTAAACTTTAGGGCGGAATGTTATTGGTCGGATTTCCGCGAATCAATCGGACAACTTTGGATCGAAACTCTTTGTCTGTTGTGCATTAGAAAAACAAAAAGATCTGTTGCGCTCCTCTTTTTTATCATATTGACAGCTAGAGAGTTCACCTTAGTGGGTACATCGATTTTATTCTACACTTTTTTGGTTATTTGCTATATTGAAATAAATAAAATTCTTGTAGATATTATATAGGGTGTTTTTGAACCGTTCTTTTGCCACTTAGTTATTGTTATCGTTATTCTGCGTCGGCGCAGTAGCGATTTGCTGTTATTTTTAATAGGTATAGCAACGCGCTGTATTTACAGAAGATAAAAAGTTGTACTTGTAATTTCATAAAAATTTAACCTTATTAGGTAACTTGGTAATTATTTAGTATATACGAGTTTCTGCCATTTTTGGTTTTTGATGAAAAATCCTTTCTGGAGGTACTTAGGGGGGTCCCTAGGACCCTGAATCGGCGACCGGAGAATTAAAAAAAAAATTGTTTTAATTTTTTTGAGTTTTTAATTTTTTTTTCTAAATCGACGCAATCTAACCTGAACAAACTCAAATCAACTCAAGCCAACCCATACCAAACCAAAAAAATACATTACAACCTCGCCCTCCGGTACCCGTTTTTTTATTTTAAAAAAATATAAAAAATCCTAGAGGCCCTAGTAGGTACCCCCATAAATAATTTTTCAAAAAAAAAAAAAACAAAAATGGCAGAAACCCGTATACTAAATAATTTACATACCTACACGGGTTTTTGCCATTTATAATTTTTCATGAAAAGCCGAAAAGTTCTTTATGAGGGCACCTACTAGGGAGCCTGCCTAAGATCCAAAATCCGCGTCCGGCGATTTTTTTTAACGCAACAAGCGGTCAGGAGGGTTTGGATTGGTTTGAGTCTGTTTACGTTAGGCTAAGGTAATTAAGTAAAAAATAAAAAAAAAAACAAAATAAAAAAAAAGTCGGACGCAGATTCGCGGTCCTTCGGACCCCCCAAATTTTTCTTAAAAACCAAAAATGGCAGAAACCCGTATACAAAAATCTCTTAAGTCTTATTTAAAGCGACTAAATTACTTGTTTGGCTAAAATAAATATTTTTATATGGACCAATGAAGAATATGCACTGACAAAGTCAAAAATCTAATTTGTTTGAGTCAAATAATTTTACGTGATATATATCATGTATACAAAAATGGTTTACTATTGGAAATAAAAACCAAGAAAGAAGGAATTTAAAAAAATTGTATTTGTATATTTATTTATAAACAAAAACTTAATTTAGTTGTTTCAAATAATTTTATCTAACAATATTAAAATTATTAATTTATATAATTGAAACAATTATTTAGTCAATCTGAGCATTAAAAAAAATAAAAAGCAATTGAGTTGCTTTAAAAAAATCAATTATTTGAGTATACGGTAAACAATATTTTTTTAAATATTATTATTGCCAAAAAAATTGAAACATGTAATTTATTTAATTCACATGTACAGTCGGGGACTTTTTAAATTGCCGGTGTATTTTTTTTCTGTCAAAATTAATCACTGAAAGAAATGAAAAAATATACATTTTTAAATTTTTCTGTATACATTCAGAGGTAAAGTTCACATTTTTTTTATTTTGGTTTAAATTAATTTTCCGAATTTCAAATAAGAATATTTTTTATTTTCAAGGGCGGCCATTTAAAAAGTCCCCGACTGTACAATGTTTTTTGTCGTAACAAAATGTACTGTTGTCCGAAATAAATATATTTGTTTGATCCAAACAAGATTTATTTAATCCAAATATTTTTTTTCAAATAAATTGGTTTATTTGATTCAACCAAACACTTTTTTCTGTGTACTAGGGCCTCTAGGATTTTTTTTATTTTTTTAATAAAAAAAACGGTTACCGGAGGACGAGGTTGTAATGTATTTTTTTGGTTTGGTATGGGTTGGCTTGAGTTGATTTGAGTTTGTTTAGGTTAGATTGCGTCGATTTAGAAAAAAAAAATTAAAAACTCAAAAAAATTAAAACAACTTTTTTTTTTAAATTCTCCTGTCGCCGATTCAGGGTCCTAGGGACCCCCCTAAGTAACTCCAGAAATAATTTGTCATCAAAAACCAAAAATGGCAGAAACACGTATATACTAAATAATTACCAAGTTACCTAATAAGGTTAAATTTTTATGAAATTAGATTTTAGAAATTATCTGTAGTTCTTAAATATGCTAATAAATAACAATAAGTACAACCTCAAGTACAACTTTTTATCTTCTGTAAATACAGCTTGCTATACCTATTAAAAATAACAGCAAATCGCTACTGCGCCGACGCAGAATAACGATAACAATAACTAAGTGGCAAAAGAACGGTTCAAAAACACCCTATATAATATCTACAAGAATTTTATTTATTTCAATATAACAAATAACCAAAAAAGTGTAGAATAAAATCGATGTACCTACCAGTGGCGTATATAGAAAAAAGTTTCGGGGTGGGCCCGAGGCAGTTTTGGGGGGGGGGGGGCCGAGACCCCATGAGGGGTATTTTATGCTATTTTATGTTTCTATTCATGAAATATGTCGAAAATATCTAAAAAAATCTTAGCTTCGGGGGGGGGCCCGGGCCCCCCCATATATACCCCAGTGGTACCTACTAAGGTGAACTCTCTAGCTGTCTCGCTTCTAAAAATACTGTTTTGTCTCATGTTCAATATGATAAAAAAGAGGAGCGCAACAGATCTTTTTGTTTTTCTAATGCACAACAGACAAAGAGTTTCGATCCAAAGTTGTCCGATTGATTCGCGGAAATCCGACCAATAACATTCCGCCCTAAAGTTTAGAATTTTATTTATTTGATTTAACTAATTTTCTGTTAAAACCATTAAACTCGCCATTAACCTGCTAGTACTTCTCTAGATTGCTTAGCGTAAACATTACAAAATGTGTACACAGCTTGTGAAATTTTTGTGAAATTCTGTGAAATGTTTTTTGAAAAAATCTGAAGATTTTTGTGAAATCCTGTAGCTTGTGTGTGAAATTTTGTAAAATTTATTTGTCTTTGTGAAATTTATTATTATTAAGGGACCGGAGCTAAGGCGGCGACGTTACTTTTTTAAATGAGATTTACCGGGTGTCTCAAGGTGAGTGGCTTATTAGATTATTTTGGAAACTATACTGCCGTCCTAAGCGTAACCCCCGTATTTGAATTTTATATGAAATGGAGTAAATCGCGTTTGAATGTTTGAAAATACATAGTGCCTTATGGAAAAAAGAAAATTTTAAGTGACTTTTTAAATACTTTTTGTAGTTTTTCGATTGGTTATATTAGTATAAACAATAGAGTATATTATTATAATTTGTCTTAACCAACAATCGCATTTTTGGATTTTTTTCAAATACGGGGGTTAGGCTTAGGACGACAGTATACAATAAAAACTTTCTGTTCTTAAATACGTCCATGTAAAGTATATTTATAAAATACTGTTACAAATTTAAGTTATTTAAATTTTATAATTGGAATTTATTTAGGTTTAGTGTAGTATTAGGTCGATTTATCTTAAGGTTGTATTCTTAGTCTAGGTTTTAGTTGCGTTGTCTGTGGCTTGCGGTCGCGGTAGTGCGGGAACTTTCCGAGCGTCGAAGGCTGCCGGAAAGTTCGAGAGAGATGGACGATCCTATATATAGGGCCGGGGGTCGCGCACCAGGCAGTCAGTCACAGATAGCGTGCTGTAGGGGTCGTGAGATTAACACGAAGTTAATAGACCGATTATAGTAGTGAATTATTAGCAAGTCATTACTAAGTTTAAGTGCGTGTTTTTGTACATAATTTATCGAAATAAATTGACGTATCGTTTTCAACAATTGCGAGTTTTAATTTGTCGTTGTGAACCCGTAACAATTGGTGTCAGAAGTGAGATTAAAAGAAATAAATAGTGCAAAGACTATCCTTACATATTACCACCGGATAGGACAATTGGACAGAAAAACAGTAAGTGATTTTTCCAGAATATTCGAAGAAGTTCGATATTGTTTTATTCAAAAACTAAAAGAGATATTTAAGAACCGACTTCAAAATTAACTTAACAGTCCAAAAATTGATAATTAGAGAGATTTTCTAGAATATTCTATAACATTCTACGACGTTCTATTCAAAAACTAGAACAGATATACAAATACCGACTTCGACATTAGATTAGTAATTTTAAAAGTAAGAATCAGAAAGAATTTCTAGAACATTCCATCACTTTCTACGACGATCTATTCGAAAACCAGAAGAAATATCCAAAAAGAGACTTCGACATTAGCTTAGTAATTTCAAAAGTAAGAACTAAAAAGAATTTCTAGAAGATTCCATAACATTCTACGACGTTCTATTCAAAAACTAGAAGAGATATACAAATACCGATTTCGACATTAGTTTAGTTATTTCAAAAGTAAGAATTAGAAAGAATTTCTAGAAGATTCCATAACATTCTACGACGTTCTATTCAAAAACTAGAAGAGATACACAAATACCGACTTCGACAGTAGCTTAGTTATTTTAAAAGTAAGAATTAGAAATTATTTCTAGAATATTCCATAACATTCTACGACGGTCTATTCGAGAACCAAAAGAGATAATCAAAAAGTGACTTCTACATTTGACTAGTAGCAGAAAGAGTAGCATTTACCAGTATATTCCAGAACATTCCATTAGGTTCTATTTAAGAATTGGAAGAGATATTGAAAAACCGACTTCGACATTCGCTTTATAGCCCTAAAATAGACGTTTTAAGTGATTTATCAGGAAGTTGATGCTTACTAGACAAGGATCGGCAAAGATGGAAGATCTAACTAAAATAATGCAGGCTCTAGCAGCTCAAATGGCTCAAAACCAGGGCGATATGAAACACACCATGGACGACATGAAACACATTATTGAACAAAATCAGAATGATATGAGACAGACCATCGAACAAAACCAGAACGAAATGCAGGAAAACTTTGACCAAATAAAGAGCAACTCCGAACAGCTGAGAGAAGAGTTTAAGACTGCAACCGAAGATCTTAAGGAAGAAATAACTCAAAGAATGCAGTGTGGAACAAAAGGTACAAAATAAATTGCAGAATGTAGAAGAAAAGGTACATAATGTTGAAGAAAAGGTACAGAATGTTAGGGAGGAAGTTTTTCAAACCATGGAAGAAAAATTCCAGGACGTGTCAAAACAGCTTATACAGCTCCAAAAAGAACACAACAAAATGAAAGCTCAGGGATGTGTTGTGAATTCCAACCAAAACATTAAGCCTCCAAATTTCGATGGTACGTCTTCCTGGTCTACTTATAAACAACAGTTTGAAGCTGCCGCTGCTGCAAATGGTTGGGATGATGAGGAAAAAGCTAGAGGATTGTTAGTAGCTCTGCGAGAACCTGCTCTGGGACTTTTACGGTCCATTCCAGTCGAACAGAAACAGAATTATAACGCTTTAGTGGCAGCGTTAGAAAGAAGGTATGGAGACGAACACTTGCGAAATTTACATTGGTCAGAATTAAATATTCGTCAACAAAGACCAGGAGAGTCATTACAAGAGTATGAAGCGGATATCAGGAGGCTGATGTACTTGGCTTACCCAGAAATGCCAGAAAATTACAGAGATCCCTTCACGGTAGATCGCTTTATTAACGGCTTGCGAGACACGGACTTAGCAAAATTACTACGTCGAGAACGCTTCCATAACAGCAGTGAAGTGTTGATTCGAGCCCTTGAAATTGAATCATCAAATAATATGTCCAGGCCAAAAGTAAGAGGTGTTTCAATTCAGGAGGGAGAAGAAATGAGCACTGGAGATGAGGTCAACTTAAAAACGCTAAACCAACTGTTTCAATCACTGATAGAGAAGATTGATTCTTTGAAAGAAAGTAGACGATCCCCTCCAAATGTAAAGTGTTTCAGATGCGGACGTACAGGGCATATTCAACGCGATTGTCGTGTCCAAATGAGGTCTCGCTCACCATCTAGTGGGACAGAGTACCGAAGAAGAGATCAGGAAAACTAAAACTAGTCAACGCAGAGGGGCGGGTGTTGGCTAATGGGAGTTTAGCCCCTAAAATTTACTCTATCAAGAGCTTAAAACATACTGCTGACCGTCTTAACATCGACGGACTTATTAATGGAAGAAAAGTTAATATAACAGTAGACACTGGTGCTGCAATATCATTGCTTAGGCCCAAAATTGCAACGAGATATAAAATTCGACCAACAGAAAAGAAAATAACACTTAAGACTGTGACTGGAGAATCCGCCGACGTGTTGGGGCAGACGGACATAGACCTACAGCTGGGAAGATTGAGAATTCGCCACACTGTATTGGTTGCCGAAATAGAAGACGAATTTATTTTGGGAATGGACTTGATAAGTAAACATGGATTTGCGTTTGATAATAAACTTAATATCCTGAGATTTGGGAATGAAGAGTTCATTTTGTCAAATAGTCACTTCAATAAAGAACCAATAAAGGTCGTGGCAGTATGTACAACAAGACTGGTCGGTAATAGTGAGACCATAATTTTTGGGAGGCTAGAAAGTAAATCATCAAGCTGTGTCGGACTCATAAGCCAACAGAAATTATCCAACACCTACCTCGTTGCAAAGTCACTAGTTAAAACCGATAAAGACATCCCGATTAGAGTCGCCAATATTTTCCCAAATAGTATCAAAATTAATAAGGGGGAGGTGGTAGCATTATTTGAGCCAGTCCAGAAAGTAACAAGATGTGAAGAGCCAACTTCGGAGGATAAAAGTAAGTTACCAACGGAGGTACTTCAGCAATTTGAGTCAACTTGGCAACATCTCACTCCAGAAAAATTTAGTAAAGCGAGAGAGTTTATAGAAGAACAAAGTAATATCTTCGAAACTAGGAGTAGTTCGGGACGCACAAACCTTATTCAACATACTATCAACACTGGCGATGCCCAACCGATAAGACAACCCCCAAGAAGACTACCAATGTCCAAGCAAGAAGAAGTTCACAATCTCATTAATAAAATGCTCAGCGACGGTGTTATTGAAGAGTCATCAAGTCCTTGGTCATCTCCTGTGGTGTTGGTCACTAAAAAGGATGGAAGTACTAGGTTTTGCGTCGACTACAGGAAACTTAAAGATGTGACCAAGAAAGATAGTTACCCACTGCCAAGAATAGACGACACATTAACAACGTTGGCAGGATCATATTGGTTTTCTACTCTTGACCTGAAAAGTGGGTATTGGCAAGTAGGAATCTTTGAAAGAGATAAAGAGAAGACTGCATTCTCTGCTGGAAGTGGACTTTATCAGTTTAATGTGATGCCATTTGGCCTGTGCGATGCCCCAGCTACATTTGAAAGACTAATGGAAGTCGTTCTACGTGGCCTTACTTGGAAAACCTGCCTAGTCTATTTGGATGATGTCATAGTAATGGGGAAATCATTTCAAGAACATCTAGATAATTTACGAGAAGTATTCTCAAGAATCAGGAACGCAAATCTTAAATTAAACTCAAAGAAATGTTTTCTGTTCCAAGAAAAAGTTGAGTTCCTGGGTCACGTCGTTTCCCGAGAAGGCATCCATACCGACGAAAAGAAGCTACAAGCAATAAAAGAATGGCCTCAACCTCGTGACAAACATGAATTGAGGAGCTTTTTGGGTCTGTGTACATACTACAGACGATTTGTAGAAGGATTCGCCAAAATAGCGTCTCCGTTACATAGACTTACAGAAGATAAAGCTTCTTACAAATGGAATACCGAATGTGACCAAGCATTAAGAAGACTAAAAGCAGCATTATGTTCTAGTCCGATTCTTGCATATCCCATTCCAAAAGGAAAATTCATATTAGATACTGATGCGAGCAACGATGGCATAGGAGCAGTACTCTCCCAAGTACAAGATGGAGAAGAACGGGTCATCGAATTTTTCAGCAAGAAGCTATCCAAACCAGAGAGAAATTATTGTGTTACTAGAAAGGAGCTCCTAGCCATAGTTAAATCCGTAGATCACTTTCACAAATATCTCTACGGACAAGAGTTTCTGATTAGAACGGATCATGCTGCGTTACAGTGGCTCATGAAAATGAAACAACCTGAGGGGCAAGTCGCTAGATGGATAGAAAAGCTACAACAATACCATTATCAAATTAAGCACCGAGCAGGAAGGGTGCATAATAATGCAGATGCATTGTCCAGAAGACCTTGCCCCGAGGATTGTAAACATTGCAGGAAAATTGACCAGAAAGAAGGAATTACCTACGTGCGCCAGATAAAGTTAGAACCAGATGAAGAATGGATGTCGGCTTCGATTAGAACCACACAACTTAACGACAAAGATGTAGGACCTATCTTGCGATTGAAAGAAGAGAACAAGCCACGACCATCATGGCAAGATATCGCAAACCAAGGGGTGATATTCAAATCACTGTGGGCACAATGGGATTCACTGATAGTAGAAGAAAACATCCTTAAACGTGCCTGGGAAAGTGCCGATGGCCTTACTGTGATTAATCAAGTAGTGGTTCCTAGGAGCATGGTAGACAATATAATGGCCGAATGCCATGGTGGAAAATCAGGCGCGCACCTAGGCATAAATAAAACCATGGACAAAATTCGAAACCGATTTTATTGGGTCAATTACTTTCAAGATGTGAAAAACTGGTGCCGCCGATGTTCGACTTGTGCAGCCAGCCAAGGTCCCAAAACAAGGTCCAGAGGTCAAATGAAACAATATAACGTAGGTCTGCCATTCGAACGCATTGCTATTGATGTGGCCGGACCATTTCCAGAAACTATAAGGGCAACAAATACATCCTTGTTGTCATGGATTAGTTTATCAAATGGCCAGAAGTTTTTGCTTTGCCTAAGCAAGAGGCACGACGGGTGTCTCACCCAAACTGATAGCTAACCTTTTTGGAGGATTAGGCATACAGTGGTGAGAAACCACTCAAAAGTGAGCCACAATAGACCCACTAGTGGTCGCAGTGGAAGGGCTGCAAGGCCCACTCATATATGAATCATCAATCAATCAATCAAGCAAGAGGCCGCTACAGTTGCAGAAGTTCTGGTAAATGATGTTTTCAGCCGATTTGGCATTCCTTTGGAACTACATTCAGATCAAGGAAGAAACTTTGAATCAAAGCTCTTCCAGAATCTCTGTGACCTTTTAGGAATACATAAAACACGGACTACTGCTTTGCATCCGCAGTCAGATGGCATGGTTGAAAGATTTAATAAAACAATAGAGGAACATCTGTGCAAAGTTGTTGATGAACACCAAACAGATTGGGACCAATATATTCCATTGTTTTTGATGGCCTATAGAACGGCCACTCACAATACGACAGGAGCTACTCCATCTAGTATCCTGTTTGGTAGAGAACTGCGTTTACCATGTGATATCATGTTTGGTTCACCTGAAGAAGCATACTTAGAGGTTAATGACTATGTCGAACGTTTAAGGCAAAAGCTGCACGATATCCATGAAGTGGTTAGAGAGCGAATAGAAATAGCCAGTGACCGCATGAAAGCGAGATATGACCTGAAAGCAAACTCTTCAGGGTTCAAAGAGAATGATCAAGTCTGGCTATACAATCCTCAACGCAAGAAAGGAAGATCACCTAAGTTGACACCACCATGGGAAGGGCCTTATAAAGTTGTTAAGAGAATTAATGATGTAGTCTACCGAATCCAGAGAAGCCCGAAGTCCAAGATGAAAGTTGTTCATCTAGACAGACTAAAACCTTACCAGGGAAATGTTGATCGAGACGATCAAACCTGAAGAGGAGGATAGTGTTACAAATTTAAGTTATTTAAATTTTATAATTGGAATTTATTTAGGTTTAGTGTAGTATTAGGTCGATTTATCTTAAGGTTGTATTCTTAGTCTAGGTTTTAGTTGCGTTGTCTGTGGCTTGCGGTCGCGGTAGTGCGGGAACTTTCCGGACGTCGAAGGCTGCCGGAAAGTTCGAGAGAGATGGACGATCCTATATATAGGGCCGGGGGTCGCGCACCAGGCAGTCAGTCACAGATAGCGTGCTGTAGTGGTCGTGAGATTAACACGAAGTTAATAGACCGATTATAGTAGTGAATTATTAGCAAGTCATTACTAAGTTTAAGTGCGTGTTTTTGTACATAATTTATCGAAATAAATTGACGTATCGTTTTCAACAATTGCGAGTTTTAATTTGTCGTTGTGAACCCGTAACAATACATTCATAGTTTGCAGTGTTGCCAATTTTGGGAAAACTTTGCAAACACCTTTATTATTTTAAAGAAACACCCTGTCCAATTTTGCATTTTTGGATTTTATGTATGATGTCGTATACCTATCTTCAACCGTTTTTAAAATATTGTCAGATGAAAATTAACATTTTGTAACTTTATCAGCCCGTAACATCAAAACTATTAAGAATAGAACAAAACGGTTTCTACATTCCTATCTCGGTTTTTCAAAAGCTATTTTATACTATTTAGAATTGGTTCAGGGTTAAAATATTCCATGGTTAATTTAACCCTGGGTTAAATCTAAAAGAAGTCTAAAGCGATAGCTTGTAAAAAGCTAAAGCCGTTTTCAAGCGAATAACTAGTAATTACCTCTGGTTATCCCTTGGTTGACATTAAAAATCAGCTGTTAAGGCCCTTAGCCTATTACCACAGAAACGCCGCTTGAATAGCTTTTTTTATAACCGGTTATTGTTTGTTGTTGCTTTTTGCGATCTTTTAAAGAAGTTTAGTTGGTTTTAGTTTAGATGAATAATAATCTTCTTGCTATTATTGAACTTAAGTTCTTCTCGACCGACTCTGAAATACTGGCGTATTTGATTCGAAAAGGGCATAATTTGAAAAAAAAATAAGTATGATAAACTGTGGTTAGAGGACTACAATGATACTGTTTTTTTTATGATATTTCGTGTATCAGTCCACATTGGGTAAATTCGAGTAAGCCAAGGGTTGATGAAAATAAAATTTTGGCAAGACAATATAGAGGAGGCCATCACTTTGTACAATTTTTTTCATAATTGAGGCAAACATGATAAATTTCACTCATTTGAAAAATTCACAGAACATTTTCCCGAAAAAGAAACAAAACAAATGATTGTGAGGTTAGAAAACGCAATAACCTTCCTCAAAAGTGTGATAATTACCGGTAATAAACGATGACGTCCAAAGGGCTCATTTATGACGTCACTCTTCAAGGAGTGGTATTTACCAAGGCCGCTTGAACGGCAGTGGTAAATACTAGTAATTACTATTTATTCGCTTGAAAACGATTTAAGATAGGTTTTGATTTAACGGCCTGTTAAAGTTACAAAATGTCAATTTTTACCTGTTAATATTTTAAAAACAATTACAGATAGGTATAAGACGTTATACACAGAGAAAAATATCCATGCAACAATTTTAAATACGCTATGCAACTGAAATTGTGCAAAAATATAAAACAATTGTTGAAATAAACGAATAAATCTGTTTTAATGTTACCAATTGGATTGTGTAACTTATTTTGTATAAAAATGTTACACAACAGAACAATTACTCTTAACAGCGTAGTGGAAAAGCCCATTGTGTTATAAATTTACACAGATAAAATGTAATTTTTTTAATGAAAATTTGTGCAAAAATACTCCAAATTGTAGAAATCATTGTCGTCGGATTGATTCGGTAAAAGTCGTTTCAAGGGATCGCCCCACCGCATCCTTCAGTGTTCTGTGAGTTTAAATTTGTGTTTTGGCTTGTCAGTGAGGTGATCCGTACAAGGTTAGTGTCATTAATTGATAAGTTCTTCGGTCAACGTTAAACGTGTAATGGATTCTATGGATTTTGTGGAATTAGTTCTCGAAAAACTGGAGGAATGGGTGCCTACTTGCAGTCCACAAAGAGAGATTTCGGGGTAAGTAAATTACTACACATAGGTCTACCCTAGAGTCCCTGTATGTTGACATATTTGGTAATATATCCAAATATGTCAACATACAGGGACTCTAGTCTACCCAAGCTTTTGAGTATAGTTGATCCATTTTCGATTTTTCTTATTTTTTATTTAAAAAATGTGTTTGAAAGTAAATGACAACATTGTCCCCAAAATTGTCTTGGTTTAGCCAGTCCGAAGCTCAAAAACATTTCTGCGCCCGCGCACTCTTTTAGGAATCACTTTCAAGAATTTTCGCAGAGAAAAGATTGGGCTTCTTGACCAAATAAAACTATTTACAAAATTTCAGCTTGTTACTCATGGCTTATCCTATTTTTGGTCTAAACTGCGCTTTTTTATAACGGCCGATACTAAAATTCTATATTTAAACATTTTTTTTATATTTTTTAGCTTGAACGATTTTGCAATGGCATATCCGGAAAACAAAGACAGTTTTTTGACAAATGTGCAGAAGTTTGTTCAAAACTTTGGGTGCTATTAAAATCAAACGCAATTTACCAAAGATCAGATACATCGGTCTGAGAAGAGTTTCCATGAAGCAGACGAAGGTAAATGATAATTTTTGCAACACAACTATTTTTGATTAACTTAAAATTTGTAAATTAGAAGTCAAAAGACATATTTTGCCTGTCTTACTACCATGGTATCTATTAAACTGTAACCTTTATTTAAAGGGTATCAAAATATCAGTCAGAATAATTTGACTATTACATAGAAATTCTTCAATGTCCGTTAAACTTAGTACTATTTTTTTAGCAGCTATTTTGTCTTCGCTGCCTTCCTTGCAATTTCCAAACAATGGAAAATCCGAACAACGAAAGTCCAGCGAACAAGAATCTTTAAATAGATATATTTTACACGTTCAGGTAAATTCATTAAGCATAATAATATTGGTTAAATAATTTAATAACTAATGTGTTAAAATTTGTTGTACTCATAAGAAAAACGAAAATAAAGGTCTTTTAACAAGTGATTTTTTAGTTTGGTATTTTTTTGTCAAATAAAAATTAAACATTGTGTACTTGTAATAAAAAGTAATAAAGCGTTTTTTAAAAATATATACAAAAAATATATACACACAAATTAAAACAAAAAGCAATGCAATGCAACCTATTGAAAAAAAATATCTACAAGATTTTGTACACATTCAGGGATACTTTTCATTTAATTGTTAAAGAAAATTACAGAATAAAATAATTTATATTTTTAACTATTTTTACATAAAATTGTAGGAAATATATGCACAAAATTGTGCAATTTTGGGAGTAACTAAAATTATTAATTGTAAAATATATAATATATTATATTGATATATTATATTTTTTGTGGTAAAAAGAAAAATTTAACTGCAAAATATAACACCACAATGTAAAAAAAATACAAACATCTTTTAAAATATAACTACATAATTGAGCATTTATATTGCACAAAATAGAATAAGAAAATTACACAATACTGTGTAAAATGTTTTCATACTTGAATATTTTGCAATTTTTCAAAAATTTTTAAAAAATTAATGCAAAATATACAACAAATTGTGCAAAAATATGTGAAATTTTTGTATACAGGCCTGTACAATAAGCATTGTGCAAAAAAAACAGTTGCACAGTTGTTTAAAATTTTACAACAAATTCCATTGCACAAATCTATTCAAAATTTTTGCACAAATTGGTTTTATACCCATTTTGAAAACAAATTGTGCCAAAAAAATTTACAATAATTGTTGAAAAAAATTACATACATTTTTCTACATAAAGAATCGAAAAATATACATGGTGTTTCTTTTAAAATAATAAAGTCAACTTTTCCTGCAAATGGCAACACCGCAACTATGAAAGTATTTTGTAAATATACTTTACATGGATGTATGTAAGAATAGAAAGTTTTAAAAGTTTCTATCGTATAGTTTCCAAAATAATCCAATAGGCCACTCACTTTGGAACACCCGGTATACGCTCTATATTTTGGCAAATTGAAATAGAGCTTGTCTTTCTGTTTCCAAAACTACCTATTATACCTAATACCTTTTTCTCTAACAGTTTTGAAATAAAATGACAAAAACAAACAAAAGAGTAAAGCAGACAAAAGTCATCGATAATTTTTCTTGGTTAACTCATTGCTCTTAATGAAAAGGTTTTGTCATTTTATTTAAAAACCATTACATAAAAACGTAGCATATTAGGTATTTTTGGAAACAGAAAGGAAAGCTTTATTCAAAATTGCAAAAATATACAGGGTATTTAATTTTAAAAAGTAACGTCGCTGGCTTCGCTACGTCTCCTTAATGACTGGTTCCAATATTAGCATCAAAAAAGATACTTTTTGCAAACCATCTGAGTATGTGAAAGGAGGAGGCACTAAATACATTGTTTACTGGGACGCGTCAGATGAGCTGAATTTGAGATATGTTGAAAGCCAAACCTTCCTAATATTTTTACCAAAAAAAATTGGGGGGGTCATAAGATTCGTTTTCGAGCTATACTTATTTAAATGCGCGCCACTGAAATATGGAAAAATATGACCTTTTGTCGTTGTTTTGTAATAACTTATCGCCAAATAAAAACAAAAAAATTATATTAGTCTTATCTTATTGACAAGGGAGTCCTTTTAGGAATTTTGTCAATTTTTAACATATAGTTTGCGTCACATACCTACAGAGTGGCTCAAAATAATTAAAAAAAATACAGGAAAAATACCTGAGATTTATTACGTATAAAGAAAGGGAACTAAAAATGCATACTCAAAATTAACTTCATTTGCTTTCATGTGAGTCGTTTTAACTATTCTAGAGTGATGTTTGCATAATAGTAACAAACGTGAAATTTCGTACCCGTGAATTTAAAAATCAAACAAGTTTCATGGCTAATCGGGCAAAAAGGAGCTTTTTGTTTCTCTCATATTTTTCCATGGGTAGCCCGAAAGCTTAACCTCACGGGGGTCCAAGATCTAATGGACACCTAATAAGTGTTGACAGTTAACTGTTTCGTCCTTATGGGACTCCTCAGAACACTGCTGGTCAATGTGACAAATCTTGCGAAGTTAATTAGACGGTTTTGTCTCTAATTAAATGTTAATAATAAAATAACTATAGCAAGAAGCGCCATCTACCGAGATACATAATAGGTTATGTTATAAGCTAACAGGGTATTTCAAATAAAAATTAATTCAACGCATGACATATTTACTAATTGTCTACGAAATAGTGTGTTTATTGGGATGCGTCAAATGAGGTGTATTTAAGATATGTTTGAGCCTAAACCGTCCGGATGCTTTCAAAAAAATTGGGGGGTCATCGGTTTCGTTTTCGAGCTATAATTATTATGGATGGATTATGGAAAAATGTAAGATTTTTCTGATTTTTGTTATAACTTCTCGTGAAAGAAAAATAAAAAACCAATATGAATTCTATTTTGTTGAAAAAAAAAGTCTTTTTAAGTATGTTCTCATTTTTTAGAGGTATTTCAAAGCATAACATGTGTACTAATTGCCTATGGAATAGTGTGTGGAAAATGTTTACTGGGATGCGTCAGATGCCCTGAATTTGAGATATGTTAGAGCCTAAACGGTCGTAATACTTGTTTCAAGAAAAAGTGGGTGGTGATCGGTTTTGTTTTCGAGTTATACTTATTTAATGCTAGAATATAGGAAATGTGGGGACAAAAAGGGGTCTACTCACCCCTTTCTGGGGGTTCTTCCAAAAATTTTCAGAATGAAAGCCTGTAAACAAACTTTATTGATTAAAGTTTAAATATCAACTTTTTATCCCTATAAAGAGATAGAAGTTGTAGCGAAAATCCATAAGAGTATAGCTCAAAAACGAAACCGATGACCCCCCCCCCCCAATTTTTTTGAGCAAGTTTCAGGATGGCTCGGGCTCTAACATATCTCAAATTCACCTTATCTGACGCATCCCGTTAAACACACTATTACGCTACACAGTTAGTACACCTATTATTTGTTTAATTTAAAAAATGTTTGATTCACCCTGTAGGTTTACTACATAAACCATTATGTATGTAAATGTTACTTTACAATAATTACAACTCTCATTGAAGCAAATGAATTTATTTTGACTATGATGATTTCATCCCTTTAGGTATATTTAACAAATCCCAGTTATTATTCCTGTATTTCTGTTATTCATATTTTGAGTCGCTCTCTCAAAACTATAAAAAAATTGAAAACATTCTTAAAAAGAGTTTTTTTTCAACTAAATAAAATTAATATTGGTTTTATTTCTATTTGACGAGAAGTTATAATAGCAAAAACACTGCAAAAAGTCACATTTTTCTTTCTTCCAGTGGCGGATTTAAATAATTACAGCTGGAAAACGAAACCGATGACCCCCAATTTCTTTGAGACGAGTATTTAGACGGCTTGGGCCCTAACATATCATAAATTCACCTCCTTTAACGCATCCCGGTAAACACACTATTCCGTAGACAATTAGTAAACGTGTCATGCGTTAAATTAATTTTTTTTTTGAAATACCCTTAAAGCTTATCACATAACCTATTATGCAAACATCACTCCAGAATAGTTAAAGCGACTTTCATGAAAGCAAGTGAAGTTCATTTTGACCATGAATGTTTAGTTTCCTTTCTTTATATTTAATAAATCTCAGGTATTTTTCCTGTATTTTTTTTAAATTATTTTGAGCCACTCTGTAGGTATGTGACGGAAACTATATGTCAAAAACTGATAAAATTCTTAAAAGAACTCTTTTACCAATAAAGTAAAGCTAATTTCAGTTTTTTATTTTTATTTGGCGATAAGTTATTACAAAAAAACTACAAATGGTCATATTTTTCCATATTTCAGTGGCGCACATTTAAATAAGAATAGCTCGAAAACGAATCCTATGACCCCCCTAATTTTTTTTGGTAAAAATATCAGGAAGGTTTGTCCTTCAACATATCTTAAATTCAGCTCATCTGACGCGTCCCGGTAAACAATGTATTTAGTGCCTCCTCCTTTGACTTCTCTGTTTATTTTGATTTCGAAGATATTAGGGGGGTCTCAGCAGCGGCGTAGCGTGCCCGAAAGGGCGGGGGGGGGGGGCGACAACTAAAAAGGGCGCCTCTGAAAACTGATGAAAAATCTTGTGGCAAAAAAAAAACAAAACGGTCAAAAAGGCGCCTCTCACAAATCTTGCGACCAAAAAAAAAAAAAAAAAAGGTCACCATGTGTGAGAGGGCGGCCGATAAGTCACACGGGCGCCTCTCACGAATCTTGCGACCAAAACAAAAAAAAAGGTCTTCATGTCGTTAGTTTCCTTTGGCACCCACTCAATTGGCCATTACCGGCCCGACTTAATAAAGCTGAGGGCGCTTCGGCCACCTATGGGGCGCCACTACCCTCGGGGCGGGGGGGGGGCGACGAACCCCCCGCGCCCCTCCCACGCTACGCCGCTGGGTCTCAGGCTTTTGGGTCACCCTGTATATAGGTTAGTGGTCTTATTTATACCTTGGAAAAGATTACACAAGTATAATCTAATGAGTATTTAGGAAGTATTTTTGTTTTATGCATATTTGGTTAATTTTATGTTAATTTGCCTTTAAACGTTTTTACAATTTTACATGTTTTTTGTAACTACCTGCCTATTTTTGAATTAAAATACTTTTTTTTTGTGTAAAACATTTGTTTTTACTTGTACAACGCAGTATTCTGACGGGTAACCATGTAACTGTTTATTAAATGTCTAATCTAATTAAATACATTTTGTTAAAACGACAAGAAAATAAATTAGGAATATTAAAAAAATAATTCAAATAAGAAGCAATATTTTGTAAAGCAATCAAGGAAAACAATCCTTTAAAACAATCATATTTGGTTTAACAAGTACCCTATTTGTTTGTTTGAATTAAACTTGCAATAATAAATATTTACTTAAATTTAACACACATTTATTTATAATAAACAAAATAATTTTACAAATTTATTTAATAAAAGTTCGTTATTAAATAAATTATGTTAGTAAGACAAAAAAATATATTTATAAGATTAAACAAATTATTTATTAAGAAAAAACAATAAGTTTTTTAAAGCAATCAAGGAAAACGATAATTTCAAACAATTATTTTAGGTTTACTAACTACCCTATTTGTTTGTTGGAAAATATGTTTTTGTATTGTGAAATAAGTTAACTCTTGTTCTCACAGAAATATTTACTGAAATTCAACAAAATATATTTTAAGTTTAAACAAATATTTATTTACAACAAGTAAAATAATTTAAAAAATTTACTTAATAAATGTCAGTTATTAAATAAAATTTATTATTAAGACAAAAAAACATGCCTAGAATATTAAACAAATTAATTTATATGAAGATGTAATAAGTTTTTTAAAGCAATCAAAGAAAACAGTCATGTTAAAGAATTATTTTATTTTTACCAACCACCATATTTGTTTGTTTGAAATAAACTTGTTATTGCAAATAAATAAATTAATAGTATTTGGTTTAAATATTTTAAATATATTTGATTTAAATGTATTTTTGTTTGTCAATTAAACCAAATATTTCTAACGCATCAAATAAATCTTATTTAAAGAGACTAAATTAGTTATTTGAAAACAATAAATATTTTTACTCTAATCAAAGAAAACAGTCATGTTAAAGAATTATTTTATTTTTACCAACCAACATATTTGATTGTTTGAAATAAACTTGTTATTGCAAATAAATAAATTAGTAGTATTTGGTTTAAATATTTCAAATTATTTGATTTAAATGTATTTTTGTTTGTCAATTAAACCAAATAACTCTAACGCATCAAATAAATCTTATTTAAAAAGACTAAATTAGTTATTTGAAAACAATAAATATTTTTCTTTGAACCAAACAAGAGGACGTTTTGGACCTATTAAAATAACGAATTTGGTTGAGTCAAATAATATTTTTTTGGTTCAAATAAACACTTTTTTCTGTGCACATACATGTCATCAAAATGGAGTATGTTCCTAAATTACAGAAATTGTTGTGTACCATTTAATTGAGATACAATACTTTGATTTTTAGTTTATAAAACACAAAAAAAATCAAGAAAAGGGAATAAGTGGTGCTAGAGACGTATAATAAATATTATATTTGCGTTTACTTCGATTTATATGACTGTAAATTGCAAAACTAGAAGAACTAACCAATCTAAAAATACAACTTTCTCAATTCTCGAACGCATGTTAAATTGAAACAGCGTTGCCGGATAATATTTCCAGATGTTTAAACTGACGCTTTTATGTAAATTATAGTCAGAACTTTTGACGGCTTTTCTGGGCGACAATTTTTCTGACGCCCGCGACAGTTATTTTGATACTATTGATATAACGTCTTTTTAGGATGGGAGCTCGGACTCATATTTCTACCTCATAGGGTATACGACTTCAACTTACGTTATTTTAGAGGCCTAATTTCACATTGGTTCAAATGATAACGCGATGACGAGAGGGGAGGGGCTAACACCGCTGTGGAATATGAGAGAACTGTTGCAAAATATTATGTGTAACGTGTCATTTTTACGTTTAAGGCAACGTTACATATTTGTTTATTTAGGTAAATAATCAAGGCTCTTCGACTCGTCTTTCTGTACACAAATTAAGGGTATTTTATAGAGCTAGGTTTGGAGGTTATATAGTGTCCAAAAAGTTACCTTATAAAGGAGACATTCCATCGAATTACTGTGGACACTACGCACACCGTATTATCTGGACATCGTGGTTGGAATTCGGGATCACAGATTTCGGAAAATCACATTGAAACTTTTGATTGTTTTGTTTCTCTGTGGAATTTTGTGATTTTCTTTGACGTTCACGAAAATAAGCAGCTGTTCTGCTGGGGAAAGGCGGCGTTAACGCATCACAAATGGTTTCAGTAACAGGGAGGAACATTTAGATGAACATTTCATTCGCTTATGTTTATTTTCGAGGATATTGGGATAATTCGAACCTCATATCCTTCACGGATTAGCTAGTTTTGATAGCACGAAAACATATTTGGGTCCACGGGTCGAGTAACAACCGAGGCTCCGCCCCTTTGATATCTTTATTAATTTGATAAGGAGAAGATAACATAAATACGAGTTATGCACTTTCGTAAATGGAAGATAAACGAGGAATAAAAACCAGGACTAAAAGAGTAAACAAAATCGTATTTTTATATTATATAAATTTATATATAATCATAGTTATGTAAAGTTAATAACTAGCTCAGTTAGTCGGATTGAAGGGTTTGTAGGGCTAGCTAGTGGTGAGCAAACTTAACATCTGAACACTCTTGTGCCGAGTTTAAGCAGTAGTGTGTATTTTTAGGTTCAAGTTCAGAAACAACTTTATTAATGTAGAAATGTTTTACAAAAATGGCATCAAACGATATAGATCTTAGAGAAAGCATATATAAAAAGCAAAGAAAACTTTTGACTAAGACTGTAACTAAAATACAACTAAATTTTACACTCAGTATAGCTTTACTCATATGGGAATTGGTTGAGTGTTCGAATATTCCTGGGTTTGATGCAAGCTCTGATCTCCAGTAATTGATTTTACAGTTGATGGTTTCAATGCTGAGCTTCTTATAGTCCGTCTGGTTATTTTCCTTCTACTTGCTATGTCGGCAGGGGTCCGGTATGTTCGGTCTCGATGTCCTTGTTATAAAAATTTCAACCGTGGAAATAGATCCGACAACACCTCAGCGTGCGTTTTACGTATTTTCAATATCCCCTTGGTCGATGCTGCCCCCTATATACCGGTATGGAAGTATTGGTGTATTTCCTCATTGGTTAGTTTGAAAACCGCGGGTTTTTTTTCTCCAGTGTCGCAAACCGTAGTTAGTGATTTTTCGGTGAGAGCGTTTTTTTTTATAAATAGGTTTGCATCCTTATTTGAATTTAACCGGGAAAATTAGGTTAGTACTGTGCGTTTTACTGTCCCCACCACATTTACGAAGCGGTTTCCGGCGGCTTCATTTTTTTTTGTGTTCTCGACGGAGTGCCTTGTCTCTTTCCTAACGAATTTTGGCTGGGTCGGCAACAGGTCTCTGGGATCGCCATTGTTTTTTGGTTAGTGGCACTGCAGTGGCTGCAGGCTCTGTCCCAGAGACTGTGAAGAGTGAGTCCGTCGTGAGGCGTATCTCGTTGACGGCTCATATCCTCTGCATAGAGGGATTTAAGGCGGCCTACGCCGTTTCTACGGGAAATAAGCGTGCACCGTCCATTCCATCGACGGGACAGTTGTGCTGGTGGAACGAGGTTCTGTTCCATCGACGAGCCAGTTGTAACCCTGGGAAAGGGTTTTACGTTCGGGCAAGGATCCCACAACCTTTTGACCACCATGTGCTGCCCTAGCACCATGTGCTAAGCAAGCACTAGATAAGGCGCGGCAGAACCAGGACCAGAGTAGCAGTGATGAATGTCGGAGTACACCACTTCCAGGTTTACAAAATAAAACACACATAAAATAATCAAGGACCAAGGTAGGAGCAAGCTTCAGATATAATCTTTCACATAAATCTTCAATATAATTTAGACATAATCTTTTCATATAAATTTTTAATATAATTTAGACGTAATCTTTTCATATATAATTTTTCACAGTATAATTTCAACATCGCTTGTAAACGCAAGGTAACGGTATGACGTCATAACCACAATTTTGCGGCGTATTTACTAAATTGACTTGTTTTCCTTCATTTCATTTATTTAAGACAATTTCTCCAGTGAAATTTGGAGTGCCTTGCTATTTTGGCCCTAACTTATTTGGTATTTTTCTCAGATCTAATTATACAAGATGAACTAAATCTTTGTGTTTTTTGTACAACCCAATGAACCAACTTTGCAGGGACAAAAGAGAGATGAGGTTATATTTTTTTTCGGTTTCCTTACATTGTTTTACCTCATGGGGTGGATCTCGGACTGGGTTGCTGTCTGTCTCATTCTACCTGACGTAGAATGATGACAGCAGATATTTGGTCCAGATCTCCCCTATGATGGAATGATGTTGGAAGTATATATATATTTTTTTAACAATCATTCATATAAGTGAGTTTTACACTACTGACTCAAATGTAGGTACACTGTGACCTGTTGGAAATGTGCATCTACCTATAAAGTACTTTCTATTTGTGTCATTTTGATTCATTTAGGAATCTTTTGAAATCTTATTTTGTTTATTAGTCAATTTTTTTTGGTTTTTTAACTACACAAATACTCTGGAAGCCTCGGAAGTAAGTAGAGTTTCATTGTTTGGCTACAACGTTTGGGTTGAACTGTATTTTAATTAAGATCTTCTTTGTAAAACATTGATATTAAAACACTGTGGCGCACGTAAAATTTTCTTATTTCTGAACCCCCTCCTTCTCCACTGTATAAAAGTTACCGGGCATATCAATGTTTTACCTAGCTGGAAAATACAGTTCTGCTTCCAGATATTTGTTTAATTATTCAGTGGTTTTTTTTAGTGTCACAAATTGGCAAATTGTTATTATTTTAATTACACTGTCACAAAATGGCGGCAACGTCTTTAAGCTGCCACAAATGTCACCCAACGCATTTTAATTGGCCACAATTGGTGCCCTACGTGAGTTTTTGGCTAGTTTTTTAACATCTGATGTAATTTTTTTTGTTCTCTTTTAATTTGAAAAAAAAAGAAATAACTTTTTTTTGAATTTTTTGAATTTTTTTAAAAAAAATTTTGTGGTACAGCCAAAGCCAGGTTAAAGGCTTTCAGTGGCTGTCGGTGTTTTTTGACACCCAATCATTTTTTTTTATAAAAAACAAGATCATTGGTTTTTGGAAATAACACTTTTTAAATATTTTTTGGTAATTAAGTTTAAGTTGCTCTGTTGATCCTCATAGTTTTTTCTATTAGCTTATCTTCACAAGTTTTTTCTTGGAAAATAAAAGATTCATTTTTATTTGTTAAGGAAGAATAAGTGGATAAAAAGCATGGGAGTTTTTATTCAACAGCGTCCAAATCATGAGGAAAAACATGTGTTAATTTTTTTTTAAAGAAAAATAAACACAGTAATCTAAGTTTACTTCAATTTTTTTTGTTGATTTATAGGTGGATGGACCTCCAGACATGGTCTTTTTTATGTTTTAAATATATGACATAGGTAGTGTGTTCTTTCTAACAATTTTTTTTGCAGGTTCGTTTATTTATATGTTATTATTTCCTGCTTGTGATAAGATAGAAATTGTTTCACAGATTATTTTTTAGTGCAGTCAATTTATTTAGGTCAAGTTTTTTTTGGTGATTTTAATTTTTTGTGGGATATCACCACTTGGAAATTGGAATATTTTTACAGGGTTTCACACAAATTTTTCTTGGCTGGATTGTTTTAAAGTAAATATAGCTTAACAGCTGGTAGCTTTGTTTAGTTGAAAGTATTAATCAGTAATGAAAGAAAAGAAAAATGAGTTTATTTTACTTTGTCATTTTCTTTTCTTGTTTTTTTGGTGGTAACTGTTGATGACAATTAAGATCTTACGTCACTCAGTTACATCGGGTCAGAGGAGGGTACTACTACTATTTAGTGTCAGCTCGGGACGTTAGGAAACACAAGGCTAAAATCCCTAGAGCAGCACATTGGCTGAAGATCAACGCCAGAGGTCCAGTTAACATTTGTTTTGAAGTATTTTTTTGGGGCAGTTTTTTTTAGGTCTTTGGTTGCCAGTTTAGTTGTCTAGTTGTGTTTTCGTGACTGGTCAAATTTTTTTTGGTAGAAAATACAGCGTTGGGCTTTGGAGTGCATTTTTTTTAAAAAATGACCTACGGGTATTTCTATCAATTAAAGTTTTTCTGGTTTACAATTATTTTTTTCTGTATTTTTTTTCTGCATTCAGGTCATAGCTTGGTCATGGCCAATGGAGAGCAAACATTTATGTTTGAGCCTTGAGAAGTTTTGCCTACTCCGGATTGAATACAGAGAAAATGAATTTGAAGCCCAACTAGATATAATACCACAAAAGGAATGTTTAACTGAGACAGATATAGATATAAGTTTTTTTTGAATTTTTTTAGTTTATTTGTAAAGTTCAGTAAAATTTTTAAGTAAGGTCATTTTGAGGCCGTGAAATTGGTCAGTGAATTTAAGAGAGACTTTCAACTAGATATAAATGCTAGGCGGTGGTAATTGGTAAAAATATTTCAAAATTTAACTTTTTTGTAAATAATTTAATCTTTCTTAAAAAGATTATTTTTTTTCTGTAAACATAACTTCTCGGTTTTTATACGGGTCGTAGTTTTAAAGGGTTACCAGACAGGTTGTATTTTTTTAGGGGACCAAACGGGAACTTCTTGAGTTTCAAAAGGGGAACTTTTTTTGTCTTAGTTGATCAGGCAGGAATAAATAAATCTTTTACTTCCAAATCATAGTTTTAAATAACAAGATTTATTGGTTAGGTGTTTGGGTCTTATAATAAAAAACGTTTTGTTTTTGGGGATACTGGTATGATATGGAATTATTTTTGTTTCATGCCAAATGTTGTTTGACGGTAGATATGCTAGTCTTCAGTTTTTTTCTGATAGTTTGAGTTTCAGGACAGTGGCGTGTACCTAAAGGGGCCTGTCATCTGCGCCCATTGTAAAGCAACTTCCAACTTACTTGCTTAGCTTTTTCACTTCATCTTCGTTTTGTTGCTTCCGAAATTAAAGCGTTATGTTGGATGACGATGGATGATGTTAGACTAACAAAGTACCTATTTAGAGATAAAAACTTGAAAGTTGTGAACAATTGGGAAGTAATTTTTTTTTGTTTCATTTTTTTTTTAATTTTAAATAATTTCATACTGGTGACTTCAAATAATGCAGCAAATTTTTAAATTACAATACACTGTTGTGGAATAAGTGGGAAAGTGTTCAGGCTAAACAATAAATTTAAGATCATTGATTTTTTAAAAAGATTTCAACCTTAAGAATAAATTTAAAACAATAGGTTTTCTTTGATGCGACTAAACAATGAAGAGGGCATATATTTTTTTTTGTTATGCATAATATGATAGTAGTACCTTTTGTATTGCAATAATTAGGGGTTTTCCTCCCGCGAGCTGGGTGGAAATGGAATAAATGTTTGGTTCGGAATGTAGAAATCGAGGAACGAGGACTTCCTGCTAATCTTTTTAGGATTTCGCAACTTCGGGTTTTCGCTAAATTAAAATACATCCAAATTTGGCCTACAGGCTGAATCTCGCATTTTCCAGGACCTTGCAGATTCGCGGAGAAAGACAAATTTTGTGATCTATTTAATTATGATAGGAATTAAAATAGTAACATGCACATGAGGGAACTAGATATATTTAGGTTAAAAATTAGTAAGAACACTGATCTGAACAATTTTCCATAATAGTGTCCTATCTTCACAGGGTGCTTCAAAATATCTTCACCTTTCTTTGAAATAAGATATTGTTTCGCCTGTGGGCGTTTAACCGGTTAAAAATATATAGTGTACAGATGGGATTGGAATGGAAATCACAAGTTTTTGGGTTTATTGACATTATACTTAGGAAATAGGGGAAATGTCTAATAGAAAGGTTTTTGGATTTAGGCCGAGTTTTGTTGAGATAACAAAAGTTTAATTGGGGCCGGGATTTTTATTACGCTCTTTTAAAATTAATGTAATAGTTTTTGGCTTCTTGACTTTTGTTGTCTGGTTTTTACGCAGGATTATTCCCAACTGTTTCATTTCAAAATGTCATTTGTAAGTGATCGGGTCTCATTAGCCCTTGGACACTTGATAATTTTTGCTTTGACTAATAGTTGTGGGAAGGGCCCAACTTAATTTTATATCTCGTGAACACCAGGAATAAGGATCTGAGAATGCATTAAGCAGTAAATTTTTTTTGATTAGATGTTGTGTGTAAAGACACTTGAGTAGGCAGATTTAGTTTTACAACGTTCTTATAGGTGAACCTTGAAATTGTTTTCATAGTTCTTTTTCTGAAAGTGCACACAATTCTTTACGGGGTTGAGTGCAAAGTTTGAATCTTAGGTTCTTCACATTATAGTGGTACAGTAAATAAGTACTAACGTTGCTTATTTCCTTTAGTAATAATTTTAAACAAATATACTAACATCGTTTGTTTTTTTGGAACATAAATATTTTTTTACTTTTCCTAAACTGATTGGTTTTTTTTTGCAATTATGATTTTTATACCTTATGATTCTTAAGTAAATTTAATTTTCAACAATTTTTTTTTGTATAGTAAATTAATTTTTCTAGCTCATTTACTTTTCACATTGCCACAGTTTTAGGAGAGGAAAGGGAATTGACAACTGTTTTTTTAAAGGAAAAGAATTTGTTGCATGACAACTCGAATAAGATTTTTCTGGTGTTGGTTTTATGAAAACTTTTTTTAAGGTTCACTAATAGGAGCTGCAACCCACTTTTAAATTTTTTTTGAAAATATTTTTTAAATATTTTTTAAATATTTTTTTTAAGGAAGGAAACTTGATTTTCTTGTTGGAAAATTTTCTTTTTGGTACATAGTAGTACCTTGCCCTACAATGGTTTTACCAGTTTATTTAAATATTTTTTTTTTCTGAATTAAAATATAATTTCATTTCGAACCCTCGCGTTTTAACAACCTATCATCATTTGTTTTAATTTTTTTTCTCCCTACTCCAAACCAGGGTAGAGTAATATTTTGAAAATTTTAGTGAGCCAATTCATTTTTCTTATTATTGGGCTACTGTGGTCAACACCAAAATTTTATTTATTATTATTTTTGTTTTTATTTTTTGACACCTTTCGGTATGATCCTAGGGTCTTCTTGACCATGGTTTGCATCAATTTAGTTTAAATTTTGGGAATTTCATTTTAATGAGGATTAGAGAGTTGCAGTCCTACCAAGACGTTATTTGTATAAATTTTTTTTAATACCATCGGTAATTTTTTTTTTAAAAGACCCAACCGAACCGAACCGAACCGAACACACAACATCCTTACAAGTCTAATTCGACGCAATTTCAGCGAGCGGATTTTTTTTTAATTGAGCATATTTTACGATTTCTATAACACGAACATCTGTTCCGATGTTTATTGCGTTCACTTATATATTAAGGGATGATGTGGCCTTAAGCAATGCATGTTTCGTGTAAACTCAGAGTAGGTAAGCAGGTTAAAGTGGGTTTTGATTTTTTCTTTTTAGAAAAATCATTGTATACGGCGATTTGGGTTTTTTTTTTGAGGAGTTTATTAGTGGAGCCGTTCTGCAATAGCAGGAGTATACCCTAGCGTTAACTGTGTACAACAGCTTTGGGATTTTTTTGTTATAGGTAGTCTGTTGTACGTTCCATTTAGGGATAAATTTACCTATTCGGTTGCTGAGGTAAACAAACATCACTTAACTTTAATTTTAATCCAGTTCAGCTAGGATAAGCGCAATTATTTTTTTTTTGGTTTTACTCACGCAGGAGTGGAACATAAGACCTGAACACTGCCAAAGCTCTTGTCTCTCTTTTATTTTTTTAATCTTTTTTATGGCTACTTGTTAATTCTAATTTAGGATTTAAGTAGTTATTTCTCTCTGCAAGGTTGGACGTCATAGTTGGTTGTACAAATAATTAATTTAAACTATGATTACATTTTTAAATGCAAATAAATTTTATTTTCTTACTGCTCCGGTGTTCTTCGATTTTGTTCGCGTCTGCCCGTATTTATGTTTTATATTTTCTACATTTGTGAGAATATTTATAGTGATTTTCACTAGTGAGTTTAAAGTGAACTTTGTGTTTGTTATTGCGTGGTTTAGTTTTTATAATTGGGAGGTATAATTAAGAATTTTAAAGTTTAAAGTTTTAATATAAAAGGCACCATAACTATTTCTTTGAGTCGGTTGTCGGACATAAGGTACTTAGTCAAGGACGAGTTAATCTACGAATTAACATGGAGAGGCATAGCCATTGGATTGGTGGAAGGAATGAAGCAACAGCTCATGCTGATTAAGCAAAGAGAAAAGACTGATGCAAGTATGAGATTCCCTCCGTATCCCTTTACGTTTGGCCAGGATGCTTTTAGCTGCATGAAGAAGCTTGATAGTCTAGTACCGCTGGTAGAGAAGTTCTCTGGTACGAGCAAAGGGGGAGAGCTTAGAAAAATCGCTGTAAGGTTGGAACACGTGTTAGGCAGGATTAACAACATGAATCCGTCCAACTTTGAAGGAAGTCAAATGAAAGGCATACTGCTTGCGGAAACCTTGAGTTTGATTGGGAGGTTGCAGAGCCAAGCAACAGATCTGCTAAGAGTTGGCGTGGCCTCAGATGATGATGAAGCATCTGAAACCCAATCAACGAGTCGAAGCCCAGATCACTCGACAAATGTTGGCAACATTCCCAGCCAGTCTCAACTCCCGCAACCACAGCACTCGAGCACACAAAGAACAGCTCAACAGCCTACGAACCAACCGTCGGTCATTGCTCCAGTGCAAATGCAAGTGCTAACGAACCCAACTCAAACACCAATACAAGCACCACCCCCAATGCTGATCCAGAATGACGGTGCATCAGCTTTTCATTATCAACAACCGTCTACCGTTCCTTTGAGTTTAGCTGCCCTCCAAAGTAGCATTGCACCAATTGCTCAGTCACGAACTTTTTCATGTTCGTCGCCAGTACCAATGTCAAGAGATCCTGGTACTTCATATCATGTTGCACCTGTACCTCCGCATAAGTGGAACTTAAAGTTTACAGGCGAGAGGGGTACAATCTCCGTCACCGCATTTTTTGAGAGAGTGGACGAGTTAAGTCAGGCGAGAGGAGTTAGTAAAAAGGTTCTACTGAACTCAGGCATTGATCTTTTTGAAATATCAGCCTATACTTTTTACAAAGACGTACGTAGAGAAGTCCATACATGGGAACAGCTGGAACAAAGGTTCATGACAGAATATCTTCCTTCTTCATATGGCGAGAAGCTATTGAAGGAAATTCAAAAACGTAAACAAGGACCTGGAGAGTCTATAGGGACCTATATTGCTGTCATGAACACATATTTCCAAAGACTTGGCTGTCCTGTTTCTGAAGAGGCAAAATTAGCTATCGTCTTCAGAAATATCGCGGACATCTATAAAAATGGGTTAATTGCTACTGAGGTCAATAGCCTATCACATCTAAAAGATTTGTGTCGTAGAATAGACCAGAGATATGATAAAAAGGAGGAGAATTTTACTCCTAGGAAAAACCAATCAATCGAACCTGACTTGGCCTACGTTGACGTAGAGAGCGACAGTGACGATTTTCCAACAGAAGTCAGTGCAATTCAAATATCAAGTACCGCGACATCTAACCAACGGAATTCGAATCATCATGCTGATAGAATGGACAGAGATAGGCAACAGTTAGCAAGCAATTTCTCTGCTAGAGCTGATAGAGAGAGACAACAACCACCTAGTGGTCAGTCTAGCGTAAGTGACAGGGATGTACAACCACCACAAGGTGCTAGGTCTGGTAGGGCGAACAGGGACGTGGTATGTTATAGATGCAACCAAACAGGGCACATGGCAATCGGGTGCGCATTGCCTAGAAGTAAGCAGTGTTATTCGTGTGGTCAGGCAGGGGTAACAGTCAGAGAATGTCGTAATTGTAATCGTCAGGGAAACGGACCCAGGCGCTCGTAGGCGGTCGACCTTCGAGTCAGCCTGAACAAGCATCGACCGATAGGCTAACGTACGGTTTAGATTATGTGATAAGTCATGCTCGTAAAGATGAGAGGCCTTATTTAGAAGTGGATGTGCTCGGAAATAAGTTATTAGGTTTGTTGGATTCCGGGGCTTCACGTACCTTTTTAGGGAATCATGGTTGGTCAATCATCGAGAGGTTTGGTTTTTCACTTGATACGACAAAGAAAACGAGTTGTATTGTGGCAAATGGTCAAAGCACGAGTAGTATTGGGACAGTGCAGCTTCCTATGCGAGTTCAGGATAAATTCAGGTTAATAGAGGTCGTCGTTCCTGAGTTGCCGCACACTTTGATTTTGGGATTAGATTTTTGGATTTCAATGGGGATAGTACCGAACTTAAGTACTAATGAGTGGCACTTTGCCGATAATAAAGATGTGATTTGTTCTTTAAAAACATCAGACCAACAAATTACTCTTACGCCTTATGAATCAGAACGACTAGAGGAATTGGTCGATAAATATAAGACTATTATGGGTGACTCACTAGGATGTACAGACAGGGTAGAACACAAGATTACAACAGATGCAGCACCGATAAGACAACGTTCTTATAAGGTCTCACCGGTCATTTAAAAACTTATTGATGACGAGATCGACGAAATGCTGAAAATGGTACCAGTGGTAATGGTACAAAAGAAAAACACAAAGAAATATCGGTTCTGCGTAGACTACCGCAAATTGAACTCAGTGACGGCGCGTGATAGTTATCCTTTACCACTCGTATCCGAGACCCTTGACAAGTTGAAAGATGCTAGTACTTCTCAACCTTGGATATTAAAAGCGCTTATTGGCAAGTACCAATGGAAGAATCATCGAAGCCACTAACAGCAAACATCTGTCGACGAGGTCTCTTCCAATTTAAGCGTTTACCTTTTGGTCTTCATAATGCACCTGCAACTTGGCAGAGACTCATAGATAGCATCATAGGAAACGACTTAGACCCCTACGTGTACGTATATCTCGATGACCTCGTAATTGTCACACAGAACTTTTCTGAATTCTTGAGGAAGTCCTACGAAGATTGCAGAATGCAAAGATAACGGTAAGTTGGGAGAAATGCCAACTGTGTAGGCCAGAAATGACTTATTTAGGTTTCGTAGTGGACCGTCGAGGCATCCGAGTTGACCCTAATAAAATTAAAGCCATGTTAGAGCTCCAGAGGCCAAGAACTGTCAGAGAAGTTCGTAGAGTTGTAGGTACAATATCTTGGTATAGACGTTTCATAGAGAATTTTTCAGCGATAATAGCTCCAATTACAGCTCTAACTAAGAAAAATCAAAAGTTCGATTGGACTCCAGACTGCGAAAAAGCATTTATTAAGATTAAGGAACTTTTAGTGACTGCACCGGTCCTTACATGTCCAGATTATACCAAGGAATTTGTCATTCAAACAGACGCATCAGGATATGGAATAGGAGCATGTTTAACGCAACCTTATCCTGAAGGAGACAAAGTCATATGCTATTTGAGTCGATCTTTGACTAAGCAAGAACGTGTTTACACGACCTCCGAGCGAGAATGTTTGGCATTGGTTTGGGCGATAGAGAAGCTCCGGCCATATATTGAGGGGATCTCATTTAAGGTCATAACAGATCATTTTAGTTTAAAATGGCTTCATAGCTTGAAAGAGCCCAGTGGAAGCTCGTTGAAGTAATCCATCGGAAAGGGAAAGATTTAGTTGTCCCGGACATGTTGTCTCGTGCAGTACCCATGATTGATACAATTTCGCAGCCCAGAGACGCTTCAACAGCAATAAAAGATCGATGGTACCAAAAGATGGTAAAGTGGGTCGTAGAATCACCGTTTAAATTTATGAATTGGAGATACACTGATAATAAGTTGTATAAATATATCAAACAAGAATACCCTCAACTTTCACCATCTAACGAATATTGGAAAGAGGTAGTTCCCAAAGATCATAGGCGTAGAATTATTGGAGAAGCTCACTATCCTCCTACCGCAGGGCATATGGGTGTGTATAAAACCTTCCACAGACTGGCAGAAAAATATTATTGGCCAAAAATGCGCCAGGACCTGGCAACTTTTGTAAAGAAATGCTTGTCTGTGCAGCTCATAAAGGTGATACACAAGGTGTATCTGATCAGATGATATCTCACCCAAAACCAAACCGTCCTTAGGAAATTATTTCAACAGATTTATGTGGACCCCTACCTCGTTCGACAAAGGGTAATTGCTGGATTCTCGTCGTTACGGACTATTTGAGTAAGTTTTCCTTAGTTTTTCCAATGCGAACAGCCCTACTCAAGCTGTTGTCAAGCATCTTGAGGAGCAAGTATTTATGGTCTTCGGAGTACACCGTTTGATACTTTGTGATAATGGCCCTCAGTACAAAAGTAACGAGTTTAAGCGTTTTGCTGAGAGTTATCAGGTTAAAATTCAGTATAATCCGTATTATCACCCCAGAGCAAATCCAACAGAAAGGACGAATCGTACGTTAAAAACCATGTTATGTTGTTATGTGAAAGATAACCACAGGAAGTGGGGCGAACAAATACATAAACTTGCCTGCGCGATTCGTACTGCAACCCATGAGACAACCAGGATGTCTCCTTTCTTTGTTAATTTTGGTAGGAATATGTGTTTATCAGGAAAAGATTACTCCAACCCAGTTTTGTTATCTGAAGAGAATGGTGTACAAACTGCAGCTGAAAGTAAGAACGAAGGTTTCCGGAAGCTCTATGCGGATGTTAAGAGAAGGTCAGAGGTGGCAGGAGAGATAAACGTAGTTCAGTATAATTTGCGTACAAGGGTACCCAACTTTGTTGTGGGTCAGCGTGTTTGGAAGAAAAATTATGTGTTGTCAGATGCTGCGAAGTTTTTCTCGAAGAAGTTAGCACCGAAATTCGTTGGTCCTTATGTGATTAGGAATAAAATTTCTCCTTGGATATTTGATCTTTAGGAACCATCGGGTAAAGTACTACCAGGGAGCTGGCATGCCAAAGACCTTAAGTCGGCAGCGGACCTCTCCGATTAACCTTTTAGGTTAATGGTCTTGAAGTTGGGGGGGATTATGTAACGTGTCATTTTTACGTTTAAGGCAACGTTACATATTTGTTTATTTAGGTAAATAATCAAGGCTCTTCGACTCGTCTTTCTGTACACAAATTAAGGGTATTTTATAGAGCTAGGTTTGGAGGTTATATAGTGTCCAAAAAGTTACCTTATAAAGGAGACATTCCATCGAATTACTATGGACACTACGCACACCGTATTATCTGGACATCGTGGTTGGAATTCGGGATCACAGGTTTCGGAAAATCACATTGAAACTTTTGATTGTTTTGTTTATCTGTGGAATTTTGTGATTTTCTTTGACATTCACGAAAATAAACAGCTGTTCTGCTGGGGAATGGCGGCGTTGCCGCATCACAAATGGTTTCAGTAACAGGGAGGAAACATTTAGATGAACATTTCATTCGCTTATGTTTATTTTCGAGGATATTGGGACAATCCGAACCTCATATCCTTCACGGATTAGCTAGTTTTGATAGCATGAAAACATATTTGGGTCCACGGGTCGACCAGTAACAACCGAGGCTCCGCCACTTTGATATCTTTATTAATTTGATAAGGAGAAGATAAAATAAATACGAGTTATGCACTTTCGTAAATGGAAGATAAACGAGGAATAAAAACCAGGACTAAAAGAGTAAACAAAATCGTATTTTTATATTATATAAATTTATATATAATCATAGTTATGTAAAGTTAATAACTAGCTCAGTTAGTCGGATTGAAGGGTTTGTAGGGCTAGCTAGTGGTGAGCAAACTTAACATCTGAACACTCTTGTGCCGAGTTTAAGCAGTAGTGTGTATTTTTAGGTTCAAGTTCAGAAACAACTTTATTAATGTAGAAATGTTTTACAAAAATGGCATCAAACGATATAGATCTTAGAGAAAGCATATATAAAGAGCAAAGGAAACTTTTGACTAAGACTGTAACTAAAATACAACTAAATTCTACACTCAGTATAGCTTTACTCATATGGGAATTGGTTGAGTGTTCGAATATTCCTGGGTTTGATGCAAGCTCTGATCTCCAGTAATTGATTTTACAGTTGATGGTTTCAATGCTGAGCTTCTTATAGTCCGTCTGGTTATTTTCCTCCTACTTGCTATGTCGGCAGGGGTCCGGTAGGCAAATGTTCGGTCTATGTATGGAGGGTGTCTCGATGTCCTTGTTATAAAAATTTCAACCGTGGAAATAGATCCGACAACACCTCAGCGTGCGTTTTGCCCCCTATATACCGGTATGGAAGTATTGGTGTATTTCCTCATTGGTTAGTTTGAAAACCGCGGGTTTTTTTCCTCCAGTGTCGCAAACCGTAGTTAGTGATTTTTCGGTGAGAGTGTTTTTTTATTAATAGGTTTGCATCCTTATTTGAATTTAACCGGGAAAATTAGGTTGGTACTGTGCGTTTTACTGTCCCCACCACATTTACGAAGCGGTTTCCGGCGGCTTCATTTTTTTTGTGTTCTCGACGGAGTGCCTTGTCTCTTTCTTAACGAATATTGGCTAGGTCGGCAACAGGTCTCTGGAATCGCCATTGTTTTTTGGTTGGTGGCACTGCAGTGGCTGCAGGCTCTGTCCCAGAGACTGTGAAGAGTGAGTCCGTCGTGAGGCGTATCTCGTTGACGGCTCATATCCTCTGCATAGAGGGATTTAAGGCGGCCTACGCCGTTTCTACTGGAAATAAGCGTGCACCGTCCATTCCATCGACGGGACAGTTGTGCTGGTGGAACGAGGTTCTGTTCCATCCACGAGCCAGTTGTAACCCTGGGAAAAGGTTTTACGCTCGGGCAAGGATCCCACAACCTTTTGACCACCATGTGCTGCCCTAGCACCATGTGCTAAGCAAGCACTAGGGGAGGCGCGGCAGAACCAGGACCGGAGTAGCAGTGAGGAATGTCGGAGTACACCACTTCCAGGTTTACAAAATAAAACACACATGAAATAATCAAGGACCAAGGTAGGAGCAAGCTTCAGATATAATCTTTCACATAAATCTTCAATATAATTTAGACATAATCTTTTCATATAAATTTTTAATATAATTTGGACGTAATCTTTTCATATATAATTTTTCACAGTATAATTTCAACATCCCTTGTAAACGCAAGGTAACGGTATGACGTCATAACCACAATTTTGCGGCGTATTTACTAAATTGACTTGTTTTCCTTCATTTCATTTATTTAAGACAATTTCTCCTGTGAAATTTGGAGTGCCTTGCTATTTTGGCCCTAACTTATTTGGTATTTTTCTCAGATCTAATTATACAAGATGAACTAAATCTTTGTGTTTTTTGTACAACCCAATGAACCAACTTTGCAGGGACAAAAGAGAGATGAGGTTATATTTTTTTTCGGTTTCCTTACATTGTTTTACCTCATGGGGTGGATCTCGGACTGGGTTGCTGTCTGTCTCATTCTACCTAACGTAGAATGATGACAGCAGATATTGTCGGGTGTGATTTTGGTTAAATCAATCCCTAAATGCGAGTGTACCGTTAGGATCTCGCATGTATGGTTGATCGAATCAATAATCCAAATAAAATAAATAGAACCAATTAATTAAATTGAGAAATTTATAATTGATAAATAAAAAACTCTGTTACATAAACGATGTCCAAAATTATTAATTTTGTAAGTTAATAAAATAATAAAATAAAATCAAAAACATCAAAAAAACATAAAATCAAAAGCAATATAAAATTAATTAACAGCAAGACAAGACCCAAATGACAATTTAAGCTAAATACAAAAAATATAACTTACCAGAGTACTATCGGGAAATACTGCCCTGGTGGCATGTATATCATTTTGAACAACAATTATTATTTTGAAAAAATAAAATAAAAATACTAAAATGTTAATTTATCAAAAATTATCTTTTAAGTGAAGATAACTTTAAGCTTAATAACCTCAAGACTCAAAACTGAACTACCGACTTGTTTCCTCAAAGTTACGCTTTTTATGCAAGGGAGGCTGGGACAACCTACCCTGGTAGGGAACTCATTATCCCCCCCTTTGGAGAGCTTGGGGGAACCAAGTCAGTGGCGTTTCTTATAATCCTAGATTTTACTCTATCATTATAGTTAATGTGTTAGACAAGAAAACCTAACCAAAAACAGAAATAAAATAACATTTTTATTGACAACACTTTCTTATCTCAAAGTTTTTTGATAGCCAATCACGATAAAGGGAAAACCCTCTATCTACTTGATGTATCCCCTCGTTTAACCATTACGACTCCCACTCTAGACTTTTCAGCAGTTTTCCTGTTATCAACCAATTTTCTGTGTGGTAGGCGGCAACCAGTTGTTTACCATTTTGGAGGGAGGCGGAACCACTTTCTTATCTTAACAGAACCATATTTTGCGTTTTTCGTTTTTCCAAGATGGTTTCATACAGTGGCACAGTCAGGGGTAAATTCATTCCTGACATATGCCCCCCGCCAATTTGTCGGCGACCTCGACGATAAGACGTCCCATGGGTCAAAGGTTGTTTGGATTTGACTATAACCAAACTCTGGAACCATTTATCTATTCTGTGGTACTGACATCGAATGCTGGGAGTCGTTTTTAGGCTGTTCGGTGTATTTCCATGTGTTGCACACCATTGACATGTAACAAAACGAGGCATTAGTTCTGGGCTTATCAGTGTTGGCAGAGTATGAGAGATTTTGTGGTTGTCTTTACAATATTAAAAATTTTAAACTTTAGTTACTTAATCCTGCCTAATTTTTTTATTTTGAAATAAAATATATTAAAAGCTGATTTTATACATACAAAAATGATTTAAACTATTATAGAACAAAATTTAGTTATAATTATAATACTTTTTATAAAGTTGGGTCTATGTAACAGAGCCGTACTTAAATACTAAGTAGGTAATTTATAATCTCTTGTTGCTTATTTCCATTTAATACATACAATAAGCAAAAAGAGATCTTACTTTTACCAAAAAATCTCTCAAACTTTTTGCATAATAAACATATTATGACTAATATGTGTACATGCGTATCGAAACATCTTAAAACTCGAGTTTAAAATATTGTTTCGTTAAAGGTTAATAAGGTTTCTTATTAGCCCAACCGAACCTGACCTCTTAATAGGTAGGTTTTTTTGTACCAGCTGGTTTTTATTGATTTTCCCCAAAAAATTTTTATTTTTTTTATTATATCTTGAGTTCACTCTGTATTGAGTAAAACTTGAAAATTTTCACCTGATGGAAGTGAAATTGTTGCAACTTGATTTTTTGTTATTAATTCCGGTAAATTAGTGTTGTTCTTCTTTTCTTTGAAAAATTTTATTAAGAAAATTATCATTATCCCCACTAAAAAAAGTAACATGCATGTAATTAAAAAAATTAATAGGACCTCCTCAGTTTTTAAAACAGTCTCGAGATTTTTTAAATCTTCTGCTGTAATTGATTTATAAAACGAGAACATTGCTATTATGTTTTGCTTCCACAGGATATATAAAATAATAAACGACAAAATTATATTCCAACAAAGAATTAAACCATTGTACATATTGAATAACGTAGGTGGCTGAAGTGTTTTAATTTCATGAAAGTCGCTGACTATGTGTCTGACTGCCTCTGCTGTTGAAAGATTGAGATAAGGAGTCGCCAGCGACCAATTCTGATTTAGGCATTCCTTAAGATTTGTAAATACAGGGCTCGCCAAATGATTTTTGTCAAAAGAAATTAAAAATGATTCCAAAGTGGTCCATACTGTAGGAATCAAATGGATTCCTAAAGATGGCAAAATAATTTTTTGACTGCAAGGAAATCGTTTTTTAATCAAAACATCATTATTGACCAATAATTCGCATTGACAAGGAACTCTCATTTCTATGGCTCCTGGCTGGTCATAAAAATGTTCTGGTAAAAATTGTTCTTTATTTGGACATTTTATCTTTACTTTTCTTTTTAAATGAGTAAAAATAAAAGTGTCATCGTCAACTTTCGAGATGATTGTTTAATTTGAGTGATGACATTTTAAGGGACAAACTTGTGACAGTTCCTTAATGGTTTTGCCAAGAAGTAAATTTTGAGAACAAGTACTTCCAAAAGAAGTATCTGACAAATATAATGGCAAATAGCAAAGTTTATCTTTATATGGTTGACATTCTTGTATTAAAGTTCCTGTTATAGGCCTTACTGATACCAAAGTGTCGTCATGAGAGCTAGAATTTTTAGCTACCGCTATAAAATGATTTTGTTGTAAAAATGTACAAGTTGTGTTATACCAAGCAAAAGGTATAGGCAAAAGTTCATAAAGTTTCCAACTAACCTTACTGGTTTTTATTGGAATTTTTACTGTGACAACAGTATATGTTTTACTGATAGCGCAATCAGCAATTGGAATTTGATAATATTTTGAGATATCAGTAAATGGTATTGCTAATTCGTTATCATAAATTTGAATAATTTTTGAGATATTTTTAAGTTCTTCTTAAAGTTTTCTTGGAGTTATTGTAAATTGTTAAATAAAATGAAATCTACACGAATTTGATAATTCTTGATTTTTAAATGTTAATAATAATTCAAGTGAAGCTAACAAATTTTTAAATATTTCGCGTCTTAAATAAATGGCATTTTTACTAGAATCTAAAAACTTTTGTAGATTTTAAACTTTAGTCTCTAAAATTTTAAAATTTGATGATTCAAGATGCGAAAATTTTTTATAATTATCCAAAAAGTTGTTAAATTGATATTGAAAATTTTGATAAATTTTGGAAACTTCATTTTTTAAATTTGTATCATCCATATACAAATTTTCAAACTGCCTTTTGGTAACCAAACCGCAGCACCATGACACTGCTTCACCCAAAAAATCTAAAGATCGTTTTGACCTACCCTGTATATCTGCAGAATCTCTAGCGGCCAACAACAACAACAACTGTGCTGTGAAGTTTAGTCTCAATCCGTCGATCTCCTAGAGAATTGTGCAATCGTGCGTGTCCAGGCAGTGTTCTTTTTCGGCGGTGCGTAGAGTTGCGTAATTCCATACGGTTGGTAATTGCGGTACTTCAAAAATGAGTGGAAACGAACTTTCGTATATCGTGACGTCAGGAAGTTTGTGTAAATGTGCCCCTGGCACAATTTTTATTGGTGTATTTGTTGAAAATCCAAAACTTATTAGTGATAACCTCAAACATAAGAAAAAAATACGTTATTTTCTGTTAAATCCTAGAAAAAATAATATTTAATAAAATTAATCTAATTTTATGAGTGATGGTGGTTAATCCTATGTTTGAAAACCCAGATGAAAATGACAAGCATACGCTTCTTACCTACAAGCGTATATCATAGTATAGTGTAATATATACTTCTTCTGCAATAAGTATATATCTTAATTATAACTAAAAAAAATACTTAGAAAGTTAGTAAATAAACATATTAACCAAAAAATTGTACCATTTTTTTTTAATGGTAATAAAAAATAATTAAAAATGAAAATAAAATATTAATTGTTAGAATTTTCTTCATGATTTTCAAGCACGTCTAAGGCATCTTCTATGTTTTGATTATGTGGATTATTTTGGGCCTGACGATTATTTTGTTCCTGATCAAAAATGTTATAAATCTCGTCTATAAAGCTTTCATACATGTAAGGAATTGAATAAAAATTTGGAAACGTCTCACTTATTGTTAAAATGCACATGCAGTGCGAATAAAGTTCTAATGCTTTTTCACTCAAACTCTTCATCGTCAACTGATGGTAACATTGGGCAGCTCCTTCAGGATTATATATAGAGCTACTTATATATTCTTTCGCCCAATTAGCGAAATGGCCCAATTCGGCCTCCAAAGGTACAATTTTTTGCTCAAACAAAAGATGAAATAAGTCATCAAGTTCTATTTTATTTACGACTGCTGGTTTAATAACGCGAGAATAATATTCCCACCACCAGAGGAAGTTAGCACAGTTGAGCTGGATCTCCTGGCCATAAGAATTGGAACTGAAAAATAGGAGTTTTTGTTAAAAATGTTTATTTACATGAATTATTTGATTATTTTAGGTCATTAATAATGACCTATATTTTTTCCTTTTTTTTTTAATTCTCCGCATTTTCCTCCCATGGATCATAGTATGGTAAAATACGAGAGACATGCACGACGTCTTTTTTTGAATTTTTTAATGTTCCTTTGCGAATTAAATAATCTACCTCATTTAGCTTTTTTCCACGATATAAGGACCAAAGTATTTTAATAGAAATTTCTCAGTACGCCCCACCTTTCGGATCGGTACAAAAATTTTAACTTTTTCGCCTTTTTCAAATTTAATATGCCTATGCTTGCTGTCATAGCGAATTTTGTCTTGCGCTTGTCTATCCTGTATATTTTTTATCGCGTTATTACGTACTACAAGGGCCCTCTTTCTAATTTCACTCACAAATTCCATTTTTGTGGGTAAATTAAGGGAAGCATCAGTTGGCAATACTGGTTCTCTGGCATAAACCAACACAAAAGGGCTATACTTGGTTGTGCTTTGAACTGATGTGTTATAACTAAAAACCGCGTGACAAACATACTCGCACCAATCATCGTGATTTGAATTGGTGTATAAACTTAAGATATTTGCTAAAGTTTTGTTTAGTCGTTCACAGAGCCCATTTGTTTGGGGATGAAAAGATGTAGTAAAAAAAGATGTTATTCCCATAATTTTTAAAAGTTCTGAGACCAATTCACTTTTGAACTGGGCTCCGCGATCTGATAAAATAAAAGATGGAGTCCCGTGTCTGGTTATGACGTTTTCTAGTAAAAATTGAGCTACAGATTCTGCCTTTGCGTTTTTTAAGGGTTTTGCCTCAGCCCAACGGGTCGCAAAATCAATACATACACAAATAAATGTATTAGAGTTTTTACTTATTCTAAAAGGACCTAGCAAATCGATACCAATTTTTTGAAAAGGGGTGCCCACTTTTAGGGGTTGTAACAAACCTGCTGGCTTGGTTGTCGTTCCTTTTCGGAGTTGACAGTCTTGACAACCTTTCACATATTTAGCTACGTCTTTTTGCATACCATCCCAATAATACCTATATTTAATTTTATTATATGTTTTGAGAAAACCTAAATGACCTGATAAAGGTTCATTATGATTAGAAAATAAAACTTCATGTTTTACTGCGTTAGGTATTACCAACAGTTCAGAGTTTCCTTTATCGCTTGTGTTGCGTTTATATAAAACATTTTCGATTAAAATACAAGATTTTGATTTTTTTCGATCTAATAACGAAAAATTAATATCGTCCGGATTTTTTAAAATAGACATAATTTTTTCTAGTTTTTTGTCATTTTTCTGCAAAGTTGCAATTGAGTCACTGTCGAGAATGTATGTCGGTACGTCGTAGTCGTCCGGGTCTATTACAGAGTCCGGATAGTCTATCGGATTTCTAGATAAACAGTCCGGATCTCTGTGTGCTTTTCCACTTTTGTGTTTTACAGTATATGTAAAATCGCTAAGTTTTATGGACCAATCTTCCATTTAAATTTTTTATATTTTTTAACCAACACAAGGCATGATGATCGGATACTATGTCAACTTGTCTTCCGTACACTAAAGGGCGTAGTTTAGTTAAACTCCAAACTGCGGTTAACGCTTCTAGTTCTGAAGAACTGTAATTAGTCTCTGGCTTCGACAAAGTTCTGGAAAGGTAAACAACGGGATGCAATTCGTTTTTTTCATTTTTTTGTAATATAATAGCACCTAGTCCCAATTTTGAGGCGTCTATTCTTAATTCACAGTCTAAATTTGGATTAAAATGAGCTAGTACGGGAGCTGACGTTAGTTTTGACTTTAGTTCCTCAAATGCATCTTGGTGTTCTTTTGTCCATTTAAATTTAACATCTCTTTTAATTAAATTATATAGGGGTTTAGCAATTTTAGAAAAGTCTGAAATGTGTCGTCTATAAAAATTCATCACTCCAAGAATACTTTGAACTTTTTTTACTGTTTTTGGGGGTTGAAGGGCCTGAACTGCGAAATTTTTTTCTGGATCGGGTTTTATCCCTTTCTTTGAGACTATGAAACCTAGTATTTTAATTGTTTCAAACGCGAATTTACATTTTTTTAATTTTAAAGTTAATCCCGCATTTCTTATTCTGTCAAATACTTTTTGCAACCTTATTAAGTGCTCGTCAAAGGTTTTTGAGTATACTATGACGTCATCGATGTAAATTAGCGCTTCTGACCATTTTAAACCTTCAAAAACTTTGTCTGCCAATTTTTGAAACCTTGCAGGACCGTTACAAACTCCAAAGGGCATAACCTGAAATTCCCACAGTCCGTCTTGTGTAATAAATGCTGTTTTTTCTTTAGAAGATTCCTCTAAGCTTATTTGCCAAAAACCGCTAAACATATCTAAGCTAGAAAAATATTTTGCATCGTTTAGGTAAAAAAGTACGTCGTCCACTAGTGGAATTGGATATACCTCTTTCTTTGTTAGGAGATTTATTTTGCGATAATCGGCACAGAACCGATAAGAGTTATCAGGTTTTTTAACCAATACAACAGGGCTAGACCAAGAGCTATTACTTGGCCGTATAATATTATTTTCAAGCATTTCTCTTATTTGCGAATTTATTATTTCTCTTTCTTTTTGTGACACCCTGTATGGTTTTGAGCTACACGGAGGGTTGTCACCTGTGTCGATAACATCTTGTGTCAAATTTGTAAACCCTACCTCCTTTGGGCTTAAAGCTAGAATATCTTTATTTTTATTTAAAAGATCTATCAGTCGTTTTTTATTCTGAGGAGATAAAGAATCGTTTATATTATATGAGAAGTCTGAGCTTATCTTGTTGACTTCCTTTGTTATAAATACTTCGTTTGTTATAAAGACTTCCGATAAATCCACATTGCAAATGCGTATTAGCCTTCCAAATGCTGTTCCAGCAAAAATTTTTATCTTAGATTGCTTGCAGCTTAAAATGCTTACAAAAACGCAATTGTTTTTAATATGAATAGGCGTTTTAATAACAAGTCCTTGTTTTACTAAGAATTGCTCATTGTGTTCAAAATAAAAATTAGAAATTTCCATCTCAAGTGGATAAGAAAACTTTGGAATATAAAGTTCTACTTCTACAATACTGCCAAAAGTTAAAATTATATCATGGGCGAGACAAACCTTGAAGTTCTTTTCGATTTCGTGAACTTCATTTAAAGTCAAATAATTTTCTACCAGAGATTGTGTAAAAGGCACAGAAGTCGATATTTTTGAAAAAGAAATATTTTTTTCTAGAAAGTTTATAACAGCTCCATATTTATATAAAAATTTGACTCCCAAAAATAGTGGCTTTGGTAAAGTTTGAATAACCAAAGTATCAACTGTAATTTTCGAATTTCCAAAAGAAAAGTTTATAATATTTGTGCCTAAAACTTGAATTTTATGACAATCCGCAGTTTGCAATGTTCTGGAATCTTTTTTTATGGTTTGAAAGTGCTCAAAAAAATTTGCACTACAAATATTCTCAAATGAGCCTGTATCAATAATAATATCAATATTTTTAGTCAAAAATATACCTCGAACGATCAAAATTTTTGAGAAATGCATATTTAAGTTAATTGATGGGTAGTCTTTTGGTAACTGGTTAAGAAAAAATAGATTTTCAGTCTCTTGACCAGGGGTTGGTTGGGGTTGTGGTAGTGGTTTTTTTAAAGGGGTGACGTTTTTAGTTAACGGCACCCCTGTGACTCGTTTGGGTTGTCACAGATAGCCAACAAAGGTTTTTCAGTCTCAGTAGACTGTTTCTACCTTCCGGCACATGGGCATTGAGAAGTGGTAGGTTCAGTGAGTGCAAGTATAGTAGATTTTTGTACTTGCTGAGTTTTTTTCGGGAATCGGCATGTAGTTTGAAAATGTCCTGTTCTTTTACAATTAAAGCAAATAGGACGCCCTGTATTTGTTCTTGTTTTTACGTAAGGTTGATAGTGAAAAATTTTTTGGGTATCCTGATATCTTTTTTGAATTCGCCTAGTATCATTTTGTTGATATTTTGTGTTTGGTAAAGAAACCTGATTGTTATTAAAACAGAAGTTTTGTTTCTTAAAGTTAAAATTTTTAAAGTTTGGACTTTGAAAATTTGGTTTTTTAAAATTTTGATTATCATTTTGATTTTTCTCAGGCCATTTTTTCTGACTTGTACCAGGTTTTTCGGACATTGTCAAAACCTCAGAAAATGACTTGGAAAGATTTGAAATGTTTTGAATACCACTTATACGATTTAATAATTTTAGAAGACCTTCTTCATCTGTGGGCGGATTTTCTTGTAACATAAAATAATTTGTCAAAATAGAAGCATGCAAACCTGCTTCAAAATATTCTAAAAAATTTGAGAACGTCATAGCAGCATCGTATTCATTGCAAATATTTGAAATACGGTAAAAATAGCTCTTAATGTCTTCATTTTCTCGTTGTTTCGTATTCATTAGTCGTAACTTTAATTCACGCTTAGCAGAAACTGAACCAAATCGCGTTAAAAAATCATCTCTCCATTTTTTATTTTGATTGCCCGCATTTTCCTTATATTTTTTAAACCAAGTAAAAGCTGCATCAAGCAGGTAAGTGCCAAAATACATCAATTTTTCTTTTTCAGACCAATTGTTTAAAACAGCGCACCTTTCATAACTTTTTAGAAAATCACGCGCTTTTTTCTCTGAGGGGTCAAACAATTCAGGGGATATATATTTAGGCGTTGCCGGCGTCGCCAATTCATTTCTTATATCAGAGATAGTAACATCAGCCATATTTAAACGTTTTATTGATTCTTCACTGTCAGAAAGTTCAATAATTGAAATATAACTTGTTTCAAAAGAAGAACTGGAATTTGGTTTTAGTGTCTGGGTTGAAGACCCTGATAACTCAAATTCCTCTTGCGTAGTACTTTGTAGATTTTCTAAATTAGGGCCAGGGGGTAGAACAAATTTGAGCTCTGAGAGTCTTTTGAGGAAAGCTCAGTGATACCTGGCTCTAATTCAGTACTACGCACCTTAGGTAAAAATTGAAATAATTCCGGTAATGATGTATTTGGGGTACTACTGCTACTATCACTACTTATAATAGGGGTAACTTGCCTTGCTATTGTTGCATTAAAAGTAAGTTTAGGTAAATTTGCACTTCTTAGCACCCTATCTGTCTTAGGTATTTTAGTTTTATCTTTATCAGACTTGGACATTAATTAACCATACAATCCTAGCCTCCACCAAATTGTCGGGTGTGATTTTGGTTAAATCAATCCCTAAATGCGAGTGTACCGTTAGGATCTCGCATGTATGGTTGATCCAATCAATAATCCAAATAAAATAAAAAGAACCAATTAATTAAATTGACAAATTTATAATTGATAAATAAAAAACTCTGTTACATAAACGATGCCCAAAATTATTAATTTTGTAAGTTAATAAAATAATAAAATAAAATCAAAAACATCAAAAAAACATAAAATCAAAAGCAATATAAAATTAATTAACAGCAAGACAAGACCCAAATGACAATTTAAGCTAAATACAAAAAATATAACTTACCAGAGTACTATCGGGAAATACTGCCCTGGTGGCATGTATATCATTTTGAACAACAATTATTATTTTGAAAAAATAAAATAAAAATATTAAAATGTTAATTTATCAAAAATTAACTTTTAAGTGAAGATAACTTTAAGCTTAATAACCTCAAGACTCAAAACTGAACTACCGACTTGTTTCCTCAAAGTTACGCTTTTTATGCAAGGTAGGCTGGGACAACCTACCCTGGTAGGGAACTCATTATCCCCCCTTTCGAGAGCTTGGGGGAACCAAGTCAGTGGCGTTTCTTATAATCCTAGATTTTACTCTATCATTATAGTTAATGTGTTAGACAAGAAAACCTAACCAAAAACAGAAATAAAATAACATTTTTATTGACAACACTTTCTTATCTCAAAGTTTTTGATAGCCAATCACGATAAAGGGAAAACCCTCTATCTACTTGGTGTATCCCCTCGTTTAACCATTACGACTCCCACTCTAGACTTTTCAGCAGTTTTCTTGTCATCAACCAATTTTCCGTGTGGTAGGCGGCAACCAGTTGTTTACCATTTTGGAGGGAGGCGGAACCACTTTCTTATCTTAACAGAACCATATTTTGCGTTTTTCGTTTTTCCAAGATGGTTTCATACAGTGGCACAGTCAGGGGTAAATTCATTCCTGACAATATTTGGTCCAGATCTCCCCTATGATGGAATGATGTTGGAAGTATATATATTTTTTTTTAACAATCATTCATATAAGTGAGTCTTACACTACTGACTCAAATGTAGGTACACTGTGACCTGTTGGAAATGTGCATCTACCTATAAAGTACTTTCTATTTGTGTCACGTAAAATGTTCTTATTTCTGAACCCCCCCCCCCCCCCCTTCTCCACTGTATAAAAGTTACCGGGCATATCAATGTTTTACCTAGCTGGAAAATACAGTTCTGCTTCCAGATATTTGTTTAATTATTCAGTGGTTTTTTTTAGTGTCACAAATTGGCAAATTGTTATTTTTTTAATTACAGTGTCACAAAATGGCGGCAACGTCTTTAAGCTGCCACAAATGTCACCCAACGCATTTTAATTGGCCACATATGAAATGCCTAAAATCTTTAAAAAAACATGCTTTTTTACCTATAAAGTATTTTGGCAATTTATTGGGTTGTTCCTTTAAAAATTTTACCTGTTATTTTGGAGAACAATGTAATTTGATCGCAAATTCATAGATAACTGGTTTTCCCTTTAAGGGCCGGTTTATCAATGGAGGGTTACCCCTCGAGTTAGAGATAGCCCTGGGTTAAAGTTGTCAAAAGTGTTTATCCATCCAAGGTTAAATGCAAACTCGAGGGTTAACCTAGGCTAATTTGACCCGCGCTCGAACGGCAGGGTAGTGTATTTAGCTCTCGGTTAACGTCAAAATTTCCAATTATTTTGAAGTGTTTTTTTTATTTTGGTTGATTTTTCTCAAAAGCATAACATTCAACTTGTGTACTTCAATTTTAGTGTTAAATAGGATACTACGAAATTTTTAAAACACCAGCGGTGATACTTTTTATGGTGTGAGACTGAGATGATGGAATTCCCCACAGACATGAAGATTTTTGCAATGGGAGCAGTTTACCAAGCAAATAAAATACTCTGCCAATATATGGGCCCCTAAGCTCACACTAAGTACTATAGTTATAGTGTACGTGTGAGCTAATATAACTAAAAACTGAAATATATTTTATTCAACTCCAGACCACACAAGCCATGTTTTGACTTAAACTCAAATTTTTGAAATCTACCCCCACCCTTAAAAAAAAACAAAAAACTAAAATGTATTTTGTTAAACTCCGGACTCAATTACCTTTCGTTTGATAACCCACACGCCATATTTTCACTTAAACTCTAATTTTTAAAATATACCCCCACCCTTTTTTTTTAAATAAATTAAAATGTATTTTGTTTAACTGCAGACTCAATTACCTTTCGTTTGATATCACACACGCCATATTTTCACATAAACTCTAATTTTTGAAATCTACCCCCACCCTTTTATTTGGTTTCTGTTCGGTGGATTTTGTTCATTTTTAAATGGGACCATCTCGACCCAAGACCCAGCCTAGGTACCAAATTTCATTAAAATCGGCCAAGCGGTTTTTGAGTTATGCGCGTTGGTCGTTACAGACATACAGACAGACAGACAGACAGACAGACATACAGGCAGACCGACAGACAGACAGACAGACGGCGCAACAAAAAAGTTTCAAAATCATCTGAAACGCAAAGATATATAAAAAATTTTGAAATCGGAGCAACTTTTTTTTTCTCGAAAAAATTAGGATCACCATAGCTCACACTACTATAGTATAGTATATGTGTGAGCTAAAATAAATATTCTGTTTTCTATGGGCAAGATCATGTTTATTAGGAAAGCAAAAGCACCCAATAAATATCCCACCTGTCAAGAGAGCTATACCTAATATGTGTAGGTACCGAGTCACAATATAGACCCACTGGCGGTCGCAGCGGAAGGGCTGCAAGGCCCACTCACATATGAATCTTCATCAAAATATGTGTACCAGTTTTATTATAATTACTAATTTATGTATATAATTTTAAAACATTTAATATGTATTTTAAAATGCAAAATAAAAAGTGAATGTATATTTTAAACACTGAGTTTTTTTAATTTTTATTTTGTGGCCCCTGAAAAATGACTATTAATTTCTTTTGTTATACAACAGTATTTTAGGAATCAGAAATAATCAACAATTAAGTTTATATATATATATATATATATATATATATATATATATATATATATATATATATATATATATATATATATATATTATAGTACGTAACATCAAAATAAAATACTGCAACATGCTAGAGCACTTTTATAATTAAAAAAAATATGCTACAGAATAAATATAATATATCACATCAAGGTTTCTAAATACTTTCTGGTCAGCCAGGAAGCCTCTGCTTGCTCTGCACAGGGTGGTGTTTGTAAATCAGTCATTCCGGGATAACAGGTTGATGTGTCAGAAACTAGTATCATTATTTCTGGTTGATGTGCCTTGTTGATATTTCTTTATTAAAATGTAGAAGTTTGTTGGTTTCCTTGTAAAGACATGACCTGTAACAAAAATAAAATAGGTGTAGTAGTTTAAAAATAAACTTAAAAAATGCAGAATTATGATCCATCTCTTAAATTATCCAGCTTTAATAGGTAGATAGGTAGGTACCTATAGATGCATTTTTATTTTAGACTATAATTAGTAGTTAAGTACAACAGAAACAATTTACAAAGTTGGAACTACATGCTAATTTTTATGTAGCTAAATAATTTTCATCTTACATATAGTAGATACTTAGAGTACAATAACTGAAGAAACTGAATAAGTTCTTTCCAAATAATATTTTTTAACAAAACACCCGAAACCAACAATACAAAAAAACATATGATTATAACCAAAAAATGTCAAAAATTCCACAGACTATTAAATAAGAAGGCAAAACTTAGATGGTCGATTGTTACCAGCATTGCCAACCTGCGAGTTTCGGAGCTCTGGGTTAAAATCGCGTGGATAAACACTTTTCTCTTTAACTCGAGGGTTACCCCAAGGTTAGAGTTGGCCCAGGGCTAGCTAACACGACGAGATACCCCGCCATTGATAAACCGGCCCTAAATGGCGGAAAGGCTATCCCTTAGAGAATGTTTAATGGGGAATAAGGTCAAGTCGTACCTGATTAAAAAATAATTATAGCTTAAGTTATTAAAATAATTAAAAAATTTAATCAAATCAAATCAAAAAGCCTTTATTAATATCTACAGGGTGTCTGGTAAGCAGCGGAACTTAATATCTCAAAAATGTTTAAAACTTTAAGGCAGTGGCGTACGAGGGGGGCTAAAGCACCCCCTCAAAGCCACTGAATATTGACCCCTAAAACACGAATTTTCCCCAAAAATCAATATAAAATCTATCGATGTGCGCTCAAGCCCCCGCCAGGATTCATCTCTGCATATCGATCCGCGCTCAAGTCCCTCCCCAGGATTCATTTTGGCGTACGCCACTGTTTAATGCTTTATAATTATTAACCAAAGTGTCACCTTAAATTTGACATTGACGTATCGTTTAAGGTCAATCTACTTTTTAAAATAATAACCAGTTTATTTAATAATTTTTTATACAGTGTGTAAATGGAGTTAACAAGAGGAAAAAATCTTTTCTTTTTGATTTTAGGAAAAAACTCACTTTTCATAAAAAATTCTGCTTGTTAAAAAATTAAGATTACCATAATAAAATCTTTGACTAGATGTACAGGATGTTATCAAATTAAGAAACATGTAATTAATAAGAGGAGAAAAATCTTTATTTTTAATTTCACGAAAAACATTACTCTTTATAAAAAATTCTGCTTGTCAAAAAACTGAGATAACGACATTAATATCTTTTATCAAAGGTACACGGTGTTATCGAATTAGGAAACATAAAATATTTCAAGAGAAAGAGGACCGTATTTATTCAGTAAAGATTTTGTACTTTCATTTTATTTTGTAATACAAACAATTTTGTTTACATACCATTTTGCTTTACTAAATAAATACATCCTGTACTTCTAATCAAAAATATTAGTATCGTTATCTAAGTTTTCTCACAAGCAGAATCTTTTATAAAAGTAATGTTTTTCGTAAAAATAAAAATAAAGATTTCTGTCCTCTTATTAATTATATGTTTCTTAATATGATAACACCCTGTACATCCAATCAAAGATTTTATTATTGTAATCTTAATTTATCAACAAGCCGAATTTTTTATCATATTTTTTAATTAAACCAACCAAGATATTGCATACATTTGTAGACAGCTAAGTTTTATGTCAAGAAAAATAAATTACTGTTTCCCTTTACAAAAAGTTGAATGAACCAAAATAACCTACAAAAAATGTGTCAATGTCGAAGTCAAAATGACACTTAGAGAGATAACTATAAGCCCTAAAAGTTTTGCATAAAACAATTTTTTCCAAAAACTGCTAGTTTTTGTGTTAATAAATGTTCCGCTACTTACCGCGCACCGAGTGGGGGTGCCCGGGCCCCCCCAAACCTAAGATTTTTTAGGTATTTTCCACACATTTTATGAATAAAACGATAAAACAGCACAAAATATGAGACCTCGCCAATCCCCCCCCCCCCCCGCAGTGACCTTGTGTCCCCCAATGGTGGGTGTGCCACTGAATATAGAGAGCGAAGTTTAGCATTCTTAGCTACTCATACACTCAACTAATTAATCACCTGTTAGTTATTGGAGATATTCGGGTATTAAATATCTAAAAAAAAGTGCTTACATTTAAACAGTTACATTTAAAAAAAAATAAAAGATCTTTTTAACAAGATTATCATGTTCCCTATTTTAATTCTTAGGAAAATGTTCATCCAGAGAATTCAAATAAGTAGCATGCACTTAAAAAATAAAACTTATTAAATGAACAGGAACTGATATATTTTAAATTTGTTTCAATTTTGTTATTACGTTTATATTTATTTATATATTTTTTAAAATTGTTTGTAACTTTGGTATAAATTTTAGGACTATTGCTTTCAAATTTAACTATTCGAGTTATTAGTGTGCCTAGAATCGGTATAACGTGGGATAGATTTAATAAGGTCGCACTGTAAAATAAACAAAAACCAAAAAAAAAATCAATTTTTTAACCATTTCCTAAACTCGGGGATTAAGGCCTTTAATTTTGTTTTGCATTTTAAGTTATTCAAGGTAAGATTATTTGACAGTTTTAATTAAATACAAGGTGATTTGATTTCGAAATCTAAACAAAATATATCGGGGATATGCTATATATTTCACAAACAATACAAGAGATCGAAAAGAGTTTAACACAAAAGTTAGAGGCTTTTAAATTGTCTACTAAGCAGTAATAATTTTAATTGACATTTTAATTCCGCGTGAATTCTAAGTAAAATTTGTTAAAATATGGTGTACCTAAATAAATAGTTTCCGAGTTAGTAGGTTTTAAAATTATATAAGAAATTCAAGGCTTTAATATTTATTGTTCTATTTGTATATCTATTTAGCCTTCTTCGATCCATCTTTGGAAATATGCCCTCCCCAATATGTTCCACTCTTCTCTGTCTGTTGTCTGCTGTTATTAAACTACGAATTTCTTATGCGAACACATTGTCTTTAAAACTCGATAATTCAGAAACGGTTGAAATTAAATATTATCTTCTAACGAAGTTTGATTAGAATTAAAGGGATAAATGAAATGTCAAATAATATACAGGGTCTTCCATCTAAAAAAATCAATGATATTGTGCCACGACTTAAGGTGCCCGTCTCATCCCTATTTTTGAGATAAATTACACAATTGCAGTGTTGGAAATTATCCATATGATGCTTTTTCAACCAGGTCATCCAGGGAGAAACTGGTAGCATTAGAGGAATTTTTGTTTTTTCTAGTAAATTCTTCATTGAATTTGGGGGTGCTGACTTTTTTTCTTTTTTTGAAATTTGCCTTATTTTGGGTTTTATCAAACATTTTAGAAATTAATTTTTTTGAAATTTGGCAACGATGCGTGTTTGTACTCCCCTATTTTCTCCTCCACAGCTTTACTCTAAAATATGCACATTTTTCTATGGGTTTTTCGCATTTTGCCATCGTTTTAGACCATATTTTCAAAATCGGAAAAAAGTCAGCACCTCGAAATTCTTTTGTTTATCTAACACAACAAAAAAATAAGTTATAATTGGTTTCTATCATATGGCTTGATCGCCCAAATTTTGAAATTGCATGGGTTTTTTTGTAAATTTATTTTGATCACGTGATCGTCGATTCACGAACTGCGAAAAAGGAAGATGACGTGGTCTGTCGTGCAAAGGAGAAAACTAGTAAGTCAAAAACTAGTGTTTTGGGAAATAGAGTTTGAAGTTTATTTAACTACATACTAACCATAGTTTATTTAACTACATAGTAACTACATTCAACTTCCTTGTTTTCTAAGATAGCCACATTCTAGAAAAACTCTCTGGTGCCGTTTTTTACGGTTATTTCAATGATATCAAAATCTCATTTTTGAGTAAGTCGAGTTACTAGGTTTTTGCTTTGCATGCCAGCGGTACTTTCTGATAGAAATCTGTAATTTTTTCTTAATTCTTAATTTAGTTTTGACATCAATTGCACAGCGGCGCTGTTACACAGGACAGCTGTTTTTGACTTTTCCAGTAAAAACAAATATTTCTAACCCAAGAAAAATGAAACACTAAATAAAAATTGATTTAAACATTTAAACGAAAAGTACAGGCTGCTTTCTTTTTTACAAACGCAAATACTGGTACCTGTGAATAAAAAATTCTACGAACCACAATATAGCTGGCAAAACGCGGTTTTCAAATTTAGATTGAGAAAGTACATTCCCGAAGTAGTATCAAAGTTTGTCACAATTTTTGAGAAAATAACATAGTACATATACCTCAAAAGCGACAGCAGCTAGTTGTTTTCACAAATAAATTGAAAATTTCATTTTCAACAAAAATAAATTTACCTCAATACCCAGAATGACTAGGTCTTTTCCTATGGATAGCTGTACATGCCTCCTGGCGAAAATTTGTTTTTTAAATAAGACAATTTGTAGTATTACCAGAGACAATATAAGAAAGAAAATAAAAAAGTCAGGGTGCAAGCATAATAGAGATGTGGGGACATGCATTTTTGTAAACGATAAGGTAAAGTTTTGACCAATTGTATGTTTACTGCCTTCAATAAGAATCTTCTTTTTTATGCTATTATTGGAGACAACATATAAGAAACAAAATAAAAAAAACTATAACTTAAAACATGTAAAAAAAATCTACTTTACCCAGTCATTCCTATCCCTTGGTAGCCAGCTCTTAGATCAATAAACAATGCCCCCATATAATAAACAAAGATACCAGGAAATGATGTAACTCTATATTCATAAAAATTCTACTATACCTATACATTTTGAAACACTTTGACAATTGTTATCGTTATAGTTGTTGTCTAGGTATCACAACTTAGGTTGAATTACTTTATTTGCCTGACTATTTTTGCACTTACCTTTAGTAGAATCTTCTTTAATTAAAGAATAATACTTTTAAACTAATTTTTCTTTAAAAAAATACCAAAATGCACAAACTTGACTGTGGTTAATAAGCACTTTATAATTATTGGGATTTTATTGTTACTTAGTAGTTATTTACTTTTTCATCACATTTATGTCTAACAACTGACCTCAAAGTGTGTAAAGTTTGGTAGTTTTTTTAATAAAAATAAGCTTAAAAGTTTTTTTAATTGAGGAGGATTCTACCAATAGTAAGTGTAAAAATGGCCAGGAAAACAAAGCCAAATTAGTCAGCTTGTGAAACCTTAAAAATAACTATAACAATAACAGTTGTCAAAATTTTTAGAGTTTTAAAATGTCCTTATTATCTCTGTCTTTCCAACTAAAAATATAATGGGTAGATGTAAACTCCAGTTCAAAAAAATTGAGACAAAATTTACTGACAGTTTGATGAGTCCGACATTTAAATGTTAATTGTAATGTTACATTTGTCAATAAAAAGTGTCTCAATTATTTTGCATTGGAGTTTTATGTACCTATGAGAACTTTCTTGGTGTGTTCATTGAACATTTTTTAAAACAACCTGTTCTACATTTATAGATCGTTTTTGACAAAGCATGTTAAAAGTTATCAGGTAGGATATTTCAGTTCAAACCACATTTTAGGTTAATTTAGATCAAGTTTGGATCAGGGTGTTTATTCTTGATTGTCTGTACCGTGAGGTGAGTGCTCACCTTGTGGATTCATTTCTCCGTGTAATAAGGTGGTGAAATCATTTCAAGTTCACCCGTGAAATTGAACTTTTCACTCACCTCACCTCACAGAAAGTAGAGAATAACCATCCCGATCTGATAAAACTCACCCTTCAATTTGTTTTTTTTTTAAACAAGGCAAAAACAGATTTTATTGTTTGCAGAGGAGTTTTGTGTTTCTCTCAGAACAGTATCAACAACCAATAAAAACATTTTTATTAAAAAAAGAAAACCCGAGAGAAAACCATATTCTTACCTACTGCATATTTATGTTTTCTTGGAACATAGATTTGTTCAAAAATATTATCTTTTAACAAAAACACTTTCTAAAAGAAAAACAGGAAGCTAATATTTTTTTAAGAAAATGTCAAATTTTTTTTTAATTAAAAAAAGTTTTTAAACAATTTCTAATTGAAGAAAATATTTTGGGACAATTTCCTTCCCCTCCTTCAAACAAATTTTAGAAACTTTATATTAGTACATAATTTGACATAGGTGCAGAGGTGCACTATAAATGAAGCTCAGAAAAATTACTTTTACATTTATTTATTGTTTAAAAATATTTATTATTCTATTGCTACAAATAACAAATATATTGCTGCCGATTTATCGTTTTATTTTCTTTAAATAAATTACAGCATAGTAATAAAAATAGAAAACTTCTTAACAGGAGCTTGAAAAAAAATTATTAGAAAATATCTGAAAATACACTCTACTACAGTTTTAATAAACAACCAATTATTTTTTATTTAGCAAAACTATTTTCTAACATTTAAATTTACAGCCTACTCAGTTATTATTATTATAAATTTACATTCTATATTCTTATAAATAAACTCTAAAATAGTTCTATAATCAAATTCAAAATAATTGAGACACTTTTTATTGACTGTTTGACAGATGTGGCATTATTAATAATCTTTAAATGTCAGACTCGTCAAACTGTTAGTAAATGTTGTCTCAATTTTTTTGAATTGGAGTATATAGAGCATACACACACAAACAGTTAGGTTAGGTTAAATTTTCTATATTATGAAAAACAAATGTTTTCTGAAAAAAAAAACCTATTCTTTATAGAAAACTAATTTTCAATAATATAAGTAACATTCAAAACAAATTTTCTTACAAAAGGTTCAAACATAATAATATAATATATTATTGGTTTACTGAAAACTGATTTGTGTTCAAAATAAAATTTTACAGAAAAGACAAAAAAGGTCTATGATGCCATTTATAAGCTGTCTGGATCCTTTTTTTATCCTTGCTTCAATTATCGTTATTATTACATTTTTTTGCAAATAATTTTATATAGGATATCCATTATGACTAGGGCTAATTGATTATGCAAAAAACTTATTTTTGAAACAAATATCACATATCAGGTTTCATCGAACCAACGACGATGTACTAGTGGCTACTGTAATTTGTTGTGGAAATTTTAAACTGTTGATTTTGAGTACCTGATTTCTTATGGAGTGTGAACTTGTATTGCACTTAGTAAATCCTAATAGTCAACCACCATCATTATTTCTGAAAAAAGAAATTTATCATGAAAATAAAAAGCACATTATACACGAAATTATAAAACTGGCACTTTTTGCAAAGCAATTCATCAAATTGTAGAGAAAAAAATCCCCAAGGTAATAATAATAATACAGATGTATTTCACTATTTTTTATTTATAATCTATATTTCGATATATGTTTAGCAATTTCGGTTAGTACAGTAATTTGCTTAAAGCAATAAAAAATACTCTGCCAATATATGGGCCCCTAAGCTCACACTAGGTACTATAGTTATAGTGTAAGTGTGAGCTAATATAACTAAAAACTGAAATATATTTATTCAACTCCAGACTAAATTACCTTTTCTTTGATACTACACAAGCCATGTTTTGACTTAAACTCAAATTTTTGGAATCTACCCCCGCCCTTAAGAAAAACAAAAAACTAAAATGTATTTTGTTAAACTCCGGACTCAATTACCTTTTGTTTGATATCACACATGCCATATTTTCACTTAAACTCTAATTTTTAAAATATACCCCCACCCTTTTGTTTAAATAAATTAAAATGTGTTTTGTTTAACTGCAGACTCAATTACCTTTCGTTTGATATCACACACGCCATATTTCCACATAAACTCTAATTTTTGAAATCTACCCCCACCCTTTTATTTGGTTTGTGTTCGCTGGATTTTGTTCATTTTTAAATGGGACCATCTCGACGCAAGACCCAGCCTAGGTACCAAATTTCATTAAAATCGGCCAAGCGGTTTTTGAGTTATGCGCGTTGGTCGTTACAGACAGAGATACAGACAGACAGACATACAGACAGACAGACGGCGCAACAAAAAAGTTTCAAAATCATCTGAAACGCAAAGATATATATAAAATTTTTGAAATCGGAGCAACTTTTTTTTTCTCCAAAAAATTAGGATCACCATAGCTCACACTACTATAGTATAGTATATGTGTGAGCTAAAAACTAATCAATAGATTTTAAAATTTTTACATTGTTGTAAAGATATTTAAGAAACCTTCAAAATAAGGTATCACTAGGAGCAAAGCATACCCCGTAAAGGACATGCATGCTACAAAAATTTCAAGATAGCTAAAAAGTGTCCCCTTTGGAAACAATATCGACCGTTCCAAGGGTTTTTTCAAATTCTATCAAGAAATATCTGAAAAGGTATTTTTGTTGAAACACCCTGTATATGGTTACATGGAGGGTTAACTAAAAGCAGATATTCCTTTCTAATGGGGAGGATTTTGACTTTGCAGAGCTAGGTGTAATAGTATGTCAACTCGATTTTTTGCAAGAAGAACTAAGTTTGTTAGGGTCTAATAATGTCAAAAATATAATTTAGATAAAATTTATAAATGTTCTAAAAACTCACACAAGCATAGATGACAAAGCAAAATTATCATTCCAGCTTCCCTTATTTTTGTCTACTCTCTTTGTTCCTTCAGTATAAAGATGAAAATCCAATGTAACATAGCAATGTTCATCCCCAACTGGATTTTTCCTAAAATAAGAAAACATAATAATTTTACTACATTCTTATGCAACTTACGATGGTTTCTAGTTTTTAGTTTGATAGCTATTGTTTTAATTTAAAGGTTTTTTTATTCTTAATAGCTTTAAATATATTTTTGTTTCTAAAACTTATTAAAAGGTCACATCAAAAGATATGTATGCTTTGGATTTATAAATAACAGGTCATTTCATACCAAATTAACCAGCCTCCAGTATTGATCAACTCAGATTTTAATGATTTTTGGTACAGTTATACTAACCATTAATAAACTGAAAAATCAAAAATTTAAGATTTTTTTGACAAGTAGTTCTTTTAAATATTTTTTTAAATTGCAAGTTTGACCTGACAAAAAAAAATATCTCAAATAAAAAATAGAAGCCAGGGTGCAAGCATAACAGAGATGTGAGGGACATGCATTTTTTAAAATATGTGATAAGGTAAAGTTTTGACCAATTGTACGTTTATTGCATATAACAAGAATCTTCCTTTTTTATGCTATTATTGGAGACAACATAAGAAATAAAAAAAATAAAAAATCATAACTCAAAACCTTTATAAAAAAATCTACTTTACCCAGTAACTCCTATCCCTCAGCCAGCTTTTAGATTAATAAACAATGCCACAATATAATAAACAAAGAAATAATTCTACTATACCTATTAGGGACATTTTGAAACTGTAACAGGGGCCTGTGTATGACAGTGGTACTGTCACCTCAAGTGGCCAAGGCTTAAATGTAAGCTACCAACTTAGGCTACAATTTATATAAATTATAAAAAGATTAAATGTTACTATGTTTCCTAGCTTAATGTCTATATGAGCGCACATATTTTCTGAAACATTCCTCAATATTTCAGAATGTTTCTTCAATTTTAACGGATCACAACACCTGGTCGCAAATATTTTATATTTTGGCATGTTCTTGCGACAATTTCTTGCAGGAATTTTCCTGTATCAAACAGGCACAGATTGTCTGGTCTGATTGGCTGGGAATCACTCACCAATGAAAAAGTAGAAATGACAGGAATAAACAAGTTTGCACACTGACTGACGGGGGAAGGGGGAGGGATGATAAAAAGGGGGTATTTTTATTTTAGCTTTAATTTAACTATACTGAATTAATATTCAAAATATAACTTTTACCTACAGCACATACACATATTATGTATGCATGATAATACAAATTTCAAACAATTTTGTTCAGATTTTTTGTTACTTTTATTTGGTTTTTATTTTTTTTAACCATGGAGCCATAATTTCTCCATCTTGAAATTTGGCACATATTTTCCTAAAGCCTTGACAAAAAAATACTTTTTTTTGAAAAAAATCAAAAATATCAAACTTTTTTGAAAAAAATCAAAAATATCAAACTTTTTTGAAAAAAAATAAAAAATGTTTTTTTCAAAATTTCAAAAAAAAAACAGATGGAAATATAGTAGGTCATATGACAAATAGTTGGAAAGGTATTTAAATTGTCTTTACAAAGAGCTATATCTTATTAATCTGCGGTAAGTGGTCCTCAAGATATTTTAATTTTTGTGAAGCTGTGTTAGACCAAAATGGGTTAATTTTTTGATTTTTGAAAATTAATTTTAAAAAAACTACCAATCAGAAAAAAAAAAAATATTTTGGAATTTTGATCCCACCCATATAGAGAATATGTGTACCAAATTTTATCAAAATCGGTGAAATGGTCTGCCAAACCTCTGGTTAATTTGATATGAAATTACCCTATTTTCTCACATATCTAAAAAAATACCCCAAAAAAAGAAACAAAATTTACACAAAAACAAAATTTTCATAAATAAAAAAGTTATAGACCCCCTCCCAAAATGCAGACTTATGGCTTACTATATTAAAATATGGTTTTCACCTTTCAGCTTCGCTTGAATTTTGAGCATTGTAAAGGTGGGACAGTTTTTTTCTATTCCCCCTAGAAATACTCTAAACCCCCCCAAAAACATCGAATTTGGGACACCCTGTACAGGGTGTTTCATTATATTTCTACCGTCCAATTTTTCCAGATTTTTTGTCCTAAAGGAAAAAATTAAAAAGAGATCTGCAAATGTTTTCCTTTTTGTTTACGGTATGATATTTATTTTGGCAGTTTCCATATACAAGTGGCAGGTAAAAGTAACTTTTTTTTAAAGGAAACACCCTATATATTTTTACATTCATATTATGAATAGGGCTTAAAATTTTCTTTCTAAAATAATAACATACTTTATAGCTGTCAACAATAGTTAATGAGATATAAGCACTTCTTTTTTAATAATAAAAAAAAGTACCACTCGGCACCCCTGGTATATACCACTCTTTTAAGTTATATGTGACAGGTTGTGAGAAAATCAAAACAATTTTGATGGTCAAATGTCATTTTTAGATGTTATAGACATCATATATGCCCATTGAAATCAGTAAAAGTTGAAATTATACTAGGAGTGCTACCAAATTTTTTTAATAATTGTAAAAATTTTAAATGGTTATGTCTTGTATAAAGTATGTTATAGTTTTATAAAGAAGATTTTAGTTCTTATTCATACCTGTAAAAATATATATGGTGTTTCCTTTAAAAACATCACTTTTATCTCCCCCCTGCATATGGTAAATTTTAAAATAAATGTCATACTGTAACCAAAAAGGAAAACATTTTCTAAACACTTTTTAATTTGACTAGTAGATTTAGCACTTACTCGTTTTGTAACTTCCGACTTCTTCTGTTATAACGTTCCAAACTCCTAAACTTCTTTGTACCCCAATTTTGAGGACGCTCAGGGGTCATTTTGCTCCCAGGTTCAAGTTCACGGCACACAAATCAAAACAGTGACTTATAAAGTTCACCAAAAACACTATTTCTCACAAATATTTATCGAAATTTTCAAAAATGTTCTATCTATTGTTGGGTTTTTGGCTTTACCTTATATTATAATATTATTTTAGACTACATATTATTTTGGTGTGTTTTAATCTAGTATTGTTATTTTCTTAGACTAATATTAAATTGTATTTTTGTTTTTAGATTTTAAGTAAATAGTTATTAGTATCATGTTTGGAATTATTATGTTTTATTAACATTAACATTTAAATGTATTTTTTTATAATAATGTTTGTATTATGAAATAGCATACATTTGCTAATAAAGATTTATTCAATTCAATACCCTGTCTTTGGGTAATTAGCCAGCTCTTGGTGGTTGAGATTGGGGTAGTCTGGCTCTCTAGGCCACCCAAACTCAGTTTCTTTTTTTTTTTTTGCTCTTTGACTCTTCTAATCAGCTTCAAATCCTCTCTTTTAGTTTTGTAGATGTTTCTCTTCCCATTTGATAACTTTGTAGTTATGTTGTGTTTCTTCTTAATGCTTTTCAGTGTTTCTTGCTTGTTTTGTATATGTGTATATCTATTTCACTGCAAATTTTTAAACTGGGATTGGTAGTGGGTTTTAAAAATGTTAAAAAAACAATCAAAACTGTTTAAAAACATCAATTTTTTTTTAAAAATTGACATAACCTGTCTTATGAAACAAGGCCAACAAAAAAATAATCAAAGGCTAAATACTAACGCTGCCCGTGTTATTTTTTTTTCGTTGTCCACACTATGAATCGAAATTTTGTCGCTAGATGACGCCCATCGAACAATAACAGACAAAATTGATGGGGGAATATTTGAGAGAGACAATTTTTAAAGTCGGTAAAGGACAAAAACTATTATAGGCAACCAAGCCAGGGGAATCTCTTTATCCCTCCGTTAATTTTTTGGCTGTTCCAAAATTTCCTTAGATTGTGACGCTGGCCTTAATGTCCAACCCTGTAAAAATCAAATAACTACAGCTTAGTAAAAGTTTTAAAACTCTACAACTCTTGTATTAAACTTTTTTCAAGATGTTGTATAGGTTAAGAAATAATCAACTGTTTTCATACTTAACAGCGACCCTGTATATTATTTTAATAAATAAGCGTTCTAACTCCCTTCCTAATAATAGTGACGAAACAATGGCCTACCGTTGAAAGGTAAGTTGACAAAACTGTCAGCCTGACAATGTCAAATAAAATAATAACCGATCACCACCCTCTTAACTAATGCCATAAGAGGCTGTTCATAAATTATGTAAGGGGCCGAAATAATTAAGTTTTAGGGTTTTTCCAAGGGGAGTTTTAATAAAAATCGATTACAAGGCGGGAGGAATAGCTACATTTTCTCGACCGCGCAGAGAAAACAAAGAGAGTTATGAGTTCGGTTTTTATCTGTGTATGCGGGTCTGTGCATATAGATAATGTTACCCGAAGCTAAAAAACATGGGCGCACTTAGGGGGGGTATTAGGTTAATGACATGACCCTCAAACCTAAAAAAAAATAATACTTTGGTTGAATATATGTCAACTTTTTGTTTTAGAACTATAAAAAAACTACGAATTCGATTTTAACGTTAGTTTGTTCGTATCGGTTCGGTTCGGTATCCAGATACTCTCGTATTTTTGTCCAAACTGTTTAATTATGGCTAGATGACGCACTAGTCAACGTCGCATTGGCATGGTATAAGAGATGTAAAGCATAAAGACGTACAATTTAATTAGTAGTTATTAGAGGCTCATTACCAATGGATAGCACACTAGCTAACTTCTCGTCGGATCGTAAAATACATTATCGGCCAAAACTAAAGAAACTCTCTAAAATTGTATATTTTTCTGATCTTATACCAACTATCAAAGAACAAGAGAGAAACTTCATCCCAGTTCTTAGTTCACGTGTTTGGATGATGTTCTCAAAGTGGTTTTTTGTCATGTTAAAAAAAGCTTTTAAAAAAAATCTGTATAATTTAAGGCAAAAAAAGGCAAGTACAATTCGAAAAAGAAGTAAAAGTTTTGTCCTAAAAATTTCCCAATAATAGCCCAAATGCTAATCTAGATGAAATTTTATTATATCTAAAAATTATTAAATTTAATAATATTGACCATTTCTCAAATTCTAAAAATTTATATATAGAACATATATTATATTTAGTTTAATTCGTATTAAGTTTTCAGGACTTACTAGACACTTTCTCTCTTTCTTAAATGGTACTTGCCAGTTTTACCCAAAATTACACAGAAAAAAACTTGTTTAGCTACTTTTTAAACGCGATTAAAAGGCACTATATGAATTTGTGGAGAAAATCGCCAAATGGCTTTTTGTAAGTCAGTTAACGTATTCTTACGTACATTTTGGTATAAGAATTTTAGCTATACTATAGTAGTGTGAGCTATGGTGATTCTAATTTTTTCGAGAATAAAATGTTGCTCCGATTTCAAAAGTTTTTATATATCTTTGTGTTTCAGATGATTTTAAAAATTTTTTGTCACGCCGTCTGCCTATCTGTCTGTAACGAACAACGCGCATAGCTCAAAAACCGCTTGCCTGATTTAAATGAAATTTGGTGGTCAACAACAAAATCCACCGAACGCAATCCCCCAGTATCTTTCAAAAGAGTTTAAGTGAAAATATGGCCTCCGTGATATCAAACTAAAGGTAATTGAGCCTGGAGATAAACAAAATACATTTTAGAATTAATAAAAAGGTGGGGATAGATTTCAAAAATTAGAGTTTAACTCAAACGAAAGGTAATTGAGTCTGGAGTTGAATAAAATATATTTTAGCTTTATGCTATATTAGCCCACTATGTACACTATAACTATAGTACCGAGTGTAAGCTTAGGTGTCCACATATTGGCAGAGTATTTTTTATTGTTTAACTAATACTGAAGTTATGATATAATTGCACTAAGTTAATCCATTTACCACTATGCTTTTACAAAACTACTAAATTGATGTTTCGCTGTTTCGATGTTTGAGAGGCAGAGAGGACCTAATAACTGGTCCTAGGATGCACTAACAAACACCTTGGAAACATGAGCAGGCTGATTTAGGCGGTTACTGGGACTGATGAGAAAAGACGTTGGACTGTTGCACAGAGGGGCCAAATAGAGCTAATGTCGGAAATAATTATTTAAACACCCAAAATATTAGAAACAAAAATAATGTGTATTGGTTATTGGATATAGATTAAAATGCACCTGTTTAATATTTTCTAAAACTTTAATATTTGTTTTATATACAGAGTGATTTTAAAATAGATTTTTTTAAAAGAAATTTAAGTACTTTTACACAAAAAAGTAATTAGGACTTAAACATTTATTAAAATGAGTTTAAAAATTCTACATTTTATAATATAAAGTTATTTAACCTGGCTCATAATATACAGTATGTCCCGAAAGTCTGGAATCACCTTTTTTTTTAAACTTGGAGATAAAATCATGGACACGTCAATTTTGAAATAGGAAGAGGAGTCACCTAAAAATACTATATTGTACAGAGTGTCCTCAATACATTACTTATATTGCATTTAAAAACTAATTTTACCATTTTCTCATAAGTACTTCGTTGGTACTGAAAAACTAATGCAATAAACAAGCTTTTTTCCTGGGACACCCTGTGTATATATATATAAATATATATATATATATATATATATATATATATATATATATATATATATATATATATATATATATATATATATTTTTTTTTTTTTTTTTTTTCTACTGTTTTGGCCCATATTTGTTTATAGTTTTGGTCTGTCCAGCAAAAATGCTAGTTTTAAAATTCGGTACTAGTGCTGATATAAAAAAGTTGATTTTTTTACTAACCCCCATATATTATCTGACAAATTAAAAAAAAATTGCATTACAAGTGACTTTGTCTTTAGGCGTTTACTAAGCCATTTTTATGATAAATTAATTTTTATCAATCAAGATGTAAGAGTTAATATTATTAAAACATACAAAAAAACGACCATTTCACGAATTTTGACCGTTTATATCTCAAAAACTGTACATAGAAAAACTTTACTTTACTTACATTTTTTTTGTTACATATCCCACTATAACATACCACTTCAACTGAGATAAGTGTAAACTAGTGCGTGGTCCTTTGATAATCCACTTAACCCTTTGCAAAACAAAGATCTGTCAAAATGATATTTTTGAAAAATTTTCGGCCACCTTTTCTAAGTTAAAAATACGAAAACGGCAAGTTTGTAAAAGTTTTGGTTCAAAATTTGACTTTCAAAGATTTACCCTCCTTTTAACTAAAGTAACTGTAACCGCTACCATAATTCACTTGGCTTTTTACAGGCCTAAAAAGTTGTTTATATCAATTTGATTAAAATCCTTTATTTTAAATTTTTTTCAAATGAAGCTTTTCCTAATTTTTACGCGTCCCCCATCTTTAAATTTAATGAGTTAATCAAATTTATGTTAAAATAAAAATTCTTTTATAAACAAACAAGTTTTATATTTAAGATGTATAGTTTAATTTCTTTTACTTGGGTCGTATGTAGGCACTTTTTTTAATATTAAAAATCTCAAAAAGGCGCAAGAAACCGCAGCTATTTTTTTTTTCGTTTTGTTAAGAAACATTCAATTAACAAAAAAGTGACAATAGTTTTGCTTAACAAAATTTTATCACACACTAAATTATATTTTTTATATATCTTTAAGGTAAATTCTAATAATAATTGACTTCTTAGTTTAAAAAATATGATTACTCTATGTCAACCTACAGCTAGATATTGGTATTTAGTGTTTTTTGGTTAAATTACCTATGCTGGATGTCTCCATCGTAAAAAAATTTTTAAGTTTTAAATATAACACTTCATATAATTAGAGAAATTAATACATAAATATTCAATAATTTGTATGTAATTATCATAAAAATTAAACAGACGCTTTTTAAAGTGTCAAACTCACGTCATACTAAAAAACAAGTGAAAATACTCTGTTGCAATTTTAGCGCCCACTAGTTTACTACATAATTTGAGTTTGAGTCAGATATTCTATATGTCTATTTGTGTTTTTTTAGTTTCTTCCACTTTTACACCCGATTGGCCCCTTTGTGTGTTGTTAGGTATTTTAACTGGACATAACCGGTTGAAGGAGTATATGACAGGTATAGAAGTATAGAACGACCCTACTTGCCCAGCCTGTGGACAGAAACAAGAGACATAAAGGCACCTCGTGTCAGAATGTAAAAGAAGGATAAGGCAACAACCGCTCGGGGCACCAACTATGAACAAGAAAAAGCTGCTCTTTGTCCAATGGAGTGACATACTGGACTTCGCACAGCGTGGGTTAAGGGAAAGATCAGAGGTTTGGTAAAATCGACCTACTCTGGCCTACTAGCCAGACCTACAGGTCACCCCTCCTCCAGAACTACTACAACGCTTTGTGCATTTATTATAAAACTCCGCAGCGCAACTTGTACATCTCCCTTTTGAACATGTTCTGTTTAAATGAGTTTTATTCCCCATTATAACTAGGTTATTAAAAATTTTATAAAGGTATCTTAAAAATATATTTTATAAGACATTTTTGAGATAATAAAATATTCGGATTTTTAAGAACATCTGTAAAATATCTTTAAGTAAAAACAAGATGTCATTTTCTGTTACGTCTTAAGCATGTATTTTATGTAGGCATGTATATAAAATATTTTTAAACTTTAATTATAAACGAGCGTAATAGTATGTCTCATCTGGGAATTATTATAAATGATTCACATTTACCCAACAGAACGATTTATTCATTGTGAAAATCGGATTAGTAGTTTTTAAGTTGTAGTGAGACAACAAAAAATTGTATTTTTGACACATTTTTACTTATTACGGCCGCCATATTTCCACATTCATATCTGCATCCAAAAATCCGATAAATAGTTGGGAAATTTAGACTATAATATAATATAAAATATTACTCGAGAAAATCATGGAAATCCAATAGGAACTTTTTTAGTTAGGGTAGAGCAACCGATACGTAACCATACATACATATATATACCAAACCAAACACATAACCCTCATTTTTATTTTCGCTTCGTTTTATGTAAAGTCTTTTTTAAATGTAAATTTGGCTAATGAAACTTATTTATTCTTTTCTTGCAGTTAGTTAAATATTTAAATAAGAGATAATACAAGAAGAGTTATTCGCCTGTCTAGACAACATGTGACTTAAGGCGCTTTGCGAGGGCCTTTGCATGTACGGATGTGGCAGTATTCTTGAAATCTCCCGAGTGAGTACTCCCCGGGGAGTGACAACGAGTGAGCACTCCCTCGTTTCTCACCGTATTGCATAAATGCAGTATTCTTGGTTTGGGGAATACATGAAAAGTGATTAAAATCTATATGTGGCGGATTCATTTTACAAACACAACTTTTTCTGGGTATTACGCCACTAGTAAGGAAAAATTACTTTAAAAAATTATAAAAAACCACTGCGTTTCTCCTATAAAAATAAAAATCACTAATTTGTCAAAATGAAAAGTGATATGAAAAGTTGCCAATTTTCAGATGACAGCACGTGACAATTTTGACCAATGAAAAAGCAAAAAATTTTGACAGACAATTAACCAAATACAGTTATGTGGTTGAAGGGATGTAACCCCAATTTTTATTTCCTTGATTTTATGTTTGTGGACAAATGAGTTATATAAAATTTGCCCCAAGATTTTTTATTTATTTTTTATTTAAATATGACTTATTTTTTCTTAAATAATAGCTCTGTCCTTATGTTATGAGATCAAAATTTGTGTTAAATCTAACCGCGTTCAATTGAGCAAACATATCCTAACCGGTGTGTCGACCACCATCATTTTGCAAAAAAAATGTCCCCACAAAAAAAGTTGTTCTTCGAAAAAAAATACTTTTTCAAAAAACTAATTTACAAAAAAAAACAAAAATATTTTTCTTACAAAAATTATTTTTGAAAATAATACTTTCTTAAAAAGTAGTATTGTCAAAAACTAATTTATAAAATAAAACTAAAAAATTTGTTTTAATAATAATTTTTCAAAAAGCAGTTTTTTAAAAATAAATATTTACCCCAAAAAGATTTAATGGTGGAGTTTATCAAGGAAAAGCCTGTAATGGAGGCCAAAAAATATACTTCAACATTTACAAAACAAACAGGGAAAAAACTTAAAAAAAAACAAAACCCACAGGTTCGGTTATACATTTTCTAGGTTATCTCAGAGTTTTTGACAAAAGTCACCACGTCGGCACCTATCGAGATCTCCCCGGTGAGAAGTCGCCAAAATGTCACACGTTTATCGGGTGAGAATTTCAAGAATACGATTGGGGGAGAAACGTCCACTTTCGCTCGAATTTCGAGGAGTACTCGCTCGGGGAGATTTCAAGAATAACGACACTGGTGGTGGCTGGCGGAAAAGCGGCGTTGCCAAACAACTGACGCATCAGTTTAAACGACGTTTTGCAAAGAATCGAGCCCGACCTATCGAAACCGAAAATGGTGGATAATTTGCCGCTAATTAGTCGTGAATTAAGCGAAGCACCCAAAAAAACGGTCAAAAATAAGAGTGACAATATTAATTTTTCCTCAACTAATTCACGACTAATTAGCGGCAAATTATCCACCATATTCGATTTTGATAAGTCATGTCTAAAGCCATTTTTATGAGGGTGCTTCGCTAACTTCATATGAAGTTAGCGAAGCACCCTAAAAAACGGTCAGAAATAAGAGCGACAAAATTAATTTTTCCACAACTAATTCACGACTAATTAGCGGCAAATTATCCACCATATTCGATTTTGATAAGTCATGTCTAAAGCCATTTTTATGAGGGTGCTTCGCTAACTTCATATGAAGTTAGCGAAGCACCCTAAAAAACGGTCAAAAATAAGAGCGACAAAATTAATTTTTCCACAACTAATTCACGCCTAATTAACGGCAAATTATCCACCTAGTAGCGATTCGATTTGCGATGGGTGCCAAAATATGAAGTTAGCGAAGCACCCAAAAAAACGGTGAAAAATAAGAGCGACAAAATTAATTTTTCCACAACTAATTAACGACTAATTAGCGGCAAATTATCCATCATATTCGATTTCGATACGTCGTCTCTAAAGCCATTTTTACGAGGGTGCTTCGCTAACTTCATATGAAGTTAGCGAAGCACCCAAAAAAACGGTCAAAAATAAGAGCGACAAAATTAATTTTTCCACAACTAATTCACGACTAACTAGCGGCAAATTATCCACCATATTCGATTTTGATAATTTTGATAAGTCATGCCTAAAGCCATTTTTACGAGGGTGCTTCGCTAACTTCATATGAAGTTAGTGAAGCACCCAAAAAAACGGTCAAAAATAAGAGCGACAAAATTAATTTTTCCACAACTAATTCACGACTAATTAGTCATGTCTAAAGCCCTTTTTACGAGGGTGCTTCGCTAACTTCATATAAAGTTAGCGAAGCACTCTAAAAAACGGTCAAACATAAGAGCGACAAAATTAATTTTTCCACAACTAATTCACGACTAATTAACAGCAAATTATCCAACTAGTAGCATTCGATTTGCGATGGGTGCCAAAATATGAAATTAGCGAAGCAGCCTAAAAAACGGTCAAAAATAAGAGCGGCAAAATTAATTTTTCCACAACTAATTCACGACTAATTAACGGCAAATTATCCACCTAGTAGCGATTCGATTTGCGATGGGTGCCAAAATATGAAATTAGCGAAGCACCCAAAAAACGGTCAAAAATAAGAGCGACAAAATTAATTTTGCACAACTAATTCACGAATAATTAGCGGCCAATTATCCACCATATTCAGTTTCGATAGGTCATGTCTAAAGCCATTTTTGACAAGGGTGCTACGCTAAATTCATGTGAAGTTAGCGAAGCACCCTAAAAAACGGTCAAAAATAAGAGCGGCAAAATTAATTTTTCCATAACTAATTCACGACTAATTAAAGGCAAATTATCCATCTAGCCTAGTCACGATTCGATCTGCGATGGGTGCTTCGCTAACATCAAGCTCATAAACTATGTACGTAAGTAGATAGGCTATAGGGGTTCTGGGTCACTTTTCCCATGTAAACCCCCATAAGACGAAAACGTGGTCTTTTTTTTTTTTAACCGGTCGGTCACAGTATATTGCTTGCGGCACTAGTCTGCATCGGGCACTTACATTTACTACCTGACTTTAAATGGCATATCGTATATTTTCATTTAATTTATTTTTTAGATTCTCAAATGAGTCTTGAATATTTATTTTAGGATGTGCCTTCTGTTGTATTTTCTTAAAAGATTTTAAACGACCATCTAAGGAGTTGCCCTACTTAACCTAGCTACTTTTACAATGGCGCTTTGCAACTACCTGGTATCATTAGATTTTTTTTTCTACTTTGTATTTACGTCGCTATTGCTTGTTTTTATAATGGATAATATTTAAAATTGAGGATACATAATAACTTGTTTAACATAGTTAGCAGGATCTAAACCATATGTTTTATGGCAACTTTTTCTAAATTGCTGGAATATCTCCATTAAGAGCACTATGTCGGATCGTAAATAAAGTTCTAAATACTCTTTCATGTTTTTACAATTAAACCTATTCCAAACATTGTGTCCATATTCATAATCAATCTGTGAAATTTCCTTAGCTTCTAAGGTGTTAAAAAATTGATATTTTTCGGGTAACTTTGTTTCTTTTAATTTTGCCCTCCCATCCATATAATCATAGCAAAACACTCCCTTTCTTGTTAGCAGTTTAATCTTATCTTCCGTAAAACTATGAAATTCTTTTTTTAAAAGAGGATATTCTGTTAAATATGATACAAGATTGGACAAGCTAGTAGCCATCAATCGAAAAGAATCAATAAATCTAAATTCTATAAAATTATTAACCAGCTTTTTTGTAAAAGATATATACTTTTCTTTGTTTACTGGTAGCAAATTGATTATACCATCTAACTTTCAATAATTTAACTGGAATCATATGAACTCAAATTATGAAAAATAACAGGAACGGTGTGAATGTCTGTAAAATTTAAGTTACATTCATTATGTGCAGCTCCTCTGTATTCAGAGGTAAGGTGGTTGTGATCCCTTATCTTTTTGTCAACTTTAGCAAAAGGTTTTTCGCAAACATGACAATTTTTAGCACGAAAAAAATCAGTCTTTTGTTTTTTTCTCAGAGGTTCCATTGGTAAATCACACATGAATACAGTTTCCAAATCCTCTGCAAAGTCTTCCAGCTCCTTAGCAAACCATTCCATGCAATCGGGGCCGGTATAGTGGCGATAGAAAGATAAAGTGTCATGATATTCACAATTTACATAATATCCAACAGAACAAGGGACACGCTGTTGATATTTTTGCGTATTGTTTTCACTTTTATTTTTCATAGGAACAAGCAAACATTCAGTATCTGCATAAATTACAAATGGAACCATTTGTTTATTCTTAAAATTTTTAAATTTCAGTTAATTTTTATCTTCACTTGGTAACTTGGATACAACAATACTTCCAATTTTTCGACAATCTTTACAATGTTGATTAAATTTTTCTTGTGTGTAAAAAAAGTGCAAACATCTTTCACATATCCACTTTGAGACTTTCATTTTACTGAGCTGACTACTTAATAGTCTTGAAAGATTTTTTACCCTTACAAAATGGTAAGATGCAGTAGAGAGATCCATAATATTTTCATCTTAAGAGTAATATGAATTTTGAATCATAAGAATGTTGACATGTCTTTCTTTTTCTTCACTAGTAATGTATGCTGGTATTACTTTGTAGCTTTTATCTTTATTTTTGTGAAGTCTATATACGTTTATAGATACATTATTTTGTTTTTCGAATAACGTCACTTGCTTTAAAGTCATAGGAAATTTAATTCCATTTAGATTTAGGACATCGCGGGGATGCGGATATAATGAAGTACGAGAATAATGTTCTTTAACGGGATACAGTGCTGACACAACCGCCCAGCCAAAGCATAAATCGTCATTGTTCTTTACATTTACACATGCTTTACGACTAAGAATTTCTTTGGGTAGCTCTAAGCAACAACCAGCTCTCATTGGATTGTACTTATTAAATTAAGATTGATTTTCCGCAAATTCTTCAAGATCAACCAAACTTCTCAAACCATTTAACTAAATCAGTATTACGGTCAATTGCAGCATTCGAAGTATTAAAATGTTTTGTTTCAGTAACCATTTCTTGTTGTTTGAGAATTTGAAAATCCCCACTTAAAACTGTGTTTACTTTTACGATTTCCTCTTTTTCCAAAATATTTCAAATTCTTCTTTTAAATAGGCGACAACTGTCATCTAAAAATTGCTTCGCATCGTTGTTTTTTAAGTTTGTAATCACACCACTTCTTAGCCGGTTATCAAAGGCTGAATTTACATCTTCCCACTGTACACGATGTTTTGCAGTTTTTCTATTGATGACTCTTCCACCTCCTACCTTTAAAAGGCTTTTTAAATTGTGTTTGGACTCTTTAAGTTAAACAAGGCAAGCTGTTAAGTGAGCTTTTTCAGCTACGGACTTAGAATTCTTCAGCGCAACACTTATTCTTCTGCTAGTCAAAGCACAGTCCTTTAAAATTTGGAAAATCTTTGCCGTATTTTTACCATCGTCAGTGATCTTCAGCTGATCTTTAATTTTTAGAACTAACAAAGTTGCAAAACTAATTTTTTCGGTTATTTAATTGTGTGCCGATAGCTAATAATTACTTAAATGGGTTTTGAGCACAAGCGGCTAGGTAAAGATACAAAACCAGACTGAAATAGTTAAATGAGGATCATTTCTTTATAGAAAATCGTCAGATGTCCACGCATGCCACGTCTTTTGTTCTCAATTGCGTTGCACACCAAACAAGTTCCTTCTTTGTATTACGTACTTTTTGGACCATTTTACTACAAGTACCATATATTTTGCACAAAATTAAAATTATTTGTGTAATATTAGGAATGAGCTGTTGAATATACTACGTTGGCTTTTTTTTTATAACCGAAAGATGTCAAAGACAGGTGTTCTTTAAGGTTTAGGGTAGTAAAGGAGAGTTATAGGTTCAATTTCACACTTTTTTTCATTAACTGCTGTGTTGTATGTTGGTTTTTTGTATACTTATTAAGTTGCATTATATGCATATAAACATAGCCACCAGAAAGCAAAGCTATTATTGTATGGAAGAGACAAAGACAGAGCTTGATGGGTATCATCTTCTAGGGTATTTACATATTTTTGAACAATGTCTGTACCCGCAGCGCATAATTCCATAATAACTGCGTGTTTTATGTTATTCTTGGGTCAACATTTATATATTCATCTTCCGCCAGACCTTAATTTAATTCTTAGTTCAATCAAGGTAAAAAAAGCATTCACACTATTGGCCTATGCTGAAAAAGACCCGCCCACCCTCCTCATCATACAAAATTACCTTGACACTATTGGCCTATGCTCTAAAAGACCCGCCCACACTCCTCCTCATACAAAATTACCTTCATACTATTGGCCTATGCTTAAAAAACTACTAGCAATATTCGGCTATGGGTTAAAAGACCACCCAGAAAGTTCGCCTATTATGATGAAGTCAGTCACTCCTCATTTTGGCTTAGAACGTACATATCCTTACTACTATTGATGTGCGTAAAATTTTCTGGGAGGTTAAATAGTGTTTCTTACGTCCTATATGTATCAGCAAAGAATGCTAGAAATTTTATTAGCTCACACATATACTATACTATAGTAGTGTGAGCTATGGTTATCCTAATTTTTTCAAGAAAAAGAAAGTTGCTCCGATTTCAAAAACTTTTATATGTCTTTGCGTTCTATCTCTCTGTAATGAATGAACCAACGCGCATAACTTAAAACGGCTGGCCCGATTTCAATGAAATTTGGTACCTAGGTTGGGTCTTGGGTCGAGATGGTCCCATTTAAAAATGAACAAAATCCACCAAACACAAGCCAAATAAAAGGGTGGGGGTAGATTTAAAAAATATGAGTTTATGTGAAAATATGGCGTGCGTGATATCAAACGAAAGGTAATTGAGTCTGGAGTTAAACAAAACACATTTTAATATATTTTTTTAAAGGGTGGGGGTAGTTTGCAAAAACTCAGATTTTAAGTCAAAACATGGCATATGTGGAATCAAATGAAAGGTAATTGAGTCCGGAGTTAAACAAAATACATTTTAGTTCTTGTTTTTTTAAAGGTGGGGGTAGATTTCAAAAATTTGAGTTTAATTTAAAACATTGCTTGTGTGGTATCAAACGAAAGGTAATTTAGTCTGTAGTTGAATAAAATATATTTCAGTTTTTAGTTATATTAGCTCACATGTACACTATAACTATAGTACCTAGTGTGAGCTTGGGGGCCCATATATTGGCAGAGTATTTTAAACAGTGTCTTAACATAAACAAATGTATTCATTATTTAATGCGTTTGTCTAGAATAATAGCAAAATGAGCGAACGAATTGCTATTTAGTGACAATATTATATGAATGGCATCTGTGTTGTAAAGTTATATGTCTTGTTTATGTCGAAACCTGATACTCGCACAGATGCGGGCGGACGGACAAAAAAAAAGTGGTTATTAACATCTTTCTATGTATCATCATGGCTATTTGCCGTCAAAATAGTTTGATCTATTTGTTATCCTAAAACAAAGAAATCAGTCTGTATTAAGTATTTATCTTAAACACACAAAATAAATAAAACTTAGAAGATAATTTTTTAATAATTTTATCTTTTTATAATAACAATATATAAACATTTTATGATAAAAACTGTGCTTTTTTTATGAGAGACGCCAGAAGTAAGAAAAATAGCGCACAGAACTTAAAAAGCATTAGTTTAAATAATTACATAGGAACGATATTAACTATTTGTAACGGTCCAGAATTCCCGTACAAATAAATTATAAAGTAACTGTTGTTTTTTTTATTTTATTTATTTTATTTTATTTTATTTTATTTTGGAATCTATACAACAGGCATAAGCCCAATTACAGTATAGAAATGTACAGAAAATAGTTATATCTAAATAATACATAATAAGTTACAAGAAAAATCTAGTTTAATATTCTTAAGATTACAATTAAGATTAAAAACCCTAAACATACACACAACCACATTCATCAGGCACGCACACACACACATACAGAAACACACCTACATCATGAATAACATCCTAAATTGAAACAAACAAACAAAAAAAAACAACAGAAGAAAAAAAAAGATATTCTGTTATTATTATTTTGGAAGTAGCTTTTTTATGTCCTTTACTGATAAATAAAAATAATCGAGATTTAATTTATTACACATATCACACATTTTAAAAAGCGGGGACGATTTCCTGATATTGGTTCGTGCATTTGGAAGATAAAACGTCAGAGCCGAACGTGATGACTCTCTAGGTACCACAAAAGACAATCTATCTAATAGTTCGGAACAGTCAATTTTATTATGTAAAAGATTATGCAATAAGACTTGAGCAGAGTTGTTTCGTCTTATCTCTAGAGAACTAATATTAAATTTTCTCAAGAGCTCCGTATGAGGAAAACCCTGAAAAGGGTAAAATCCTTCCGATTTTAAGTGTAAATACTTCAAAAATTTTCGTTGAACATTTTCAAGATTGTCTTTATGCACATTGTAGATTGGTGACCAAATCGCCGCAGCATACTCAAGTTGTGATCTAATGAACGCACAAAAAAGGATCTTAATTGTCATTGCATTTTGAAAATCTTGTGTACACCTCTAAAGAAAGCCATACATTCTGGAAGCTCTAGCAATTATAGATTCCATATGATCCACAAAAGTTAATTTGCTGTCAAATGTCACCCCTAAATCTTTAAAAGTACTAGGCCTTGTTAAAGTTAAGCTGTTTATTTGATAATCAAATTTTATAACATTTTTTGTTTTATTCGTATAAGTCATAATTTGGCACTTACTGATATTTAACTCCAAACGATTATTTAGACACCATTGATGAAGTTTTTGCAAGTTTTGTTGCATTTTGACACAATCATCTATTGTTTTGATCACTCGCCATGCCTTAAAATCATCACAATACACCAAAAATTCAACATCCACAGTATGTCCAATGTCATTCACAAACAAATCAAAGAAAAGAGGTCCAAGGACAGATCCCTGAGGCACTCCTGAGGTAACAGCACAAGTCGTCGATCTGTGTCCACGCGACTCAACAAACTGTTTACGGTTTTTTAAGTAGGATTAAAAAAATTGGAGGCTAGCGGGATTGAAACCGAAATGAGCAAATTTCTGTAGTAAAATCGCGTGGTCAAGCCGATCAAAGGCTTTTGTAAAATCAGTATACACAACGTCTATCTGCCCCTGGTTATCAAGGACCTCAGCAATATTTTGTGTTATAACTAAAAGATTGGAAATTGTGCAGCGGTTTTTGATAAATCCATGTTGATTGGGAATTATTTGGCCAACAAACTGGGGGTAAATATGATTATACAACGAGATCTCGAAAACCTTAGCAAAATTGTTCATTATAGACACAGGTCTATAATTCTTCACATCCGACCTCTGATCTTTTTTAAATATTGGACAGGCTCTAGATATTTTCCAAGCATCCGGAAATACTTTGTGCTTCAAACATAAGTTAAACATTGCTAGCAGGGGTTTAACTAAAACAGGATAACAATCGCGCACAAAAAACGCAGGTATCTGGTCCGGTCCAGAAGACAACTTGGGTTTTATCTTTCTTAGTGCACATTCGACGTCCTTCTCTGTTAGTTCATTTATACCAATATTATTTCCACCAGTGCTATCCATAAAGTCACGTGCACTAATACTAAGTGATCCGAGTGAACAAGGTGCTGCAAACGACTGTTGAAAGAACTCCGAGAATGCACTTACAATATCATGGGGACTACCAAGTTGTTGACCGTTACAAAACATATTTTCTGGAATGCCAGATGATTCTTTTTTACTGTTGATAAAAGACCAGAAGTGCTTAGGGTTTAATCTTATATTACTTTCTGAAGTACGAACAAAGTTCTTATATGAATCATCTATGTCTTTTTTTAATTTAGCACGTAATATTTTAAACTAATTAAGGTGATCAATGTTTTGTGATTTTTTATATATATCATGAAGTTTCGATTTTTTCTGAATATCCTTTATAATACTGTACGAAAACCAAGGTGGATATTTTGAGGGTGGTCTAGGTTTATGGTGAGGAACACAAATGTCAAAAATACTGTACAGCCTCAAATAGAATAATTCACAGGATTTCTCTACTGAATTCTCATCAGAAACAAAGCTCCAATCTGTCTCAAGCATCATGTCGTAAAGTAATCTAAGATTTGCTCTTTTAAAATTGTATTTGTCTTTTAAATTGTAACTTATAGATTCCTCAAGTCTAATGTTTTTTTCTAAGTTTAAAAGTTGAATCGAAAGTGCTGGATGATGTTGAACTTCGCAAGTAAGTAAATCGACCGCCTTGTCGACTCGGGAGTTATTTTTCTCAAATAAAACGATGTCTAAGATTCTGCCGTTTTGATTTCTGATTAAATTACGCTGATCCAATTTTGTCAGTTCTAAAAATGAGAGTAGGATTTTGATACAACTATCTGTCAATCCAGAATCTAAATATTGCACATAAGATGGTATATTAAAATCTCCTAAAATACAAATCCTTTTACCAAACAAGAAATCCATCGATGCTACAGCATTAAATATAGATTCCAAATCATCAGAATTCACAGGTGGTGGAATATATAGGACAATGAAAAATACAGGAGAGAACTTAAAGAATACTTTTATTACAAGCATGTCTATATGAGGCGGCACCATATATTTGTCCAAAGCACAACGGTGAGAAGTGAGGTTCCTATCGACAGCCAAAAAAACTCCCCCACCCCTATTTACTCCCGGAATGTACCTATCAGATCTATAAATTGTGTATTTTTCAGCCATAAATTCGTTGTCAAATATAGAATTATTTAGCCATGTTTCCGTAAGTACCAGAATATCATAGGCCGAATGCGCACTCGAGCTGAGAATCTCAGCAGTCTTCGTGCGCGTTCCACCGACGTTCTGGTAGTATACTGAAATAATAGAACTCGATTTATTATTTTTAATCGATTCAGAAAATTGTTTCACCTGAGGTGAGCTGTTAGTCGGAGTTTTACTGAAACCTAATAGTTGCTATTGCTCCAGGTTGCCAGCCCGCAGTCTCGAGCATGCATTTTTGTAGGCTGTACAGCGCTTTAAATCCCATGCTGCATGGTTTGTGTCACACCGATTTCGGTGTTGCCCATTGTTTAATTTAGTACAGTTAGGAGAGGACATAGTGGTTGATACACAATTGATTATTTCATGATCTCGTCCGCACTTAGGACAACATAAAGCTCGATCACAACTTTTCGATGAATGGTTGAATTCGCTACATCTATAACATCTCCTTACCTCCACATCATCAAACACACTGCAACAGTCATACCCTATAAAAACGTTACCTACTTTCGTTAACCTATCATACGTAAACCTATCAGTCTGCAATAATGCTTGATACAAATTACCGTTTTTCTTGGTTGAAAAGATCTTTAACACCTTACACTCAGAGGTGCTGTTAATTAAATCCGTGTTTAATTTTTTCATCACAGACAATAAAGAATTTTCATCAAAACCTTCAGAGAAACCAACAATGCGCACTCGAGGATGGATACCATTTGGTTGTTTAATTTCATAGGAGCCGGATAGCTTCGATTCCGCCAGTTTTATAAATCTCTCATTGTCTTCTATATTTTTGCACCCAATTACTACAGCACCATCATTCACCGCTCGAATTTTCGAAAGACTAAATCTGATTCACTAGGATTTATATTCGCCAATAGGTCTTGTTTCGTCTGGTCTACCGATTTAGCCTGTTTGGGCTTAATAATGACAGCAGGTTGAGTTTTGTTTTTAACGATTTGAGAATAACTTGCAGTTGCGGTGGCAGGTTTAGGAATAAAGCCATTGCTTATTGTGTCTTTTACCGCAGTCACTAGGTTCGCCTGTAAAGTCTCGACAGTCTTGTTGAGGGTTTCTAACGCCGACGATAAAGATTTTTCAACCAGCTGATTAATTTCTTTCTGATTCACAATAACGCACTTTTCTAGGCAATCATCACATCTCCAGGAAAGTCCTTGAATTTCATTCAGAAGTGTGGCAACATCCGCAGAATCGTGCAAGCAAGCAGAATGAACTGCTCGCGGGCACTGAGAACAAAATAAATGTTTTTTTCGACTTGATATGTTTTCTTCACACACGTAACAAATCGTCATTTTTCCTTTATCAAAGGATCTTTACTCACTTTTTGATATCTCAGCGGGACTGTGTATAATACACTACGTATTAGATCACTTTTTAAAATAATTCGGTTTAAAAAACCCACAAAAAACCATAACTATAAACAGAGCAACAACAGACGATGTTTACCGTACACACACATCATGCGTTTTACTCAAATCACCCCGTTCAACCACTTTCACCTTTCTGTATCTAGGAGAGAGATAACCAGACTGATAAAATAAATGTGTGACATTTATTTTTACTTTTCTACTTTATCTTTACTGCTGCTGCAAGATCTGCGGAGTAAAGAAACAACTGTTATATATTAAAGATTAAAACTTACAGTAAGGCATATGTATCCAAATCAAAATTACTACCAATAGTCTTCTAGATAGCTAATACTGGGATTGTACCTTGGTGGATGTTAAAGGAGTGCTGATGGAAATACTGCGAGACCTTTTTTGGTTAATTCGTACCCTGGTACTCCTTTGTAACTAAAAGACAAAAGGGAATATGTTACTTTCTACTTTCTGGCTTTAAAGGTATTGTGTGACACACTGTAATTGTCCTGAGACAGGGTGAGCCTATATTTGACTCAGTTATGTAGGTACACTACTGATGGGTCATAATATTCAAAATATCATAGAGCCTTTTGGGAATAGATCCTTGCTGAATTTAAGATCAGTTTATGGTACTTTCCTACCTTTAGAGTTGTGTCTCCTGTCTTCTATCATATTCCTGTCGGGCCGTGTGGTTCATCTCGGACCCTAGTGTCGTTGTTTCACATCTTTCATGGTCGTATTTATAGGGCCTTGCCCTTGTGCCTTCTGATTTATGAGTGAAGCGATGGGGTGTGGTAAGAAACGTCTCTGAGACACTGCACACTGAAAACATCTTCACTGGAACGTTACACGACTATTGGACTACTAGCCTTTTTTGAGTCGCACTGTTTACCGAGTTATCACTATTTTGGTATAGGCCTAGGCCATACCCCAAAAATATTTGTTTTGACATTTATTTGACATCGACCATGACACAGAACAGGTGACAGATTAACCCCCGTATGCACCTGCTTAATCGCTAGATTAAGTCCTTGTCCAAAGAAAAATAAATGGCCCTTCTTTTGCGTTATCCTTCCTTAGTGAAAGCTGCGTCTCGCCATAGAGAGAGAGGCCGATTGGACTGGCTTGAGACTGAGAAGAGGGAACATAGGTTGTTCGTTGTAGTTGGGAACACTGGCGCGTCTCTGTTAATTTCCCTGTCAATTTTTGGAGCGGAACGTCTTTTTTTTCTCTGTCAAAAAAATTTGGAAGGGACGTGACGCCTGTTTTGGGGTGAGCTTTTGAGGGCTTTTTTCGTGTCCGTAGAGACGCCGTTGGCGGTGTTTACATGAGAGAGCCTTTAGTTTGGCTATAGTTTGGTTCTGGAGCCGTGTTTGGTTGACAAAAACTATAGACGAGCCCCGCTTCGCGGAATTAATTTGAAGTCGCCCCAAGCCATGCTGTCTACGTAAGGTAATTTATTCTTTTTTAAATGTTTTAATGGTTCTGGGTCATTGTTACCCCATTTTTCTGGCTTCCTATACCATTTCCCACCGGCATTTATTGGATTTTCTCCATTGTTTTCAGACTTGAACCTTACCCGTACATTGGATCACCCCATTTTGGAAGCATAGTCCCTCATGACCTTTGAGGTGAGACCACATTTAGGTTAGGTAACACTTCTTGCTAGACATTGTGTTCTTTTTGTAAATATTTTTATTTTATAAGTTTAAAGGGCTCCGTTATGAGCTTAGAGATCACTGGCATAGAGATGGAACTCTTACTGCATTGTCCCCATTTTTATTTAAAAATGGGTTACAGATTATTTTATACTGATTAAATTGTACTCTTTTAATGTAAAATATACCGACTAATTTTAAGGTGCAGATTAAGTTCCTGTTGCAATATTAAGTGGTACCTAAGTGGTACTTATTTCAGTGAGATGTGTGTCTGTTATTTTTAAGTTTCAGATTACTTTTTTCTCTTACATGAATATCTGCTGCAACATTGAGTAGTACTCATTTCGGGACAATAAATGTCTATGAATTTTGGCTGCAACGAGTTTTATAATTATTTTTAAGTTGTAGTCCAGTTCTTGGCCTAAAACCATGTTATTTTGTTTAGGGTCTTCTTCTTTGGTCTTCTTCTTTGCCTTCGTCTTTTGGTCTTCTTCTGGTTGTTGCCTGGAGCGAGTTCCTGTTACTGTGGAGCTGTTGGCGAGTACCAGAGTAGAGCGACCCAGGTTGGGTAGTGGTGGAATTCTCCAGTGTCTACGGATTGCCATTTCAGCATTGTCTTAGTAAAAGCAGCTAAGTGGAAAATTATGAAAACATAAAGAAACGTGTTTTTTTTTAATTAAAAGCCCAACGTTGGTACTGAAAGTTGGTCGCTGGCGCACCAACGTGGTCTTTTTTTTTGTTGGAGTGAATGTTTTTCACTGGCGCCCAAACGTGTTCCTTTTAGTTGGTACTGAAACTCTTTCACTGGTGCACCAACGTGGTCTTAACATTCTAAAAAGTGGTATTATACTTTTTTTTCTGTGATATAACCTCTTGATGAAGCTTTACAATAGTTTAGTTTTCTTCCTTTTTTTAATGGAAACAGAATAACTAAATTCTAAATTAACTTAAAAATGGAATAAACTATCGGGAGAAACATAAAGGGATAATCCTAACCTAACCTAAAAACATAAGGAAATAACTCGGATATCAGTATTTTAAAGGAAAACTTTGGACAATTCGGATTCTATTTTAAATACCTACCTCGTATGTAAGAACATAAAAAAACTTAACTTAACTTAGGTCATAAGTAACTAACCCTTAACTAACTAAGTAAAATTAGGTTAAGATCCATAAGATCCAACGGATGTAAATTTAGCCAAGAACATGATTAATTAAACTTTTTGTACTCTAATGTTGGTGTTTCACTACGCATCCCCACATAGAAAACCAAGTCATAAAGGCAGTCTCGTAAGAGAATTGAACCCGAACATCCACTGATCCTGTTTTGAGGGGCACTGAGATTGTTGTTTTATAAATACTTCGTACTCCCTCACATGGTTGAAAGTACTAGTGTTTCACTAGCGACCTAACGTGGATTTTGGTTTTTTTTTGAGTAACACTTAAATTTTGGCTTGGTTTTGTGGTGTTGCTCGGTGTGGAACATCAATTTTGGAATTATTATTAGTAGGTTTTTCCAGGTTTTCTGATATTAACCCAGTTTTCTTTACAACTTTTTTTTGAGGAAGAAGGGGGGGTTTCACTTCGTTCCAAGTTTTAATTTAGCTTGATTCTCAAGTGCGATTGTTTTTTTAAATCTTTGCGGGACTTAATTATTTTTTTTACAGTGAACAATTTTTGATATTTTTCGTTATGTGACCCCACATTATTAAAAATTCAAAAAGCCCTAAGTAAATTTTTCTTCCTGTCAATTTTTTTTCAGGTGTTTTCTTTTTTTAATTACAAAGCTCAGCTCAGTTTTTTCTTTCCTTTTAAAATTAAAAAGCCCCGGGTCATTTTCTTTTTACAATTATTTTTTGTCTTTTCAAGTCAAAAAGTCCCAGACGGTAGGTGGTAGACGCTTTTTACTCATTGGGCGTCGACCGGTGAGATACCACCATGCCAGAAGTGAGTGGCGCTAAGTGGTATCACCACGTTCCGCTACTGCGCTGGCAGTCCGGTTCCAACAATGAGTAACAGATAGTATGATGGCGCTTCCAGGATCAAAATATTCCGGTGGTAAAATACCCGACCACTCGGATCTCCGGGCGTCGGGTGATCCTGGGGGTCCTTCATGCAAAGATATTAAAAGAAGACCAAAAACTCAACTCAGAATTGATTTTAGCAATATAAGAGGATTAAGTACCAACATGAATTCAGTTCACCAACATCTTGAAGAACAAAGACCTGACATCCTTGTTCTCACTGAAACTAAAATCAGTTCTGCAACACCTATTGTGAACTATCTTTATCCCGGCTATGACCTACACCACCGATTTCGACATAATTTTGGGATCTGTGTGTACATTAAAAATGACCTTTCATGTCATCGAGAGAAGAAGCTAGAACCAGCGAACCTCGATATCATATGGCTGAAATTCACCTTAAAGTCATCGACCAAGTTCATTTGCTGCCTCTACCGACCGCCAAGTAACACCGAGTATCAAAACTTTTTTGCGACATTATCCGAAAACTGTGATAATATACAGTCTAACTATCCACAAGCGGAAATTGTTTTTTTAGGCGATTTCAACGTCCACAATATACCCTGGCTAAAACACCACAACAAAACAGATAATGAAGGCAGGGAAGCAGAAGCTTTTGCCATAAGTTGTGGTCTAACGCAGCTTGTCGATGAACCTACCCGTATCTCAGAAAGGGGTGAATTTGCAGCGCTTTTAGACTTGTTCCTAACTACAAATCCTGACTTGTACACAATTCAAGTAGATCCCCCACTTGGTTCATCCGATCATAAACTTATAAGAACAAAGTGCGAAATGTTCATACCGCCAAGCCAACAATCACTTCCTCGTAAAATGTGGCACTATAAATCGGCAAAATGGAATGACCTTAAACAGTTTTACCTGGATTTTCCATGGCAAGAAGTTTGCTTTAAAACAGCTGATCCCACTATTTGCTGTAATGAAATAACAAAAGTAATCTTATCTGGAATGGATGCATATATCCCACATACAATAAAAAGAAGAGCTAATGCAAAACCTTGGTTCAACATCCAGTGTCAAACCGCTGTACAGAAAAAACACAGAGCATATAACCTTTGGAAACGACAACAAACCGCTCAAAACCACACAGAATTTATAGAAGAAAGAAATAGTTGCAAAATTACTATTGACGCCGCCAAAGAAACATACAATCAAAGAATAAAAAACAGGTTGCTGAATTGTCCAAGTAGTTCTAGGTCCATTTGGTCTCTTGCAAAAGCCGTTGGATCAAACTTCACCAAGTCATCCATACCACCACTTACAGATAAAAATACTCACTCAGCCACAACATCAGAGGAAAAAGCCAATATGCTGGCCAAAATCTTTTCCTCCAACTCAAACCTAACAGTGCCAAATGGAAAAACTCCACCGTTCATTGAAAGGGTTTCCCACAGTATGCCAGAGGTACCCTTTTGTCACAGAGAATTACGAAAATCCCCTAAAAAGTTGGATACAAACAAAGCAATGGGTCCAGATGGCATTCCCGCGATAGTACTCAAAAATTGTGCTAACGAACTCACCCCAACTTTCGCTAAATTATTCAATTTATCTTACAGGCAAGGAGTATATCCATCATCATGGAAGTCTGCCGCAGTACAACCTATTCCAAAGAAAGGAAAAAAGACAGATCCGTTAAACTATAGACCAATTGCTCTACGTCCGGTGATATCAAAAGTAATGGAAAGAGTTGTGAACAATCACCTAACCAAGTACTTGGAAAAGTACAAACTTATCAACGACAAGCAATACGGACTTCGAAAATATAGGTCAACTGGCGATTTACTTACATACGTCACTCATTTATGGCAAAAAGCGATTAAGTTACGGGGCAAAACAAGAACAATTGCCTTAGATATATCAAAAGCATTCGATAAAGTCTGGCATGAAAATCTGCTCAACAAGCTTAAAGCAATGGGATTGTCGCCGAAACTTTGCACTTGGTTTGAAAGTTACCTTAAGGATAGATCCATTTATGTTGCACTGGATGGCCGGAACTCCAACTCTTACCAAATAAATGCTGGTGTGCCACAGGGAGCAATCCTTTCGCCAACACTTTTTCTGATTTACATAAATGACCTCATAGATAAAACAGTAAATCCACTTTATTGCTTTGCAGATGATGGCAATGTAGTCTCCTCAGTCATACCACCCACTCAGTGTCTATCCGCACGTGAATTCCATCATCTTAGACATACTCAAATATTGCAGATAAATAACGACCTGGAGATAATAAACCCCAGGTCATTAAAAATTTTTTTAAATTAAACAAAACCCCCAATTCATTTTTCTTAAATTTTTTTTATTATTCAACAAAACCCCAGGTCATTTTTTTTTAATATTTTTTTTTCTTTTCTTCAATAAACCCCCAGGTCATTTTTTTCAAATATTTTTTTTTCTTCAATAAACCCCCAGGTCATTAAAATATTTTTTTTCTTTTCAATAAACCCCCAGGTCATTTTCTTTCAAATATTTTTTTTCTCTTCAATAAACCCCCAGGTCATTTTTTTCAAATATTTTTTTCTTCAATAAACCCCCAGGTCATTTTTTTCAAATATTTTTTTTTCTTTTCAATAAACCCCCAGGTCATTAAAATTTTTTTTTTGTTTTTTATGATAATCCCCCAGGTCATTTTTTTCAAATATTTTTTTTCTCTTCAATAAACCCCCAGGTCATTAAATTTTTTTTGTTCTTTCCAATAAACCCCCAGGTCAATTTTTTTAATATTTTTTTTCTTCAATAAACCCCCAGGTCATTTAAAAAATTTTTTCTTTCCAATAAACCCCCAGGTATTTTTTTTTTAAATATTTTTTTTTTCAATAAACCCCAGGTCATTTTTTTTAAATTCAACAAAATCCCAGGTCATTTTTTTTTTGGTCTAGAGAGAGGAAGAATCCTGGTTACTTTTCCCATTTTTCAATTTTTTTTCTTTTTCTTCAAGTCAAGAACTTTTGTTTCTTTTTTTTCCTCCTTTTAAACAAAAGCTCCGCGTCACGCTTTCTTAAGATATTCCCTTGACGGGAAAAGCAGGAAGTAACTGAAAAGTTTTGTTTTGAATACTAACCCTGTGATATATTGAAGTTTCTTGGCACTGGCCGATCCGTTTCAGGTCTTACCCCTCAAATTTATTTTACAGTGTAGTTGTATTGTTTGTTTAAGTGTAGTGTTTCTAGCAAGGAAGTGAAGTTCACCTACGTGCGTTATTTTTTTTTGTTGTCCCTTATTACCTAATTGTGTCAAATTTGTAAGACGGAGGTCAACCGACTGTTGAGTGACGAGATTACCTACGAGTTGGAGAGTAGAGGAGTTGAGATACAGAGTCACGCGGCTCAGGATAAGCGAGCGCAATTAAGAGCAGTATTGGCGGAGGAACGTGCAGTACAATCAAAGGCTAGAGTTTGTTTTGACCCTATGAGGGAGTTAGCGGTTTGCCGGGCTAAGTTGGATGAATTGGGTGAAAGTATCCAAGAGTTTGATAAAGTCAATCGCCATAATGAACATCAACGAATCCAATCCCGACTATTCCATCTCAGAGGTAGAATCAATCTGATTGGACCCGATAGTGGTGATGAAACCCGAAGCAAGGAAAGTCTGCATGAATTGTGCGAAGGCTTGTTGCGAGCGCTTGATGATGTTTTTAATATTGCAACCTTAGGACTCCAAGGCAGTGCGAACGACTTTTTGGGAAATTTATTGAATAATCTCTCGGAACCACTTCCTAGCTTCGAAGCTCAGGAGTCTAACCCAGCGCAACTCTCAGTGCAGCCAACTCTCGATCCCGGGATCACGTCTCAGTCATCGATTTCGAGGAGCACGAGACCACCAATGTTGAGCCACAGACTGAAAGGTCTAGCCGAGAGCCCCCTGTGCAAAATTCTATTTCCTCTCAACCATTGCAGAGCGATGTTCCACAAGTGCGAGATGAACACACAGGTCCCTTGAACCGATCTACCCCCTCCTTGCCCGTACTTCCGGTGCGATTTGGAGAGACGCATGTTCCCCTGAACGATCGAAGGATAGCGATTCCCGATCTCAACCCTCGTGATTGCCCTAGAGTATTCGAGCTGCCTCAGCCTGCTGAAATTTCTCAGAGGCTGCCAACGAACCCTCCCCTTGAGTTGATTTAGTACACAGGACTTCAGAACCTACCACAAGCATCAACTGGTGTTCGAGGTGAACCAAAGGTGGAAAGAAGAGTGAGTTTTAACTTACCTTCACACTACCAGTTTGGATCGACTCCATATAGCCCTGTGGGTCCCGCAGCTTCCACGATGCGTCCTGAACAGCTCACTCGCCCTCATGTCCCTCAATTTTTTTCAATTCGAGATGACCCGCAATCTACCTGTCGGGAGGCTACTTCCTCACGGTATGGTGGACCAATTATTGAGACCCTGCCTACGGAACGGGTCGTGGTAGACCGGAGATGCCTCATCAGGCACCGCCCTACATATCTTGGCCAAGAGGGATCGCCGAAGGTCATTTTGACCCCGAACTCTCAAGGAGACAACCCAATTGGTCTCAATCATATACGTCAACACAGAGACATCAGGCTCAACCAGAGATGCCTAGAGGTCATCAACAGTTCCCAGGGGGAAATCATGTTAACTATCCCTATCAGATGCCAGGACAGGCGTGTGGATTTGAAAAATGGAACATCCCAAAATACGATGGTCATATCAGTTTAAGCTCCTTTATAGATAATCTAGAGGCCAAGTGTAGGTCTAGAAACATGTCCAGAGAACAGTTGCTTGGAGCTATTGATGATTTTTTGACTGGTGATGCCCAGGACTGGTATAGAGAGAGATGGGATACCTTCAAAGACTGGAAAGATTTTGAGTATCGGCTGAGGAAAACCTTTTTACCATATGATCATGAAACGAAACTCAAAGAGGAGATCCCTAAAAGGACTCAAGGAACTGGTGAACGGGTTGGCCTGTACGTCACCCGCATGCAGAATTTATTCCGAAAATTGAGAGATCCACCTCCAATGCAGGAACAACTTGCGGTCATTCGTCGAAACCTCTTGCCACAGTTGCAGAAGGCTTTGGTGTTTCATCAAGTAGACTCGATTGATCATCTGATTGAGTTGGGAAGTCAAGTGGAGGGAACGATTCAAAGAGCCGAATCTTTTAATCCCCCTCCCACCAGTTCTTGTCTAACGGAACCAAATCTGGTATACAAGCGTTCCACTAATAAAAACGCTATACACGCAATTAATTCGATGAAAAATTCGGTTGCTCGACAGGAACAAACAAATAAGGAACAGCCCACTTGCTGGCATTGTAGAAAGGTCGGTCATCGTAGACCCCAATACCATGAAAGAAGGAAGTCATTGAAGTGCTTTCGCTGCTCCAGAGAGGGATTTACGATCCGCGATTGCCTTAACTGTTCGGGAAACGCCGCGAACCCTTGTCCCTCCCCTATTCATGGTGACGAGCTTCGGCCGGAACAGGCTTTTCTTGCCTATGCTTTGGCTCATGCAGCAGGCGACAAACGACCTTCTTTAGAGGTTACCATACTGGGTCACCCAATCTTAGCATTGTTGGACTCAGGCGCTAGCTCGACCATTGCTGGTGGTCCAGGTTGGGAGGTTCTTCGTAAACTAGGCCTAAAGCTGGACAGAGGTTGTAGATCTAGATGTGTGGTAGCGAATGGACAAGCTGCTGAGATCGAAGGAGTGGTGGATGTACCAATTTGTCTTATGGGTCGTGTTTGTGTCTTACCGGTTATGGTCGTCCATGACTTTCCGCATGCGTTAATTCTGGGCGTGGATTTCTTCGTTTGTATGGACAGTTTACCTGATTTAAAAAGGAATCAGTGGTATTTCGGAGATGGCGAGGAGTCCCTCGATCTGGTCGGTTCAATGAACCGAAAACAAGTTGAATGTGCTACTGCTTCTGGTGGTACGGGCAGCAAGGTTCAAGATCTCGAAGTTCTTACATCTGAGGAACGAGAACAACTTAATAGTCTTCTGCGGGAGAAATTCTTAAAAATGAAGGACGGTTTGGGGTTTACAACAGTTTAGGAACATGAGATCATTCTGCAGGAAGGCACCAAGCCCCTGAAACAAAGATACTACCCAATATCTCCTTTAAAGCAAAAGATAATTGACGAGGAGCTAGACAAAATGTTGCAGTTAGGTGTGGTGGAGCCCTCCAAGAGTGCGTGGTCCTCACCGGTCCTACTGCTGCCTAAGCCGGACGGTAAGCACAGGTTCTGTATAGATTTTCGCCTTTTGAACAAATTTACTAAGAAAGACGCCTATCCGATACCATATATTTCCTCAATTCTAGACCGTCTGAAGGACGCAAAGTACATAAGTTCCATGGATATACGATCAGCCTATTGGCATTTGAGTGTAAAAGAGTCATGCAGGGAACTCACTGCTTTTACAGTACCCGGGCGCGGCTTATTTCAATTTAAGAGAATGCCTTTTGGCCTTACTAACGCTCCTGCGTGTTGGCAACGTCTTATTGATGAAGTCGTTGGAGTGGACTTGCAGTCCTATGTCTTTGTGTACCTTGACGACGTGATTTGCATCGCACCAGATTTTCAGACTCATATTCGAGTCCTAGGACTTGTCCTCGACCGATTGACGGCAGCAGGGTTGACTATTTCAGAGGAGAAATGTAACTTTTGTATTGGTTCTCTTCGTTTTCTAGGATTTATAGTGTCCGAGGAAGGACTCCAGTGTGACATTTTCAAGGTCGACGCCATCTTGAATGTTCCAGCGCCGAAAACGGTCAAACAAGTCCGTAGTTTCCTTGGTATGGCCAGTGGGCACCGTCGTTTCGTGCCAAACTTCTCCTCTATCGTCGCTCCGTTGACTCGACTCACTCAGAAGAATGTTTCTTTTCGTTGGTCTTCCGAGTGTGACGTCGCTTTTAACCAGCTCAAGTCTGCTCTGGTATCTGCGCCAATTCTGACATGCCCATGCTTTTACAAACCGTTTACGCTTCAAACTGATGCATCTGCCTTTGGAATAGGCGCGGTTTTGACGCAACAGTTCGATGAGGGCGAGAAAGTCATTTGCTATATCTCCAGGTCTTTGACTAAACAGGAGAAAACGTTTTCTACCACGGAACGTGAGTGTTTAGCTGTAGTATGGGCCACCGATAAATTAAAGCAATATCTCGAGCTGACCGAGTTCACTGTAATCATCGACCACAGCTCATTAGTCTGGTTGAACAACTTAAAAGACCCGACTGGAAGATTAACTCGATGGGCTCTCCGTCTTCAAGGTTACAACTACCGAATTGTGCGCATGAAAGGCCGTGATCATGTCGTGCCCGATTTCTTGTCTCGAACTGTACCAAATGTAGATAATCTGAAAGTCGAGGAGGCAAAATATGATTTTTCCAATACCTCAGATGCATGGTAAAGATTCTATCCAAGCTAATTCGCTAAAATACCCTCAGTGGCGGGTTGAAAATGACTTAATTTACAAGTATGTCACATGTGTTATACCTACGTTAGCTCAAGGTTCCGATTATTGGAAGATTGTTCTTCCGAAGGACGCTCGTCGAAAAGTCATGCATGAGGCACATGATGATGTTCGTTCTGGTCACTTGGGCATATTCAAGACGTATAACAGACTTAAAACCCGTTACTATTGGCCAAAGATGCGCTCCGATATAACCAGATATGTAAATCGGTGTGAAACTTGTGCAAAATATAAAGTCGACCAGAAGGCCCCAGCAGGTCACATGGGAAAGACTCCCGAGCCTACCCAGCCATGGCAAGTTATTAGTCTCGATTTTGTAGGACCACTACCACGTGCGTCCAAAACTGGTAACACTTATATGCTGGTCGTAAGTAATTATTTCAGTAAGTATGTGGCTGTCTTTCCAGTTGTTCTGCAAAAGCCCAGTATATTTGTAAACATTTAGAGGACATTATTCTTCTTCTTTGGTGTGCCCCAATATGTCATCTGCGACAATAAAACTCAGATGAAAAGCAAGGAATTTCAGGCCCTGGCTGACAAGTATCACTTTAAAATTTCGTATACGGCCGCATATTATCCCCAGGCAGACCCTTGTGAAAGAGCGAACAGAGTCGTTAAAACGATGGTATCCAGCTACGTCGGAGAGAATCAGAGACGCTGGGATGATAATTTGCCTACACTAGCATGTGCAATCAGAACGTCAAAGAGCGAAGCCACAGGTTTTACACCGTATTTCATCAACTTTGGTAGAGAATACATTTCTGATGGTCGAGAATATGCTTATCATATTGATAGAGGACCTCGACCAGCAATTGAGAAAAGACTTGAAGGTTTCAAGAATTTATATCAAGCCGTTAAAACCAATATGAAGAGGTCGGCAGATAAGAACCGTGTCCGATACAATCTGAGACACAGGGATGTATCTTATTTCCCTGGGGATCTGGTATGGAGACGAAACAAAGTTCAGTCAGATGCCCTTAACTATGTAAACGCCAAACTTTGTCCTAAGTACATCGGTCCGTTCCGCGTTAAGAAAAAGCTAGGAACTGTGACTTATCAGCTGGAGGAGCTGGATGGAAAAGTTTGCATCGGCAATTGGCACGTGCAGGACTTGAAGCCAGTCATCGTTGCTGATGACTATGATAACTCGGATTAAGAGTATAAGAAGACAAGATTGTCGTTGATCGGTGTTTACCTCTTGCGGTTGACGACGAGGAAATTGACCAAGATTAGGCGGTAGTTGCGCTGGACTTAACATCCTTTCCAGGCAATTACTAAACCGGGTTAGTGATGGGCGCTTATTTTGTTAACACTGAAGTTTAGGTGATTTCCGGATCTATACTTTTCAGGTGCCATATCCGGCTGATCATCAAGGCCTGGATACTTTTTTTTTTCTTTTTCTCAGGGTGGATTTCACTGGAGTGGGGGTGACGTGACGTGTAAAAGTTAATTCCCGATATCGACAAATTCTCGGTATGATGGGGCGACTTCCACTTATGATTCGGTGGAGGGTGCTTTTTGGTTCTCGGACGGGCCGCGGAGTGAACTGGTACCCGGACTAATACACGAGGCTTGACGCTGCTTTGCGTCCTGCGCAATGCTAGTCTGCTGGATCGTCGTTCCATCCCAGTGTATGTAGTTTTCGCACTGTTGATCCAGTACCCGGTTTTGGTTTGCAACGTTGCCGGTCTGCGTTCTGGGGTTCTTTTTCCGATTGTTTGTGGGTGTCGCTCGGACATATTGAACACGGGGGGGGGGGGGGTGGCTGTAAATTTTTTATTTGGAATCTTTTTACGGCTCCGTGATTTGATGGGTGTCACTTGGTTGCATCGCTGCGTCTCCTGCAAGCAAATTAGTGTGCCCTGGTGGTAAGCCAGTTATAGAGGCAGGATGTAGGCTTTCGGGATTGCGCTTGGTATTGGGGGGTCGTGGGTTTTTCGATGGCAGCGTCGGCGAGCCATCAACATAGGGGTCCCGGCTACTGGTGTTCGAGTAGGTCGCCCGAAAGTGTAGGGATGCTTGATTGGTGACAGTGGCAAATTACGGATTAACCTGTCAAAAAAATTAATTCTTGATTATTTATTAGTGGTAGCGCTTGCTCCACTAGGTAGTGTTGCTAGCAACAGGGGTTGCTCGCAATACTGCTGCGTAACTGGTTTGTAAGTTAGGTTTAGGTTTAATATACTTAAGTCCGATGGGACTTGTTTGCCGCATGGACCTCTACTTGGTTGTGGCGTAGATTAGGTTGTGTGCGTCCTGTTTTCACTTTCAAAAGGGTAATGCTTAAATTTGCGAGATGTCCAAGTTCGGGATGTTTATTTTGTCAAACTAGTGCCACTAGTCGATTGATGGCAGTTTTCAGTCGGTGTTCAGCTCTGACGGAGGAAGAGGGGAGTGGAACGATCCAGAATTCCCGTACAAATAAATTATAAAGTATCTGTTGTTTTACTCAAATCACCCCGTTCAACCACTTTCACCTTTCTGTATCTAGGAGAGAGATAACCAGATTGATAAAATAAATGTGTGACATCTATTTTTACTTTTCTACTTTATCTTTACTGCTGGTAAATAATATCTGCGGAGTAAATAAACAACTGTTATATATTAAAGATTAAAACTTACAGTAAGGCATATGTATCCAAATCAAAATTACTACCAATAGTCTTATAGATAGCTAATACTGGGATTGTACCTTGGTGGACGTTGAAGGAGTGCTGATGGAAATACTGCGAGACCTTTTTTGGTTAATTCGTACCCTGGTACTCCTTTGTAACTAAAAGACAAAAGGGAATATGTTACTTTCTACTTTCTGGCTTTACAGGTATTGTGTGACACACTGTAATTGTCCTGAGACAGGGTGAGCTTATATTTGGCTCAGTTATGTAGCTACACTACTGATGAGTCATAATATTCAAAATATCATAGAGCCTTTTGGGAATAGATCCTTGCTGAATTTAAGATCAGTTTATGGTACTTTCCTACCTTTAGAGTTGTGTCTCCTGTCTTCTATCATATTCCTGTCGGGCCGTGTGGTTCATCTCGGACCCTAGTGTCGTTGTTTCACATCTTTCATGGTCGTATTTATAGGGCCTTGCCCTTGTGCCTTCTGATTTATGAGTGAAGCGATAAGGTGTGGTAAGAAACGTCTCTGAGACACTGCACACTGAAAACATCTTCACTGGAACGTTACACGACTATTGGGCTACTAGCTTTTTTGAGTCGCACTGTTTACCGAGTTATCACTATTTTGGTAAAAGGGGGCCTAGGCCTATGCCCCAAAAATATTTGTTTTGACATTTAATTGACATCGACCATGACACAGAACAGGTGACAGATTAACCCCCGTATGCACCAGCTTAATCGCTAGGTTAAGTTCTTGTCCAATCAAAAATAAATGGCCCTTCTTTTGCGTTATCCTTCCTTAGTGAAAGCTGCGTCTCGCGATAGAGAGAGAGGCCGATTGGACTGGCATGAGACTAAGAAGAGGGAACATAGGTTGTTCATTGTGGTTGGGAACACTGGCGCGTCTCTGTCAATTTCCCTGTCAATTTTTGGAGCGGAACGTCTTTTTTTTCTCTGTCAAAAATATTTGGAAGGGACGTGACTCCTGTTTTGGGGTGAGCTTTTGAGGGCTTATTTCGTGTCCGTAGAGACGCCGTTGGCGGTTTTTACATGAGAGAGCCTTTAGTTTGGCTATAGTTTGGTTCTGGAGCCGTGTTTGGTTGACAAAAACTATAGACGAGCCCCGCTTCGCGGAATTAATTTGAAGTCGCCCCAAGCCATGTTGTCGACGTAAGGTAATTTATTCTTTTATAAATGTTTTAATGGTTCTGGGTCATTGTTACCCCATTTTTCTGGCTTCCTATACCATTTCCCACCGGCATTTATTGGATTTTCTCCATTGTTTTCAGACTTGAACGTTACCCGTACATTGGATCACCCCATTTTGGAAGCATAGGCCCTCATGACCTTTGAGGTGAGACCACATTTAGGTTAGGTAACACTTCTTTAGACATTGTGTTCTTTTTGTAAATATTTTTATTTTATAAGTTTAAAGGGCTCCGTTATGAGCTTAGAGATCACTGGCATAGAGATGGAACTCTTACTGCATTGTCCCCATTTTTATTTAAAAATGGGTTACAGATTATTTTATACTGATTAAATTGTACTCTTTTAATGTAAAATATACCGACTAATTTTAAGGTGCAGATTAAGTTGCAATATTAAGTGGTACCTAAGTGGTACTTATTTCAGTGAGATGTGTGTCTGTTAATTTTAAGTTTCAGATTACTTTTTTCTCTTACATGAATATCTGCTGCAACATTGAGTAGTACTCATTTCGGGACAATAAATGTCTATGAATTTTGGCTGCAACGAGTTTTATAATTATTTTTAAGTTGTAGTCCAGTTCTTGGCCTAAAACCATGTTATTTTGTTTAGGGTCTTCTTCTTTGGTCTTCTTCTTTGCCTTCGTCTTTTGGTCTTCTTCTGGTTGTTGCCTGGAGCGAGTTCCTGTTACTGTGGAGCTGTTGGCGAGTACCAGAGTAGAGCGACCCAGGTTGGGTAGTGGTGGAATTCTCCAGTGTCTACGGATTGCCATTTCAGCATTGTCTTAGTAAAAGCAGCTAAGTGGAAAATTATGAAAACATAAAGAAACGTGTTTTTTTTAATTAAAAGCCCAACGTTGGTACTGAAAGTTGGTCGCTGGCGCACCAACGTGGTCTTTTTTTTTGTTGGAGTGAATGTTTTTCACTGGCGCCCAAACGTGTTCCTTTTAGTTGGTACTGAAACTCTTTCACTGGCGCACCAACGTGGTCTTAACATTCTAAAAAGTGGTATTATACTTTTTTTTTCTGTGATATAACCTCTTGATGAAGCTTTACAATAGTTTAGTTTTCTTCCTTTTTTTAATGGAAACAGAATAACTAAATTCTAAATTAACTTAAAAATGGAATAAACTATCGGGAGAAACATAAAGGGATAATCCTAACCTAACCTAAAAACATAAGGAAATAACTCGGATATCAGTATTTTAAAAGAAAACTTTGGACAATTCGGATTCTATTTTAAATACCTACCTCGTATGTAAGAACATAAAAAAACTTAACTTAACTTAGGTCATAAGTAACTAACCCTTAACTAACTAAGTAAAATTAGGTTAAGATCCATAAGATCCAACGGATGTAAATTTAGCCAAGAACATGATTAATTAAACTTTTTGTACTCTAATATTGGTGTTTCACTACGCATCCCCACATAGAAAACCAAGTCATAAAGGCAGTCTCGTAAGAGAATTGAACCCGAACATCCACTGATCCTGTTTTGAGGGGCACTGAGATTGTTGTTTTATAAATACTTCGTACTCCCTCACATGGTTGAAAGTACTAGTGTTTCACTAGCGACCTAACGTGGATTTTGGTTTTTTTTTGAGTAACACTTAAATTTTGGCTTGGTTTTGTGGTGTTGCTCGGTGTGGAACATCAATTTTGGAATTATTATTAGTAGGTTTTTCCAGGTTTTCTGATATTAACCCAGTTTTCTTTACAACTTTTTTTTGAGGAAGAAAAGGGGGGTTTCATTTCGTTCCAAGTTTTAATTTAGCTTGATTCTCAAGTGCGATTGTTTTTTTAAATCTTTGCGGGTCTTAATTATTTTTTTTACAGTGAACAATTTTTGATATTTTTCGTTATGTGACCCCACATTATTAAAAATTCAAAAAGCCCTAAGTAAATTTTTCTTCCTGTCAATTTTTTTTCAGGTGTTTTTTTTTTTAATTACAAAGCTCAGCTCAGTTTTTTCTTTCCTTTTAAAATTAAAAAGCCCGGGGTCATTTTCTTTTTACAATTATTTTTTGTCTTTTCAAGTCAAAAAGTCCCAGACGGTAGGTGGTAGACGCTTTTTACTCATTGGGCATCGACCGGTGAGATACCACCATGCCAGAAGTGAGTGGCGCTAAGTGGTATCACCACGTTCCGCTACTGCGCTGGCAGTCCGGTTCCAACAATGAGTAACAGATAGTATGATGGCGCTTCCAGGATCAAAATATTCCGGAGGTAAAATACCCGACCACTCGGATCTCCGGGCGTCGGGTGATCCTGGGGGTCCTTCATGCAAAGATATTAAAAGAAGACCAAAAACTCAACTCAGAATTGATTTTAGCAATATAAGAGGATTAAGTACCAACATGAATTCAGTTCACCAACATCTTGAAGAACAAAGACCTGACATCCTTGTTCTCACTGAAACTAAAATCAGTTCTGCAACACCTATTGTGAACTATCTTTATCCCGGCTATGACCTACACCACCGATTTCGACATAATTTTGGGATCTGTGTGTACATTAAAAATGACCTTTCATGTCATCGAGAGAAGAAGCTAGAACCAGCGAACCTCGATATCATATGGCTGAAATTCACCTCAAAGTCATCGACCAAGTTCATTTGCTGCCTCTACCGACCGCCAAGTAACACCGAGTATCAAAACTTTTTTGCGACATTATCCGAAAACTGTGATAATATACAGTCTAACTATCCACGAGAGGAAATTGTTTTTTTAGGCGATTTCAACGTCCACAATATACCCTGGCTAAAACACCACAACAAAACAGATAATGAAGGCAGGGAAGCAGAAGCTTTTGTCATAAGTTGTGGTCTAACGCAGCTTGTCGATGAACCTACCCGTATCTCAGAAAGGGGTGAATTTGCAGCGCTTTTAGACTTGTTTCTAACTACAAATCCTGACTTGTACACAATTCAAGTAGATCCCCCACTTGGTTCATCCGATCATAAACTTATAAGAACAAAGTGCGAAATGTTCATACCGCCAAGCCAACAATCACTTCCTCGTAAAATGTGGCACTATAAATCGGCAAAATGGAATGACCTTAAACAGTTTTACCTGGATTTTCCATGGCAAGAAGTTTGCTTTAAAACAGCTGATCCCACTATTTGCTGTAATGAAATAACAAAAGTAATCTTATCTGGAATGGATGCATATATCCCACATACAATAAAAAGCAGAGCTAATGCAAAACCTTGGTTCAACATCCAGTGTCAAACGGCTGTACAGAAAAAACACAGAGCATATAACCTTTGGAAACGACAACAAACAGCTCAAAACCACACAGAATTTATAGAAGAAAGAAATAGTTGCAAAATTACTATTGACGCCGCCAAAGAAACATACAATCAAAGAATAAAAAACAGGTTGCTGAATTGTCCAAGTAGTTCTAGGTCCATTTGGTCTCTTGCAAAAGCCGTTGGATCAAACTTCACCAAGTCATCCATACCACCACTTACAGATAAAAATACTCACTCAGCCACAACATCAGAGGAAAAAGCCAATATGCTGGCCAAAATCTTTTCCTCCAACTCAAACCTAACAGTGCCAAATGGAAAAACTCCACCGTTCATTGAAAGGGTTTCCCACAGTATGCCAGAGGTACCCTTTTGTCACAGAGAAATACGAAAATCCCCTAAAAAGTTGGATACAAACAAAGCAATGGGTCCAGATGGCATTCCCGCGATAGTACTCAAAAATTGTGCTAACGAACTCACCCCAACTTTCGCTAAATTATTCAATTTATCTTACAGGAGTATATCCATCATCATGGAAGTCTGCCGCAGTACAACCTATTCCAAAGAAAGGAAAAAAGACAGATCCGTTAAACTATAGACCAATTGCTCTACGTCCGGTGATATCAAAAGTAATGGAAAGAGTTGTGAACAATCACCTAACCAAGTACTTGGAAAAGTACAAACTTATCAACGACAAGCAATACGGATTTCGAAAATATAGGTCAACTGGCGATTTACTTACATACGTCACTCATTTATGGCAAAAAGCGATTAAGTTACGGGGCAAAACAAGAACAATTGCCTTAGATATATCAAAAGCATTCGATAAAGTCTGGCATGAAAATCTGCTCAACAAGCTTAAAGCAATGGGATTGTCGCCGAAACTTTGCACTTGGTTTGAAAGTTACCTTAAGGATAGATCCATTTATGTTGCACTGGATGGCCGGAACTCCAACTCTTACCAAATAAATGCTGGTGTGCCACAGGGAGCAATCCTTTCGCCAACACTTTTTCTGATTTACATAAATGACCTCATAGATAAAACAGTAAATCCACTTTATTGCTTTGCAGACGATGGCAATGTAGTCTCCTCAGTCATACCACCCACTCAGTGTCTATCCGCACGTGAATTCCATCATCTTAGACAAACTCAAATATTGCAGATAAATAACGACCTAGAGATAATAAACCCCAGGTCATTAAAATTTTTTTTAAATTAAACAAAACCCCCAATTCATTTTTCTTAATTTTTTTTTATTATTCAACAAAACCCCAGGTCATTTTTTTTTAATATTTTTTTTTCTTTTCTTCAATAAACCCCCAGGTCATTTTTTTCAAATATTTTTTTTTCTTCAATAAACCCCCAGGTCATTAAAATATTTTTTTTCTTTTCAATAAACCCCCAGGTCATTTTCTTTCAAATATTTTTTTTCTCTTCAATAAACCCCCAGGTCATTTTTTTCAAATATTTTTTTCTTCAATAAACCCCCAGGTCATTTTTTTCAAATATTTTTTTTTCTTTTCAATAAAACCCCAGGTCATTAAAAATTTTTTTTTGTTTTTTATGATAAACCCCCAGGTCATTTTTTTCAAATATTTTTTTTCTCTTCAATAAACCCCTAGGTCATTAAATTTTTTTTGTTCTTTCCAATAAACCCCCAGGTCAATTTTTTTAATATTTTTTTTCTTCAATAAACCCCCAGGTGATTTAAAAATTTTTTTCTTTCCAATAAACCCCCAGGTATTTTTTTTTTAATATTTTTTTTTTCAATAAACCCCAGGTCATTTTTTTTAAATTCAACAAAATCCCAGGTCATTTTTTTTGGTCTAGAGAGAGGAAGAATCCTGGTTACTTTTCCCATTTTTCAATTTTTTTTCTTTTTCTTCAAGTCAAGAACTTTTGTTTCTTTTTTTTCCTCCTTTTAAACAAAAGCTCCGCGTCACGCTTTCTTAAGATATTCCCTTGACGGGAAAAGCAGGAAGTAACTGAAAAGTTTTGTTTTGAATACTAACCCTGTGATACATTGAAGTTTCTTGGCACTGGCCGATCCGTTTCAGGTCTTACCCCTCAAATTTATTTTACAGTGTAGTTGTATTGTTTGTTTAAGTGTAGTGTTTCTAGCAAGGAAGTGAAGTTCACCTACGTGCGTTATTTTTTTTTTGTTGTCCCTTATTACCTAATTGTGTCAAATTTGTAAGACGGAGGTCAACCGACTGTTGAGTGACGAGATTACCTACGAGTTGGAGAGTAGAGGAGTTGAGATACAGAGTCACGCGGCTCAGGATAAGCGAGCGCAATTAAGAGCAGTATTGGCGGAGGAACGTGCAGTACAGTCAAAGGCTAGAGTTTGTTTTGACCCTATCAGGGAGTTAGCGGTTTGCCGGGCTAAGTTGGATGAATTGGGTGAAAGTATCCAAGAGTTTGATAAAGTCAATCGCCATAATGAACATCAACGAATCCAATCCCGACTATTCCATCTCAGAGGTAGAATCAATCTGATTGGACCCGATAGTGGTGATGAAGCCCGAAGGAAGGAAAGTCTGCATGAATTGTGCGAAGGCTTGTTGCGAGCGCTTGATGATGTTTTTAATATTGCAACCTTAGGACTCCAAGGCAGTGCGAACGACTTTTTGGGAAATTTATTGAATAATCTCTCGGAACCACTTCCTAGCTTCGAAGCTCAGGAGTCTAACCCAGAGCAACTCTCAGTGCAGCCAACTCTCGATCCCGGGATCACGTCTCACTCATCGATTTCGAGGACCACGAGACCACCAATGTTGAGCCATAGACTGAAAGGTCTAGCCGAGAGCCCCCTGTGCAAAATTCTATTTCCTCTCAACCATTGCAGAGCGATGTTCCACAAGTGCGAGATGAGCACACAGGTCCCTTGAACCGATCTACCCCTCCTTGCCCGTACTTCCGGTGCGATTTGGAGAGACGCATGTTCCCCTGAACGATCGAAGGATAGCGATTCCCGATCTCAACCCTCGTGATTGCCCTAGAGTATTCGAGCTGCCTCAGCCTGCTGAAATTTCTCAGAGGCTGCCAACGAACCCTCCCCTTGAGTTGATTTAGTACACAGGACTTCAGAACCTACCACAAGCATCAACTGGTGTTCGAGGTGAACCAAAGGTGGAAAGAAGAGTGAGTTTTAACTTACCTTCACACTACCAGTTTGGATCGACTCCATATAGCCCTGTGGGTCCCACAGCTTCCACGATGCGTCCTGAACAGCTCACTCGCCCTCATGTCCCTCAATTTTTTTCAATTCGAGATGACCCGCGATCTACCTCTCGGGAGGCTACTTCCTCACGGTATGGTGGACCAATTATTGAGACCCTGCCTAAGGAACGGGTCGTGGTAGACCGGAGATGCCTCATCAGGCACCGCCCTACATATCTTGGCCAAGAGGGATCGCCGAAGGTCATTTTGACCCCGAACTCTCAAGGAGACAACCCAATTGGTCTCAATCATATACGTCAACACAGAGACATCAGGCTCAACCAGAGATGCCTAGAGGTCATCAACAGTTCCCAGGGGGAAATCATGTTAACTATCCCTATCAGATGCCAGGACAGGCGTGTGGATTTGAAAAATGGAACATCCCAAAATACGATGGTCATATCAGTTTAAGCTCCTTTATAGATAATCTAGAGGCCAAGTGTAGGTCTAGAAACATGTCCAGAGAACAGTTGCTTGGAGCTATTGATGATTTTTTTGACTGGTGATGCCCAGGACTGGTATAGAGAGAGATGGGATACCTTCAAAGACTGGAAAGATTTTGAGTATCGGCTGAGGAAAACCTTTTTACCATATGATCATGAAACGAAACTCAAAGAGGAGATCCCTAAAAGGACTCAAGGAACTGGTGAACGGGTTGGCCTGTACGTCACCCGCATGCAGAATTTATTCCGAAAATTGAGAGATCCACCTCCAATGCAGGAACAACTTGCGGTCATTCGTCGAAACCTCTTGCCACAGTTGCAGAAGGCTTTGGTGTTTCATCAAGTAGACTCGATTGATCATCTGATTGAGTTGGGAAGTCAAGTGGAGGGAACGATTCAAAGAGCCGAATCTTTTAATCCCCCTCCCACCAGTTCTTGTCTAACGGAACCAAATCTGGTATACAAGCGTTCCACTAATAAAAACGCTATACACGCAATTAATTCGATGAAAAATTCGGTTGCTCGACAGGAACAAACAAATAAGGAACAGCCCACTTGCTGGCATTGTAGAAAGGTCGGTCATCGTAGACCCCAATACCCTGAAAGAGGAAGTCATTGAAGTGCTTTCGCTGCTCCAGAGAGGGATTTACGATCCGCGATTGCCTTAACTGTTCGGGAAACGCCGCGAACCCTTGTCCCTCCCCTATTCATGGTGACGAGCTTCGGCCGGAACAGGCTTTTCTTGCCTATGCTTTGGCTCATGCAGCAGGCGACAAACGACCTTCTTTAGAGGTTACCATACTGGGTCACCCAATCTTAGCATTGTTGGACTCAGGCGCTAGCTCGACCATTGCTGGTGGTCCAGGTTGGGAGGTTCTTCGTAAACTAGGCCTAAAGCTGGACAGAGGTCGTAGATCTAGACGTGTGGTAGCGAATGGACAAGCTGCTGAGATCGAAGGAGTGGTGGATGTACCGATTTGTCTTATGGGTCGTGTTTGTGTCTTACCGGTTATGGTCGTCCATGACTTTCCGCATGCGTTAATTCTGGGCGTGGATTTCTTCGTTTGTATGGACAGTTTACCTGATTTAAAAAGGAATCAGTGGTATTTCGGAGATGGCGAGGAGTCCCTCGATCTGGTCGGTTCAATGAACCGAAAACAAGTTGAATGTGCTACTGCTTCTGGTGGTACGGGCAGCAAGGTTCAAGATCTCGAAGTTCTTACATCTGAGGAACGAGAACAACTTAATAGTCTTCTGCGGGAGAAATTCTTAAAAATGAAGGACGGTTTGGGGTTTACAACAGTTTAGGAACATGAGATCATTCTGCAGGAAGGCACCAAGCCCCTGAAACAAAGATACTACCCAATATCTCCTTTAAAGCAAAAGATAATTGACGAGGAGCTAGACAAAATGTTGCAGTTAGGTGTGGTGGAGCCCTCCAAGAGTGCGTGGTCCTCACCGGTCCTACTGCTGCCTAAGCCGGACGGTAAGCACAGATTCTGTATAGATTTTCGCCTTTTGAACAAATTTACTAAGAAAGACGCCTATCCGATACCATATATTTCCTCAATTCTAGACCGTCTGAAGGACGCAAAGTACATAAGTTCCATGGATATACGATCAGCCTATTGGCATTTGAGTGTAAAAGAGTCATGCAGGGAACTCACTGCTTTTACAGTACTCGGGCGCGGCTTATTTCAATTTAAGAGAATGCCTTTTAGCCTTACTAACGCTCCTGCGTGTTGGCAACGTCTTATTGATGAAGTCGTTGGAGTGGACTTGCAGTCCTATGTCTTTGTGTACCTTGACGACGTGATTTGCATCGCACCAGATTTTCAGACTCATATTCGAGTCCTAGGACTTGTCCTCGACCGATTGACGGCAGCAGGGTTGACTATTTCAGAGGAGAAATGTAACTTTTGTATTGGTTCTCTTCGTTTTCTAGGATTTATAGTGTCCGAGGAAGGACTCCAGTGTGACATTTTCAAGGTCGACGCCATCTTGAATGTTCCAGCGTCGAAAACGGTCAAACAAGTCCGTAGTTTCCTTGGTATGGCCAGTGGGCACCGTCGTTTCGTGCCAAACTTCTCCTCTATCGTCGCTCCGTTGACTCGACTCACTCAGAAGAATGTTTCTTTTCGTTGGTCTTCCGAGTGTGACGTCGCTTTTAACCAGCTCAAGTCTGCTCTGGTATCTGCGCCAATTCTGACATGCCCATGCTTTTACAAACCGTTTACGCTTCAAACTGATGCATCTGCCTTTGGAATAGGCGCGGTTTTGACGCAACAGTTCGATGAGGGCGAAAAAGTCATTTGCTATATCTCCAGGTCTTTGACTAAACAGGAGAAAACGTTTTCTACCACGGAACGTGAGTGTTTAGCTGTAGTATGGGCCACCGATAAATTAAAGCAATATCTCGAGCTGACCGAGTTCACTGTAATCATCGACCACAGCTCATTAGTCTGGTTGAACAACTTAAAAGACCCGACTGGAAGATTAACTCGATGGGCTCTCCGTCTTCAAGGTTACAACTACCGAATTGTGCACATGAAAGGCCGTGATCATGTCGTGCCCGATTTCTTGTCTCGAACTGTACCAAATGTAGATAATCTGAAAGTCGAGGAGGCAAAATATGATTTTTCCAATACCTCAGATGCATGGTAAAGATTCTATCCAAGCTAATTCGCTAAAATACCCTCAGTGGCGGGTTGAAAATGACTTAATTTACAAGTATGTCACATGTGTTATACCTACGTTAGCTCAAGGTTCCGATTATTGGAAGATTGTTCTTCCGAAGGACGCTCGTCGAAAAGTCATGCATGAGGCACATGATGATGTTCGTTCTGGTCACTTGGGCATATTCAAGACGTATAACAGACTTAAAACCCGTTACTATTGGCCAAAGATACGCTCCGATATAACCAGATATGTAAATCGGTGTGAAACTTGTGCAAAATATAAAGATGACCAGAAGGCCCCAGCAGGTCACATGGGAAAGACTTCCGAGCCTACCCAGCCATGGCAAGTTATTAGTCTCGATTTTGTAGGACCACTACCACGTGCGTCCAAAACTGGTAACACTTATATGCTGGTCGTAAGTAATTATTTCAGTAAGTATGTGGCTGTCTTTCCAGTTGTTCTGCAAAAGCCCAGTATATTTGTAAACATTTAGAGAAGGACATTATTCTTCTTCTTTGGTGTGCCCCAATATGTCATCTGCGACAATGAAACTCAGATGAAAAGCAAGGAATTTCAGGCCCTGGCTGACAAGTATCACTTTAAAATTTCGTATACGGCCGCATATTATCCCCAGGCAGACCCTTGTGAAAGAGCGAACAGAGTCGTTAAAACGATGGTATCCAGCTACGTCGGAGAGAATCAGAGACGCTGGGATGATAATTTGCCTGCACTAGCATGTGCAATCAGAACGTCAAAGAGCGAAGCCACAGGTTTTACACCGTATTTCATCAACTTTGGTAGAGAATACATTTCTGATGGTCGAGAATATGCTTATCATATTGATAGAGGACCTCGACCAGCAATTGAGAAAAGACTTGAAGGTTTCAAGAATTTATATCAAGCCGTTAAAACCAATATGAAGAGGTCGGCAGATAAGAACCGTGTCCGATACAATCTGAGACACAGGGATGTATCTTATTTCCCTGGGGATCTGGTATGGAGACGAAACAAAGTTCAGTCAGATGCCCTTAACTATGTAAACGCCAAACTTTGTCCTAAGTACATCGGTCCGTTCCGCGTTAAGAAAAAGCTAGGAACTGTGACTTATCAGCTGGAGGAGCTGGATGGAAAAGTTTGCATCGGCAATTGGCACGTGCAGGACTTAAAGCCAGTCATCGTTGCTGATGACTATGATAACTCGGATTAAGAGTATAAGAAGACAAGATTGTCGTTGATCGGTGTTTACCTCTTGCGGTTGACGACGAGGAAATTGACCAAGATTAGGCGGTAGTTGCGCTGGACTTAACATCCTTTCCAGGCAATTACTAAACCGGGTTAGTGATGGGCGCTTATTTTGTTAACACTGAAGTTTAGGTGATTTCCGGATCTATACTTTTCAGGTGCCATATCCGGCTGATCATCAAGGCCTGGATACTTTTTTTTTCTTTTTCTCAGGGTGGATTTCACTGGAGTGGGGGTGACGTGACGTGTAAAAGTTAATTCCCGATATCGACAAATTCTCGGTATGATGGGGCGACTTCCACTTATGATTCGGTGGAGGGTGCTTTTTGGTTCTCGGACGGGCCGCGGAGTGAACTGGTACCCGGACTAATACACGAGGCTTGACGCTGCTTTGCGTCCTGCGCAATGCTAGTCTGCTGGATCGTCGTTCCATCCCAGTGTATGTAGTTTTCGCACTGTTGATCCAGTACCCGGTTTTGGTTTGCAACGTTGCCGGTCTGCGTTCTGGGGTTCTTTTTCCGATTGTTTGTGGGTGTCGCTCGGACATATTGAACACGGGGGGGGGGGGGTTGGGGGTAAATTTTTTATTTGGAATCTTTTTACGGCTCCGTGATTTGATGGGTGTCACTTGGTTGCATCGCTGCGTCTCCTGCAAGCAAATTAGTGTGCCCTGGTGTTAAGCCAGTTATAGAGGCAGGATGTAGGCTTTCGGGATTGCGCTTGGTATTGGGGGGTCGTGGGTTCTTCGATGGCAGCGTCGGCGAGCCATCAACATAGGGGTCCCGGCTACTGGTGTTCGAGTAGGTCGCCCGAAAGTGTAGGGATGCTTGATTGGTGACAGTGGCAAATTACGGATTAACCTGTCAAAAAAATTAATTCTTGATTATTTATTAGTGGTAGCGCTTGCTCCACTAGGTAGTGTTGCTAGCAACAGGGGTTGCTCGCAATACTGCTGCGTAACTGGTTTGTAAGTTAGGTTTAGGTTTAATATACTTAAGTCCGATGGGACTTGTTTGCCGCATGGACCTCTACTTGGTTGTGGCGTAGATTAGGTTGTGTGCGTCCTGTTTTCACTTTCAAAAGGGTAATGCTTAAATTTGCGAGATGTCCAAGTTCGGGATGTTTATTTTGTCAAACTAGTGCCACTAGTCGATTGATGGCAGTTTTCAGTCGGTGTTCACCTCTGACGGAGGAAGAGGGGAGTGGAACGATCCAGAATTCCCGTACAAATAAATTATAAAGTATCTGTTGTTTTACTCAAATCACCCCGTTCAACCACTTTCACCTTTCTGTATCTAGGAGAGAGATAACCAGATTGATAAAATAAATGTGTGACATCTATTTTTACTTTTCTACTTTATCTTTACTGCTGGTAAATAATATCTGCGGAGTAAATAAACAACTGTTATATATTAAAGATTAAAACTTACAGTAAGGCATATGTATCCAAATCAAAATTACTACCAATAGTCTTATAGATAGCTAATACTGGGATTGTACCTTGGTGGACGTTGAAGGAGTGCTGATGGAAATACTGCGAGACCTTTTTTGGTTAATTCGTACCCTGGTACTCCTTTGTAACTAAAAGACAAAAGGGAATATGTTACTTTCTACTTTCTGGCTTTACAGGTATTGTGTGACACACTGTAATTGTCCTGAGACAGGGTGAGCTTATATTTGGCTCAGTTATGTAGCTACACTACTGATGAGTCATAATATTCAAAATATCATAGAGCCTTTTGGGAATAGATCCTTGCTGAATTTAAGATCAGTTTATGGTACTTTCCTACCTTTAGAGTTGTGTCTCCTGTCTTCTATCATATTCCTGTCGGGCCGTGTGGTTCATCTCGGACCCTAGTGTCGTTGTTTCACATCTTTCATGGTCGTATTTATAGGGCCTTGCCCTTGTGCCTTCTGATTTATGAGTGAAGCGATAAGGTGTGGTAAGAAACGTCTCTGAGACACTGCACACTGAAAACATCTTCACTGGAACGTTACACGACTATTGGGCTACTAGCTTTTTTGAGTCGCACTGTTTACCGAGTTATCACTATTTTGGTAAAAGGGGGCCTAGGCCTATGCCCCAAAAATATTTGTTTTGACATTTAATTGACATCGACCATGACACAGAACAGGTGACAGATTAACCCCCGTATGCACCAGCTTAATCGCTAGGTTAAGTTCTTGTCCAATCAAAAATAAATGGCCCTTCTTTTGCGTTATCCTTCCTTAGTGAAAGCTGCGTCTCGCGATAGAGAGAGAGGCCGATTGGACTGGCATGAGACTAAGAAGAGGGAACATAGGTTGTTCATTGTGGTTGGGAACACTGGCGCGTCTCTGTCAATTTCCCTGTCAATTTTTGGAGCGGAACGTCTTTTTTTTCTCTGTCAAAAATATTTGGAAGGGACGTGACTCCTGTTTTGGGGTGAGCTTTTGAGGGCTTATTTCGTGTCCGTAGAGACGCCGTTGGCGGTTTTTACATGAGAGAGCCTTTAGTTTGGCTATAGTTTGGTTCTGGAGCCGTGTTTGGTTGACAAAAACTATAGACGAGCCCCGCTTCGCGGAATTAATTTGAAGTCGCCCCAAGCCATGTTGTCGACGTAAGGTAATTTATTCTTTTATAAATGTTTTAATGGTTCTGGGTCATTGTTACCCCATTTTTCTGGCTTCCTATACCATTTCCCACCGGCATTTATTGGATTTTCTCCATTGTTTTCAGACTTGAACGTTACCCGTACATTGGATCACCCCATTTTGGAAGCATAGGCCCTCATGACCTTTGAGGTGAGTCCACATTTAGGTTAGGTAACACTTCTTGCTAGACATTGTGTTATTGTTGTAAATATTTTTATTTTATAAGTTTAAAGAGCCCCGTTATGAGCTTAGAGATCACTGGCATAGAGATGAAACTCTTACTGCATTGTCCCCATTTTTATTTAAAAATGGGTTACAGATTATTTTATACTTATTAAATTGTACTATTTTAATGTAACATGTACTGACTAATTTTAAGGTGCAGATTAAGTACCTGTTGCAATATCAGGTGGTACCTAAGTGGTACTTATTTCAGTGAGATGTGTGTCTGTTAATTTTAAGTTTCAGATTACTTTTTTCTCTTACATGAGTATCTGCTGCAACATTGAGTAGTGCTCATTTCGGGACAATAAATGTCTATGAATTTTGGCTGCAACGAGTTTTATAATTATTTTTAAGTTGTAGTCCAGTTCTTGGCCTAAAACCGTGTTATTTTGTTTAGGGTCTTCTTCTTTGGTCTTCTTCTTTGCCTTCGTCTTTCGGTCTTCTTCTGGTTGTTGCCTGGAGCAAGTTCCTGTTACTGTGGAGCTGTTGGCGAGTACCAGAGTAGAGCGACCCAGGTTGGGTAGCGGTGGAATTCTCCAGTGCCTATGGATTGCCATTTCAGCATTGTCTTAGTAAAAGCAGCGAAGTGGAAAAAATAAAGAAAACATAAAGAAACGTGTTTTTTTTAATTAAAAGCCCAACCTTGGTAATGAAAGTTCGTCGCTGGCGCACTAACGTGGTCTTTTTTTTTGTTGGAGTGAATGTTTTTCACTGGCGCCCAAACGTGTTCCTTTTAGTTGGTACTGAAACTCTTTCACTGGCGCACCAACGTGGTCTTAACATTCTAAAAAGTGGTATTATACTTTTTTTTTCTGTGATATAACCTCTTGATGAAAGCTTTACAATAGTTTAGTTTTCTTCCTTTTTTTAATGTAAACAGAATAACTAAATTCTAAATTAACTTAAAAATGGAATAAACTATCGGGAGATACATAAAGGGATAATCCTAACCTAACCTAAATACATAAGGAAATAACTCGGATATCAGTATTTCAAAGGAAAACTTGGGACAATTCGGATTCTATTTTAAATACATACCTCGTATGTAACAACATAAAAAAAACTTAACTTAACTTAGGTCATAAGTAACTAACCCTTAACTAACTAAGTAAAATTAGGTTAGGATCTATAAGATCCAACGGATGTAAATTTAGCCAAGAACATGATTAATTAAACTTTTTGTACTCTAATGTTGGTGTTTCACTACGCATCCCCACATAGAAAACCAAGTCATAAAGGCAGTCTCGTAAGAGAATTGAACCCGAACATCCACTGATCCTGTTTTAAGGGGCAGTGAGATTGTTGTTTTATAAATACTTAGTACTCCCTCACATGGTTGAAAGTACTAGTGTTTCATATTGCTCGATATATGTATATAAAAAGACAAAATATTATTTATATAATAGTTATAACCAATAGTGTACCAATATTAAATCCGGCGTTTGAGCTAGAAAGTTTGGTTTATGGAGGAAAGAGGCTATTCCTAAAACATGTAAATCCCAAAAACAAATCAAATTTACTGAGGACTAATAGATTAAATTAAGGTCTGGCGGAAGATGAATATATAAATGTTGACCCAACAATAACATAAAACACGCAGTTATTATGGAATTATGCGCTGCGGGTACAGACATTGTTCAAAAATATGTAAATACCCTAGAAGATGATACGCATCAAGCTTTGTCTTTGTCTCTTCCATACAATAATAGCTTTGCTTTCTGGTGGCTATGTGTATATGTATGTAATGCAACTTAATAAGTATACAAAAAAACCAACAATGCTAAACATTTCATTGACTTATTCTTGCTGTGAAACTAGTAATTATAAAAGTTTCAACTAAAACTAACATATATTTTATGTATACCAATTTATTTTTAACAAATTTTTATAAATTCTTAGAGGCTCATCTACCTTCACAATAAATACAGCAGTTAACGAAAAAAGTGTGAAATTGAACCTATAACTCTCCTTTACTACCCTAAACCTTAAAGAACACCTGTCTTTGACATCTTTCGGTTTCGGTTATAAAAAAAAGCCAACGTAGTATATTCAACAGCTCATTCCTAATATTACTCAAATTATTTTAATTTTGTGCAAAATATATGCTACTTGTAGTAAAATGGTCCAAAAAGTACGTAATACAAAGAAGGAACTTGTTTGGTGTGCAACGCAATTGAGAACAAAAGACATATGCGCATGCGTGCAATTGAGAACAAAAGACGTATGTGCATGCGTGGATATCTGACGATTTTCTATAAAGAGATGATCCTCATTTAACTATTTCAGTCTGGTTTTGTATCTTCACCTAGCCGCTTGTGCTCAAAACCCATTTAAGTAATGATTAGCTATCGGCATACAATTAAATAACCGAAAAACTGAGTTTTGCAACTTTGTTAGTTCTAAGAAATAAAGATCAGCTGAAGATCACTGACGATGGTAAAAATACGGCAAAGATTTTACAAATTTTAAAGGACTGTGCTTTGGCTAGCAGAAGAAAAGTCCGTAACTGAAAAAGCTCACTTAACAGCTTGCCTTGTACAAGTTAAAGAGTCCAAACACAATTTAAAAGGCCTTTTAAAGGTAGGAGGTGGAAGAGTCATCAATAGAAAAACTGCAAAACATCGTGTACAGTGGGAAGATGTAAATTCAGCGTTTGATAACCGGCTAAGAAGTGGTGTGATTACAAACTTGAAAAACAACCATGCGAAGCAATTTTTAGATGACAGTTGTAGCCTATTTAAAAGAAGAATTCGAAATATTTTGAAAAAAGAGGAAATCGTAAAAGTAAACACAGTTTTAAGTGGGGATTTTTAAATTCTCAAACAACAAGAAATGATTACTGAAACAAAACATTTTAATACTTCGAATGCTGCAATTGACCGTAATACTGATTTAGTTAAATGGTTTGAGAAGCATGTGAAAAATCAGTTATTGTTTAATCTTGAAGAATTTGCGGAAAATCAATCTGGTTGGTCTCTCGTAATAATAAACAACCTTCTTATAGGAATTAATAAGTACACTCCAATGAGAGCTGGTTGTTGCTTAGAGCTACTTAAAGAAATTCTTAGTCGTAAAGCATGTGTAAATGTAAACAACAATGACGATTTATGCTTTGGCTGGGCGGTTGTATCAGCACTGTATCCCGTTACAGAACGTTCTTCTCGTACTTCATTATATCCGCATCCCCGCGATGTCCTAAACCTAAATGGAATTAAATTCCCTATGACTTTAAAGCAAGTGACGTTATTCGAAAAACAAAATAATGTATCTATAAACGTATATAGACTTCACAAAAATAAAGATAAAAGCTACAAAGTAATACCAGCATACATTACTAGTGAAGAAAAAGAAAGACATGTCAACATCCTTATTATTTAAAATTCATATTACTCTGAAGATGAAAATATTATGGATCTCTCTACTGCAACTTACCATTTTGTATGGGTAAAAAATTTTTCAAGACTAGTAAGTAGTCAGCTCAGTAAAATGAAAGTCTCAAAGTGGATATGTGTAAGATGTTTGCACTTTTTTTACACACAAGAAAAATTGTAAAGATTGTCGAAAAATTGGAAGTATTGTCGTACCCAAGTTACCACGTGAAGATAAAAATTTACTGAAATTTAAACATTTTAAGAATAAACAATTGTAATTTATGCAGATAATGAATGTTTGCTTGTTCCTATGAAAAATAAAAGTGAAAACAATACGCAAAAATATCAACAGCATGTCCCTTGTTCTGTTGGATATTATGTAAATTGTGAATATGATGACACTTTATCTTTCTATCGCCATTATACCGGCCCCGATTGCATGGAATGGTTTGCTAAGGAGCTAGAAGACTTTGCAGACTATTTGGAAACTGTATTCCTGTGTGATTTACCAATGGAACCTGTAAATAAAAAACAAAAGACTGATTTTTTTCGTGCTAAAAATTGTCATGTTTGCGAAAAACCTTTTGCTAAAGATGACAAAAAGATAAGGGATCACAACCACCTTATCTCTGAATACAGAGGTGCTGCACATAATGAATGTAACTTAAATTTTACAGACATTCACACCGTTCCTGTTATTTTTTATAATTTGAGTTCATATGATGCCAGTTTAATTATTGAAAGTATAGCAATGTTAGATGGTATAATCAATTTGCTACCAGTAAACAAAGAAAAGTATATATCTTTTACAAAAAAGCTGGTTAATAATTTTATAGAATTTAGGTTTATTGATTCTTTTCGATTCATGGCTACCAGCTTGTCCAATCTTGTATCATATTTAACAGAATATCCTCTTTAAAAAAAAGAATTTCATAGTTTTACGGAAGATAAGATTAAACTGCTAACAAGAAAGGGAGTGTTTTGCTATGATTATATGGATGGGTGGGCAAAATTAAAAGAAACAAAGTTACCCGAAAAATATCAATTTTTTAACACCTTAGAAGCTAAAGAAATTTCACAGATTGATTATGAACATGCACACAATGTTTGGAATAGCTTTAATTGTAAAAACATGAAAGAGTATTTAGAACTTTATTTACGATCCGACATAGTCCTTTTAATGAAGATATTCCAGCAATTTAGAAAAAGTTGCCATAAAACATATGGTTTAGATCCTGCTAACTATTATACCCTTCCTGGTTACATATGGGACTGTATGCTCTACAAGATAAATCAAACTTAAGAACTATTAACAGATTACAATATGGTCACATTTATAGAACGGGGTATTAGAGGAGGTTTAAGTCAGTGCTCAAAAAGATATGTTGAGGCCAATAACAAATACATGTCAAATTATGATGCTAGTAAACCGACTACATTTTTAATCTATTTTGATATCAACAATCAATATGGATATAGCATGAGCCAGTGATATGGTGACTTTCAATGGTTAAATGAAAATGAACAAAAAATGTTTAACGTAGATGGAGTTTCGGATAATTTGCATACGGGTTACATATTAGAAGTTGATTTAGAAATTCCCACAATGCTACATGATTATTTCTCTGACCTTCCGCCATGTCCCGAGCATATGTGTCCACCTCAAGAAAAAACAATCGAAATAAAAAACTTATGGCCACACTGTTTGATAAAAAAGAGTATGTAATTAACTATATAAACTTAAAACAGGCATTAAAACTTGGTGTTAAACTAAAGCATATCCAAAGAAACTTAAGTTTTAAACAATCAGCATGGTTAAAGCCTTATATTGGTTTAAATACTCAATTAAGACAGAATGCTAAAAACGAATTTGAAAATAATCTTTTTAAATTGATGAATAACGCAGTTTTCGGCAAAACTATGGAAAATATTCGGAATCATAGTAATGCCAAATTGGTTCGAAACTGGGATGGGCGCTACGGGGCTAAAGCTCTGATTTCTCGACCTGAATTTAAAAGCATTAGAATATTCAATGAAAACTTGGCTGCCTTAGAACTTTACTTTAACAAACCTATATACCTGGGTATGTGTATTTTAGATATTGCCAAAACAACCATATACGAATTTCATTATAACTATATGCTACCTACTTTTGCAAAAGACTGTTCAATAACATATACAGATACTGATAGTTTAGTATATGAAATAAGAAACTGTGATATATATAAAGCTATACGTCGTGACAGTTACATTTTTTGATACCTCAGATTACCCTGAAGACAATACATAATATACAGGGTGTTCCTTAAAGGTTTGCGAATATTTAAGGAGGTGATTCTACATTAAAAAATAATGATAATTTGTCGTATAAACTATGGTCGAAAAATACACCGTTATAAAAATACAGGGTGTTAAAGTTTTCAAAAAAAAATTGAAATTTATTAATAATTTCGAAATCAATGGGGATATTTTATTCAAATTCGGCACATAACCATAAATGTGTAAGGCGCATATTTTCCAAGAAGAAAATGATGGGTAACTTCGACAGTGGCGTGCGTACGAGCACTAGCTTTTTTATTTTTACGGAAAAAAATAGTACGCCACTGGTTTTTTTCAAAAAAGTTTTACTTTTTGAATTATCCACTTAATTCGAAAGAAAAAAGGTTTCCTAATTTTTTTCTCTACAGGGCGTCGTTCTTGAGTAAAAAAATAAAAACCATTGTTCTGCAAAAGCAAAATTATGTGACCATTTAAAGAATACAATTGATCAAGTTGCCTTAGAAATATCTCGATTTAATTCAAATTTAGTACGTAATAATAGGCTATTAAGATGCGTTTTTCTCAACAAAAAATAATGTTTAGCTTCATCAGTGGCGTGCGTACGGGTACTAAATTTTAAATTTTTAAAGAAAAAATAGTACGCCACTGGTTTTTTTCAAAACATTTTTACTTTTTGAATAGTGCACTTAATTCTAAAGAAAAAAAGTCTCTTTATTTTTTTTAAGTGTCATATTTTAAGTATTTCCAAGGCAACTAGATTAATGTATTCTTAAATAAATTACATTCTTTGGCAACACAACGGTTTTTATTTTTTTACTCAAAAACAACGCCCTGTAGAAAAAAAACTAAAGATACTTTTTTTCTTTTAAATTAAACGAGGAATTCGAAAGAAGAAAAATGTTTTAAAAAAACCAGTGGCGTACTGTTTTTTCTTTAAAAATTTAAAATTTAGTACCCGTACGCACGCCACTGATGAAGCTAAACATTATTTTTTTTATTGGGAAAAACGCATCTTAATAGCCTATTATTACGTACTAAATTTGAATTAAATCGAGATATTTCTAAGGCAACTTGATCAATTGTATTCTTTAAATGGTCACATTATTTTGCTTTTGCAGAACAACGGTTTTTATTTTTTTACTCAAGAACGACGCCCTGTAGAGAAAAAAATTAAGAGACCTTTTTTCTTTAGAATTAAGTGGTTAATTCAAAAAGTAAAACTTTTTTTAAAAAAACCAGTGGCGTACTATTTTTTTCTAAAAAAATAAAAAAGCTAGTGCCCGTACGCACGCCACTGTCGAAGTTAAAAATCATTTTTTTCTTGGAAAATATGCGCCTTAGACATTTATAGTTATGTACCAAATTTAAATAAAATATCCCTAATGACTTCGAAATTATTCATAAATTTCAATTTTTTTTTGAAAACTTTAACACCCTGTATTTTTATAACGGGGCATTTGTCGACCATAGCTTATACGACAAATTATCATTATTTTTTAATGTAGAATCACCTCCTTAAATATTCGCAAACCCTTAAGGAACACCCTGTATACCAAGAGTTAATAAAGAAGTTTCAGGTATGATGAAAAATGAGAACAACGGCAATATCATGACACATTTTGTTGGGTTAAGAGCAAAAATGTATGTTTTTAAAGTTCTTAATTGTGAATCGACTAAAAACATTATAGAATTGAACCATATATCAGCTGAAAAAGTTACTAAAAAGGCAAAGGGTGTTAAGAAAGGTATCGTCGAATCAAAAATATTATTTGATGATTATGTTGACTGCCTAAACAATTTTAAAGAGAAAATGGTGTCACAAAATCTAATCAGATCAGAAAAACATAAGCTGTACTCGATAAAACAAAATAAAATTGGACTCCTTTTGATAATAAAAGATCCATATCAAAAGATTCATATGAAACTCTTCCTTGGGGACACTACTGCATTAAACACAATTAATACATTATTAGTATTAAGTTGTATATATGTATATTTAGCAACAACTGTAATAGCTGTAAGACAATTATGTTAAAATTAAGTTACCTTATAACATGTTTTAGGTATACTAGGACTTTGTAAAAAAACTCTATTTATGCTATAAAAATTAGAATACTAATCCTTAAGACAATCGCAATAGAGTTGATTAATAGTATATTGAATAAAATTAGAATTAGTAGGACTAGACTTTTTGTATTTATTAGTAATATGATTAAGACTATAGGTAAAAATTGCACATGATGTCCAAATGTAAAAATAAAATATTTATTTTACTTGTTAGTAGTACTTGTTAGTAGTAGCCTTAGGATGGTAATAGGAATGAATGTAATTTATATACAATACGTTGTATAGCTAGGGCCATGTTTTGTGGTAACAGCATTAAGACAATAAGAGTAAAAACATCTCTTCTAATATAAATATAAGAACTGTATTTTACAAGTTTGTAATGTCATACTTTACAAGTTAATTCTGTAAAAAACTCTGTAAATTAATATTATAATTAATAAAATGTTAAACAAGTTATTATGTATCCTCAATTTTTAATATTATCCATTATAAAAACAAGCAATAGCGACGTAAACACAAAGTAGAAAAAAATATAATGATACCAGGTATTTGCTAAGGGCCATTGTAAAAGTAGCTAGGTTAAGTAGGGCAACTCCTTAGATGGTCGTTTAAAATCTTTTAAGAAAATACAACAGAAGGCACATCCTAAAATAAATATTCAAGATTCATTTGAGAATCTAAAAAATAAATTAAATGAAAATATACGATATGCCATTTAAAGTCAGGTAGTAAATGTGAGGGCCCGATGCAGACTAGTGCCGCAAGCAATATACTGTGACCGACCGATTCAAAAAAAAAGATCACGTTTTCGTCTTATGGGGATTTACATGGGAAAAGTGGCCCAGAACCCCTATAGCCTATCTACTTACGTATTATTTATCGAAAACAAACTTTAAAGCGATATATAATTGACAGACAACATAATACATCATATTTTATTTTTATATATGCTAATACAACGGACCGGTGTGAAGATGGCAGATTAAGCTAGCAGATGTTTTCAGCCCGGTCTAGGACAACTGGGCGCCGCCAACTCGGCGCCGCCAACTGGGCGCTGGGCCTACTGGGCACCGGGCCTACTGGGCGCCGGGCCTACTGGGCGCCGGGCCAACTCGCCGCCCAGTACTCGGCGCCGGAGAATTTTTTTTTTGATATAATGTGTAGATGAAAAACAAAATATATTATTTATATAAAAACATCTTTAAAAAACCCTTTATGCAATTTTTTTAAAATTTGTTTTTGTTAAGTAAAGTTAAATCCATTAAGGCGACAAATTCGATTCAGCCAATTTTTTAAGCAAAAGACAACAAGGCAAAATATTTAAATATCAGTCAATAGGTGGCACTACATAACCTAGGGACCCCTATTCGGTTTCTAAATTGTGGGCCTTACTAAAATTTTAGGGATGACAAAAAAACAACACATTTTGAGTTTGACACTGACGTTAATTTTTGCCTAAAAACACAAGTGGGTGGCTAGTTTTCCAATAGCAACAGAAAAAATAAAAGAATAGAGTGAATAACAAAGCCTGTTTTTTTGTCAAAAACCAGGGGATGACATTTCATCTTATAAATAAGGCTCTGGTATAAAATAGCGCAGGACAAAATAGCGCGGACAAAACAGCGCGGGACAAAATAGCGCAGGACAAAATAGCGCAGTACAAAATAGCGCGGGACAAAATAGCGCGGGACAAAATAGCGCAGGACAAAATAGCGCGGATCTCAAAAAGATACTAAAAAAATAACCTAACCTTACTTGGTTAGTTTAATATACTAAAACCTTACCTGCAGACCTCACCTGACCTGATTAAGTTAGTAGACTAAAAAATTAACTAACCTGTCTTGGTTAGGTTGGGCCTAATATATTAAAACCTAACCTGCAGACCTTATCTGACCTGGTTAGGCTAGTTTTATTTATGTTACTATTATCCTTATGGCAGTGGTACAAAATAGCACAGGTCCAAATCGCGCGCACTAAATCGCGCAGGTAATAATAGTGCATGACCAAAATAGCGCAAGCCTTAAAAGCGCATTACTAAAATAGCGCATTACTGAAATAGTGAAGACCTAACCTTATCACTCAAACTGCCCCAGCCGAAGTAGACCAGGGGCCGAACATAGGTTAGGTTAGTATCCCAACCTGACCCGGTTAGGTTTTTTACAAAAAACAAACTTACCTGATCGGTTCAGGCAAGTTTTTTTTTTGTAAAAAAACCTAACCGGGTCAGGTTGGGATGGAACACATAATATATTTACAGACCTTCCGATATCATTGATCCAGAATATGAAAAAGAAAATCTCCTGATCCACAGATGCTACAAAGGATAAAAAGTAAAGTTTTCGGCAATTGTTTTTATTGTAGTACTTTATTTTTGTTTCCACAACCTCGTTGAAAAAATATTTTACCGACATACTTAATGTGTGTGAAGACAGACTCATTTTCAGATTCGAATTCGATTTCGACGCCGCCCATTTACAGTTGACCAGATGAGTTTTCGCCATAAAAGAGTTTTTTGCGTTTTTCGTTGATTGTAGAAAGATTTTGATGGTTTTTTTGCACAATATATGTTTCTAGAGGTCCATGGAATAGGCACTATTTCATACAGGGCTGTAAGGGTAGTAAAACTCCCCAAATTAACAAAAAACACCCTCGCAAATTGAAACCCACATCTATCCTATTAGAGGTCTTGTGCGCAAAAATGTATTTGAAGAAAAATGTTTGTTTTTAAAACATTTTTAATAACCAAAAATTTTTTTTTCTTATTTCAGGGGATGAGGGGTTGCAATACCTACTTTAAAACTAAAATCCCGAATATACCCTATTTAGAGGTCTTGTGCGCAAAAATGTATTTGAAGAAAAATTGTTTCTTTTCAAAACGTGTTTAATAAGCAAGAATTTTTTTTCTTATTTCAGGGGATGGGGGGTTCGCAATACCTAATTTAAAACTACAATCAATATTGTGCGCAAAAATGTATTTGAAGAAAAATGTTTGTTTTTAAAACATTTTTAATATACACGAATTTTTTTCTCTTATTTTAGGGGATGAGGGGTTGCAATACCTACTTTAAAACTAAAATCCCGAATATACCCTATTTAGAGGTCTTGTGCGCAAAAATGTATTTAAAGAAAAATGTTTCTTTTCAAAACGTGTTTAAAAAGCAAGGTTTTTTTTTCTTATTTTAGGGGATGGGGGGGGGGGGTCGCAATACCTACTTTAAAACTACAATCCCGAATATACCCTATTTAGAGGTCTTGTGCGCAAATATGTATTTGAAGAAAAATGTTTGTCTTTAAAACATTTTTAATAACCAAGAATTTTTTTTCTTATTTTAGGGGATGAGGGGTTGCAATACCTACTTTAAAACTAAAATCCCGAATATACCCTATTTAGAGGTTTTGTGCGCAAAAATGTATTTAAAGAAAAATGTTTCTTTTCAAAACGTGTTTAAAAGGCAAGATTTTTTTTTCTTATTTTAGGGGATGGGGGGGTCGCAATACCTACTTTAAAACTACAATCCCGAATATACCCTATTTAGAAGTCTTGTGCGCAAAAATGTATTTGAAGGAAAATGTTTCTTTTCAAAACGTGTTTAATAAGCAATATTTTTATTTTTTATTTTAGGGGATGATGGGTTGCAATACCTACTTTAAAATTAAAATCCCGAATATACCCTATTTAGAGGTCTGGTGCGCAAAAATGTATTTAAAGAAAAATGTTTCTTTTAAAAACGTGTTTAATCAGCAAGAATTTTTTTTTCTTATTTTAGGGGATGAGGGGTTGCAATGCCTACTTTAAAATTAAAATCCCGAATATACCCTATTTAGAGGTCTTGCGCGCAAAAATATATTTGAAGGAAAATGTTTCTTTTCAAAACGTGTTTAATAAGCAATACCTACTTTAAAACTAAAATCCCGAATATACCCTATTTAGAGGTTTTGTGCGCAAAAATGCATTTAAAGAAAAATATTTCTTTTCAAAACGTGTTTAAAAGGCAAGATTTTTTTTTCTTATTTTAGGGGTTGGGGGGGTCGCAATACCTACTTTAAAACTACAATCCCGAATATACCCTATTTAGAGGTCTTGTGCGCAAAAATATATTTGAAGAAAAAAGTTTCTTTTCAAAACGTGTTTAATAAGCAAGAATTTTTTTTTCTTATTTTAGGGGATGGGGGGGGGGCGCAATACCTACTTTAAAATTACAATCCCGAATATACCCTATCTAGAGGTCTTGTGCGCAAAAATGTATTTAAAGAAAAATGTTTGTTTTTAAAACATTTTTAATAAGCATGAATTTTTTTTCTTATGTTAGGGGTTGGGGGAGTCGCAATACCTACTTTAAAATTACATTCCCGAATATACCCTATTTAGAGGTCTTGTGCGCAAAAAAATATTTGAAGAAAAATGTTTGTTTTTAAAACATTTTTAATAAGCAAGAATTTTTTTTCTTATTTTAGGGCATGGGGGGGTCGCTATACCTACTTTAAAACTACAATCCCGAATATACCCTATTTAGTGGTCTTGTGCGCAAAAATGTATTTAAAGAAAAATGTTTGTTTTTAAAACATTTTTAATAAGCAAGAATTTTTTTTTCTTATTTTAGGGGATGGGGGGTCGCAATACCTACTTTAAAATTACATTCCCGAATATACCCTATTTAGAGGTCTTGTGCGCAAAAATGTATTTGAAGAAAAATATTTCTTTTCAAAACGTGTTTAATAAGCAAGAATTTGTTTTTCTTATTTTAGGGGATGGGGGGGGGTCGCAATACCTACTTTAAAACTACAATCCCGAATGTACCCTATTTAGAGGTCTTGCGCGCAAAAATGTATTTGAAGAAAAATGTTTGTTTTTAATCATTATCATCCCCTAAAATAAGAAAAAAAAATTCTTGGTTATTAAAAATGTTTTAAAAACAAACATTTTTCTTTAAATACATTTTTGCGCACAAGACCTCTGAATAGGGTATCTTCGGGATTGTAGTTTTAAAGTGGGTATTGCGATCCCCCCATGCCCTAAAATAATCAAAAAAAATTCTTGATTATTAAACACGTTTTGAAAAGAAACGTTTTTATTCAAATACATTTTTGCGCACAAGACCTCTAAATAGGGTATATTCGGGAGTTTAGTTTTAAAGTAGGTATTGCTACCCCTCATCCCCTAAAATAAGAAAAAAAATTCTTGGTTATTAAAAATGTTTTAAAAACAAACATTTTTCTTCAAATACATATTTGCGCACAAGACCTCTAAATAGGGTATATTCGGAATTGTAGTTTTAAAGTAGGTATTGCGACCCCCCCCATCCCTTAAAATAAGAAAAAAAAATCTTGCTTTTTAAACACGTTTTGAAAAGAAACATTTTTCTTTAAATACATTTTTGCGCACAAGACCTCTAAATAGGGTATATTCGGGATTTTAGTTTTAAAGTAGGTATTGCAACCCCTCATCCCCTAAAATAAGAGAAAAAAATTCGTGGTTATTAAAAATGTTTTAAAAACAAACATTTTTCTTTAAATACATTTTTGCGCACAAGACCTCTAAATAGGATAGATTTGGGTTTCAATTTGCGAGGGTGTTTTTTGTTAATTTGGGGAGTTTTACCACCCTTACAGCCCTGTATGAAATAGTGCCTATTCCATGGACCTCTAGAAACAGATATTGTGCAAAAAAACCATCAAAATCTTTCTACAATCAACGAAAAACGCAAAATACTCTTTTATAGCGAAAACTCATCTGGTCAACTGTAAATGGGAGGCGTCGAAATCGAATTCGAATCTGAAAATGAGTCTGTCTTCACACACATCATACTTAACGAATGTGTGTTCGTCTTCCGCACTGGTTAGGTAAATTACTATTTTCTGCGACCACATATGAAAATGTTGGATTTTACACGATTTGCATCCTCAGAAAACATTAAATTTCATCCGTGTGCAGAAATTTTTTCGCACATGTGTGACAAGCACTTCGGCACATGTATGGAAAGTGTTTAACTGTCACAATACTTTTTCGCACATGTGTTGCAAACTACTTTCCCACACGTGCGGAAAAGCAGTTTCATTTGATTTACGCAAAATTAAACACCAATTTTTACAAAAATTAGTATAGTTCAACAGTGTTCGTGTGAAATTTGTCACTTTCTTCTCTTGTTATGTAATAAATAAATAAATAAATGAAAAGGGCTTTTTTTTCAACTCAACGAAGTTAAGCATAAGCTTCTGTTAACTGAGCAATATACTAATTATCAAAAACTATCTTATAAATTGGTTCGTAATCCCGTGATTTTGTTTGTTACGCTATGGCCAGCCTTTAAAAAAACGTTTTGTAAATAGAAAAAATTGTTATGTCTTTAAATACCTACTTATAATCATTTAACTTATATTAAACGACATTTTATTTTTACAAAATATCTGAAAATAATGTGAAAATCCGGGTCACGTGATCTTAGTTAAATTTACTCAATCGAATTGACTTGCCCCCGGTATATGGGGGTGGCGTTTCAGTCAGGAGGTTGATGGCTCTTGTCTGATTTGGTGTCCTGCAGCAAATATAAAATTGAGCACGCTTTTGTAAATCATAACAGATCTTTTCTATAAAAAAACTAGTTGAAACATTATTTCTGTTCATGATTTTTTTTTAAATCTTCAAACGTATCCTGTTAGATTTTTGATTTTCTTTTGTACATTTCCAAAAAATACAAAAATCGAAACAATCTAGCTACAGTTTTCTATAACACAACTAGGCTACTGAAATGCCAAACATTGTTTTGAAATATTTGTTGTGTTTTAGCCATAACTTTTTTTTATTTTGTGAATAAAATGATTTCGCGAAAAACTGCTAAGATACCAGTGGCGCACCCAGGAATGTGTCTTGGGGGGTGCCGAGGCCTCTTAGGGGGGGGGGGGGGTCCGAAGCCTCATGATGTCAAATTTTAAGCTATTTTTTGTGTATCATGAAATATGTAGAAAATATGTAAAAAAATCTAAGGGTTGGGGGGGCCGGAACCCGCCCCCCCCCTCCTGGGTGCGCCCATGAAGATACGTTTGTTAAAAATGTTTAAAAAAACTACCGATCAAAATTTCGACGCGTTCCGCTTTTTCGTTTGCTATTTCTACTAGAACAAAGATTTGGCCAAAAAACGCGATATCAGTGTTGTCAAATGGTAAGTTTTGGACGAAGTTTGCCCCCTTAACCCTTTCGAGACTAACGGGACAATACGTCCCAAGGCAGAATTTATTTAGACTAATGGGAAATGTGATCCCAAATAAACGTTTAAAAACGCCTGTTCAGTCTTTTCAACGCCCAAGGCCATTTAGCAGGTATTTGTATAAAATATAAAACGACAGAACCTCGATATTTCCGTAAAAGTGTGTGCATGTAGTGCATTTATTTGCAATTTTTGAGTGATTTTTGGTGAATTACACGCTCTATTTAGCGTGTAATCATGTAAGTACCCCTATAGTAGCAAGACTAATGTTAGAAACATATTCAACGTTTCGGATAAGACAATATCGTTGTTTTTTTTTGCGTGGGACATTATGTCCCAGCAGGTCACTTTGGTGGGATTATCTATCCCAGTAGGCGTAAACTGGTTTTTTTTCTTTTCAGAATAAGCAAAAGAAAATTGAATCAAAAGGAACAGTAGGAACTGGTGGGATATATTGTCCCAACATAATGGACTGATGGGACGATATGTCCCACACTATAACGTTCTAAAAATTATGTGAAAAAATTAGAAACATCTCTAAAACCCTTCTACTTTCGAATTATGAAATCATAAATTAAATTATAATCCTCACGAAAGAAATAAAATTCCGTCTTGAAAGTGTTAAGTCGACTGTTGAATCTTGGTAGTTGTAGTGTTTGGTAACCTGGTAACACTACAATTTACGTTTTTTATTAAAACAATGGCGGATCCAAAATAGCGGATTTCTTTATTTTTAGGCCGATTTGTCTGAAACTTGAAAGTTTGCAGGGCCTGAGTTCACTATATACAGTTTTATCCTCAAACTTAAAAAATTCAAAATGGCGAATCTAAAATGGCGGATTTTCTTATTTACTAACCTATTTGTATCAAACTTGAAATATTACATTGCTTGAGGTCATTTAACAAAATTTTTTACTCAAACTTAAAAAAATCAAAATGGCGGATCCAAAATGGCGGATTTTCTTATTTGTTAACCGATTTATCTGAAACTTGAAATATTACATTGCTTGAGGTCATTTAACACAATTTCTAACTCAAACTTGAAAAAATCAAAATGGGGGATCCAAAATGGCGGATTGTCTTATTTACTAACCGATTTGTCTCAAACTTGGAATGTTACATTGCTTGAGGTCATTTAACAAAAATTTTTACTCAAACTTAAAAAAATCAAAATGGCGGATCCAAACTGGCGGATTTTCTTATTTACTAACCGATTTGTCTCAAACTTGAAATATTACATTGCTTGAGGTCATTTAACAAATTTTTTTACTCAAACTTAAAAAAATCAAAATGGCGGATCCAAAATGGCGGGTTTTCTTATTTACTAACCGATTTGTCTCAAACTTGAAAGTTTTTTTTAAAGTTTGGGGATAAAACTGTATTTAGTGATCTCAGGCACTGCAAACTTTCAAGTTTCAGACAAATCGGTTTAAAAATAAAGAAATCCGCCATTTTGGATCCGCCATTGTTGTAATAAAAAACGTAAATTGTAGTGTTACCAGGTTACCAAACACTACAACTACCAAGATTCAACAGTCGACTTAATGGATTTAACTTTACTTAACAAAAACAAATTTCAAGAAAATTGCGTAAAGGATTTTTTGAAGATGTTTTTATATAAATAATATATTTTGTTTTTCATCTACACATTATATCAAAAAAAAAATTTTAGTCCGGCGCCGAGTTGGCCCGGCGCCCAGTTGGCGGCGCCGAGTTGGCCCGGGGCCCAGTTGTCCCATTCCGTTTCAGCCGATGTCGCCCGAACGCGATCTATACGCTATACACTGCACAACAAATTTTTTGTCATTTGATGCTTAGCAGATTCTACTGGCAGAAAAATCGGTGTGCAGATTTTTTTATGGACAAAATAATGAACAACAATATTTAATATTTTTGCTGTTTTTAAAGCTCTCAAACTTTTTAAAACTGAACCGAGCCAAACCCAACCTACTTATAAAGCTCTTAAAATTCTACCAACTCCAAACCCTCAAACAACCTACGATTCTTTAGGATAGGGCCTCAAGTACCAGTATAACCACCTATCAGATTTTATCTGTCTCGTGCTCCGAAACTTGACGTTGTCCCAAAAAAAACTTTACCCAGAACTTTTCTACTCATAAAGCTCCTAAAACCGGACTCAAAACCCTCAAAAACCTTACAATTCTCCCAGTAGATTTTATCTACTATGTCTACTGCTCGGAAACTTGACGTTGTCCCACCACAAACTCTACGTAGAATTTGTCTTCTGATAAAGCTCTTAAAATCGTACAAACTCAAAACTGTCAAAAACCCTACAGTTCTTTGAAAAAGGGCCTTAAACATCAGTATATTTACCAAGCAGATTTTATCTGCTATGTCTCCCGCTCCGAAACTTGACGTTGTCCTACCACAAAGTGTACGCAGCCTTTTTCTAGTTGTAAAGCTCTTAAAATCCTACTAACTCAAAACCCTCAAAAACCCTACGATTTTTTGAAATAGAGCCTTAAGTATCAATATACCCACCCAGCAGATTTTATCTGCTATGTCTTCTGCTTCGAAACTTGACGTTGTCCCACTACAAACTCTACGCAGAATTTGTCTACTAATAAAGCTCTTAATATCGTACTAACTCAAAACCCTCAGAAACCCTATAGTTCTTTGAAAAAGGGCCCCTACGATTCTTTAGAATAGAGCTAAAAGTATCAGTATACCCACCCAGCAGATTTTATCTGCTATGTCTCCTACTCCGAAACTTGAAGTTGTGCGACCATAAACTATACGCAGACTTTTTCTACTTGTAAAGCTCTTAAAATCGTACTGACTCAAAACTCTTAAAAACCCTACGATTCTTTGAAATAGAGCTTTAAGTATAATTATACCCACCCAGCAGATTTTATCTGCTATGTCTCCTACTCCGAAACTTGACGTTGTCCCACCACAAGCTCTACGTAGAATTTTTCTACCCATGAAACTCTTTAAATCCTACTAACGCAAAACCCTTAAAAACCCTACGATTCTTTAGGATAGAGCCTTAAGGGTCAGTATACCCTCCCAGCAGATTTTAACTGCTATCTCTCCTGCTCCAAAACTTCACGTTGTCCCACCACAGGCTCTACGTAGAATTTTTCTACTCATAAAGCTCTTAAAGTCGTACTAACTCAAAACTCTCAAAAACCCTACAATTCTTTGAAATAGAGCCTTAAGTATAATTATACCCACCCAGCAGATTTTATCTGCTATGTCTCCTGCTCCGAAACTTGACCCACCACAAGCTCTACGTAGAATTTTTCTACCCATGAAACTCTTTAAATCCTACTAACGCAAAACCCTTAAAAACCCTACGATTGTCTAGAATAGAGCCTTAAGTGTCAGTATACCCTCCCAGCATATTTTATCTGCTGTGTCCTGCTCCGAAACTTGACGTTGTCCCACCACAAACTATACGTAGAGTTTGTCTACCGATAAAGCTCTTAAAATCGTACTGACTTAGAATTCTCAAAAACCCTACAATTCTTTGAAAAAAGACCTTAAGTATCAGTATACCCACCCAGCAGATTTTATCTGCTATTTCTCCTGCTCCGAAACTTGACGTTGTCGCACCACAAACCATACGTAGCCTTTTTCTACTGGTAAAGCTCTTAAAATCCTACTAACTTAAAACCCTGAAAACCTTACGATTCTTTAAAATAGAGGCTTAAGTGTCAGTATACCCACCCAGCAAATTTTATCTGCTATGTCTCCTGCTCCGAACTTGACGTTGTTTTACCATAGACTCTATGCAGACTTTTTCAACTTGTAAAGCTCTTAAAATCCTACTAACTCAAAACCCTCAAGAACCCCACAATTTCTTCTTAAAAAAGAACCTTAGGTATCAGTATACCCACCAGATGTTATCTACTATGTCTCCTGCTCCGAAACTTGACGTTGTTCCATCATAACCTATACGCAGACTTTTTCTACTTATAAAGATCTTAAAATCCAACTAACCCAAAAAAAACCCTCAAAAACCCTACGATTCTTTAAAATAGGGCCTTAAGTATCAGTATACCCACCATAAATCTGTCCGACTGTCTGTCTGTCCTCTGCGCTTGTCCGTCTGTTCTTCTTTGCGCCTGTTTGTCTGCCCGTTTGTCTGTTTTCGTCGTAAACAGAAAGGTAGGACGCAAAGCCACTAAATAAAATCTGCTGGGAGGGTTTACTGATTTAAGAAACTAAATACGAATTATTGAGCAAAATGTAGTCTACTATATTCCGAAAACCGCATATTGATGCGATGCTCCATTAAAAAGTTGGCATTTTAAAAAAAAATTCTTGTCAAAAAACTGTCATTAGCATTAATGTCGTGTCGAACACTATTTTACCTGAAAATCTTATAAAAATCGGTTCAGCGGTTTTGGAACTATCGTGTTGCGGACAGACACACATACACAGCCTGTCTCGACGATATTGCTAAGAAAGGAAAAAATACACCCAAACAACACATTTTCGGCGTTATCTCAAAAAAAAAAAATTTACGAAAATAATACATTTTATAGCCATTACTGCGCGGGCTAGGAAGGTTAAAATGATCAAACTATTACTCAGGGTGAGTTTTTAAAAACTTACAATGGCTATATTTTTTAAACCAAGGGAGATATGAAAAAAATAAAAAATGCCGTTTCTATAAAACTTGGGGGGAATACAAATGACATATTTTTGAACCCCTATTCACTTTAAAATCTTAAATAGCAACACCCCACTTGTGATAGCCTCCTGGGGTACGTTCAGTCGGACGTCTTGTCTTTGTGAACGGTATGGATGTAATAAACATAACCTTAAAATATATATATTTTTTTAATTATTGATAAATTTGATCAGTTTTAAAAATTTGTTACTGTTTATTTAGTAGAGTGTAATGCTCAAATTTCGCGTTACAATGTAATAGAGTTATTTTTATTTTCTTTAGTTTTAAAATATTAATTGTCTTGCAAAATCTCAGTATTCTGTGTTCCGATTTTAACACCACTGAAACTTACTGATAGTGACCCCTAGGAAGTGAGGAAATTACTAGCGTTTACCTTTTCATTTTGTCGTAGCGCTACCGGGCGGTACAGCGCCTCTATAGGTCGGTCGCGGAACTAATCATTTTTCATGGAAAAATTGGACATGGACGTTAGACAAATCTATGGTTGGAATTTCAGGAGAATGCCATTTTTGGCTTTATTATGGAAGCAACTTAATAAATTACAATTTACAATTACAATAAACACTTAAATAAAGATATTCTCACTTATAAAAGTATGCTAGAGATTGTAGAACTTGTTGTTTTCGCTATGGAACTCTTGGAGAGCTATGGGCAAATATCTTCTTTTAGGATGGTCTTTGAATCTGGAAAAGAGGAAAATAATTAGCCACTAGGGCTAGAGCTATTTTAGAGATATAGACTTTACCTTGTGTGTTTCTGGTTTTCCCGGAAAATTCACTTTTCTTGAGGCAATGTTCTTTGGTAGTGCCCTGGCATTTTCGTTTTCCTGGCTTCCCTATTGTGTGCCTGTAACAAAACCACTATGAAATAATAAGCCAAAGGGCTACTCTATAAATTCTGTAACAATTATATGAAAGACTAGGTTAAGATTAGGTAAAATTTATGGCAATTTGGCGACTTGTTTTTAGGCATATTTTCAGGTTCGCTGTATTTTAATAAAAGTTGTATTCGGCTAATATGTCCTTTGAGCCACTAACATCAAAATAATTCATATTTTGTAACTGGAAACAAATTAGCTAAACTATTTTCAATTAAAAAAAACATACTGTGTAATTTTACTTTCTAACGGGTTTTTAAGTCTGGCTTGCATTGCTATTTTGTCTCTTAGTGGAGCGCTTAAAGCGCAGTCTATCTCTTTCTCGCCAAGGCGAAAGGGAGTAGAATTCTAGCCAATCAACGCCAAGATATTTGTCCCTTCAAGCGCAGGGTCGCTTTAACTGAGACGGGAAACTTTCGAAAGTCGTCAGGGAGTTTACTCTTTAGTTTGCCTTTGCTTGGTACGTTACGCTTTCATTCACACTTCTTAAGGGGGGTTTTATTTCAACTGGGGAAATTTGTCAATCATTTTAACATTGTATAAGCTATTATCTTTATTATTCATAATTATTTTAGTCTTTTCTTTTGGAGTTTATTGATTTTAAAGTCATTAATTATTACTGTTTCCAGTGTTTTGAAATAATGTGTTTAACTGTTTTATGGTTTTTTTAACAACAAAATACAAACCATTCGTTGCCCTAAAATCGGCATTTTTAAACGGTTGATTGAATAGTGAATAGTTTCACTCATTCAATCAACGTTTAAGATGTTAATAAATATATATATTTACAACAAATATATAAAAGGTTTATAAAACCTAAAAGTTTAAGAAGTGTAAATATTTGAATACAAAAGTTTAATAGTAGTAAAAAGTCGATATTCAACTAATAAATATAAGAAGTGAAAGTGTGAAGCTACAAGAAGAAAATTGAAAAGGTATGTGTGATTATCCTACATTAGTTATACATTTGAGAAAAACGTTTATAGCATACTTTTCCTCCAAGAACCGTCAAATTGCCTTTCGAGATCGTGTAAATTTAATAACATATAGTAACATTTAATCTTTTTATAATTTATATAAGTTGTAGCCTAAGTTGGTAGCATACAACATTTAAGCCTTGGCCACTTGAGGTGACAGTACCACTGTCACACACAGGCCCCTGTTACAAAGTGGTGCCAGTAGTTCAGGGTAATTTAGTTTTTGGAAAATTTGTGAAAAAATTTTGGAAAATTTGTGAAAAAATTTTGGAAAATTTGTGAAAAAATTTTGGAAAATTTGTGAAAATTTTATGTTGAAAGTTTGAGAAAAACTCAGTAGTACTTTAGTTAACCCATTGGTAGTATTTTGTTGGAAAAACTAAAGGAAATTTTTGTAAAATTGTTCGTTTTAAAAAAAATAGTCTTGTCTAGTTTTTGAAAACCAAAACTAATTTGTTGGAAGATGTGCCATAACTGTTTTTCGTTGTTTAATTTACTAACGTTATAATCTGTGTTACAATTATTTTATGTATTTTCAATATTTTTGAATATTTTTTTGTCCTTGAAACAGTAAATACAAGGAAAATGTCAATGTCATGACAATTTTTCTATTGATATATGATCACTTTAAATTTTGAAAAGATAAATTGGTAGAATATTTTTTATTGAAAAGTTAAGTTTAAATACTATCCGAATATGCCAGCAAATAAAATGCTCTCCATTTCTATCTGGAGGACGGATTCTCCAGCATGCGAAAGGATCAACCTTTTGCCTTAATAAAGCTTTACTGAACTCTAGATTTGAGTTATAACTCCAAAGCTCGTTGGTAAACTTTAAAATTATTCCATCAAAACATTATTTAAATAAAATGGATAAAAGAATCCATTATTTTGTCTTAATTGTAGCACAGTGTTGTTAAAATAAAGTCTCATTAAACTTATCATTCTCTTGCCATTAAAAGCCTATTTTGTCTTTCTAGCTGAATTTTTTAAGAATCCTTTATTAAAAACGCAAAAAAGAGTCCATTGCAACTCTTTATTTTTGATTAGTTGGCTGAAACAATAATTGCCAACCCTTCCTCTGACAAACCGCTGATTTTTTTTTGAAGACACCTGTCAAATATAACTAAGGGAGGATATTTTTTATTTATTTTATTGCATTAATAACAGTTTTTTTTGTTTTTTTGAACCATTAAACCTTTTTTATTAATATTTAATAACATTTTTTGTTTAAATAATACAAAAATTTATGTGAAGTCATTATAACATTGTTTTTATAAGTATTTTTTCCTCGTAGATATCGATATTTCTACTTTATTTTAGTTTTATTGTTTGTTTAATACCTAAAACTTCATTTGGCAAAAAGTACCTAAGCCAAATTATTTGACCATCTAAGTATCCACAGTGGTGTAATTAATTAATCTCAAGTAATTTTCCATTGATATTGCATCATAACTTTAAAATTTATAATTTCTAACTACTTTTTCCATTCAAACGTTCATCTCTCATAAATTTGTGCTGCAGGACTGTTGTAAAGTGTCTGGTCAGGATAAACTCAAAAAAAAGACCTAGCTACTAGCAATATCTTGTATAGAATATGTGATAGATCTTTTTTTTTGTCATTTTTGTACTCTCTATATCATACATATATGATTGAGATTTACCACAAGTTCAAACTAACAGTAAGCAACCACCAAATTCCAGATTTTAAAAATGTATTTTTTTTTCAAATTACACACAAGTTTCTTTTTGGAAAATAAACGTGATTTCTTTGTATCTCAGTAACAACTTTGTCGATTATGAGAAATTTCTTTATTATAAGGTCTACAAGTAAATCTTTCAAAATTTTAAAAGCCCTAATTTGTTAAAACCATGGACTAAATAAATGTAGCTACAGCAAAAATCGATTCTATACAATTATTATCAAATTAAAAATAATTTTTTTTTTACGTTTTGTGTTACAAAACATAGCATTCAAACATAGCATTCTTTAAAACGACGTACCTGTCGAACTATTTTTGCTTTATAATTTTCTTATTAAAGTACGTATTATTCTTTTCATAAAAGAAAATTTGATTTTTTTTCTTAAGTTGGATATTATCAGCACTATCTGCAAATTCACAGCTTTTAAGTAAAGTGAGGTAAATGTAAAAACCTCCTGTATATTTTTTTGGTTTTTTTGAGAGAGACTCTATTTTATTTATTTTCTTTGACTAATATGTAGGTAATCAAGTGAATTTCGTTTCATAATATTTTTAATTAAATTAAAAGTATATTGTCGTTTATTATCGTAAGTTATTGTCAAGCCAATTTTGCAAAATGGTATACCTAATTAAATATTATGAAATGGAAAAACCTAGTGTAGAACCCTTCATTCAATTTTCTATGATTCAGGTAGAGCCTACTAAATTGTCCGGACCAAAAACTTTTGAGTTTTGGCCGTAAAGTCGTAAACTAATTTTGTCACAGGTATTATGTATATGTAGCATAATAAAAATATTTTGGGAAAAATCACAATAAAAATTATTTTTGCTTTATTTTGTCATTATCTTTGCCCTTAAAGGGATTAATCCGCTACATGCTAAGTAATTAGGTAATTAACTATTTATGTTAATAAATGAACTCATCACACTTAAATATCTTATAAAATATTAACACCTTTGAAATTAAAACCTAAAACGACTTATTACCAACTAGATCATTCTGAGTTAAAACCATGATGTAGAAAGAGAAAAATGATTAAGGAGTTTGATAAAAAGCTCATATTATGAAAAAAAATACTGATCTTTCTCAACATTAAAATTTGGTACATGTCTAACTTTGAAGACCTATTTTTTTTTCGAAAAAAATCTAAAGTTATATCCTAAGAAAGGATATTAAGAAAATTCGACCTATTTTAAATCAAAGCCATAAAATAACCACCTTTAGCGAAAAATGTACGTTATTTTTCATATTTTCAAAAATCAAAACGTTAACCTAACAGAAAACTAAACCTTTTTGGTAGAAAAATTAAAAATGGCATCCATATGGATATAGAATATATTGGATATATTTTTGAATATAACTAGTAAACCGATATGTTTACTAGTTACAGATGGTAACACAACTTAGCTTATTTAGAGAGAGTTTCATCCTATTTTTTTATTCGTATGTCATTGTATTGAATAATAACTTTACTGAAAAAATAAATAAATTATCCACCAATTAACTTAAAAGTCAAAACACGTTAACTAAACTTAAGAAAGGACTATATTACCTATTGAAACTGCCCATAAGCGTTTATCTCAGTACATATTTTAGATCGAGTCAAAATTTTTATTTATAAAGTCCTTTATTTTATCATCTGTATTTTACACTAAAATGCCACCTAGAGCAGTGATTGACATTGCACAAGTTGTAATTAAACATAAAAACTAGCACTAGTTTTATTGTCTAAGTAACAAGAGTGAAGATCTCATTTTTCTGTGCATAATGTGTGACATTCACAAGTTACCACAGAACACAGTAGACAGAAAACATAATTTTTTTGACAGTAATTTTTGAGTTAGGTATTTATTCGCACGGTAATTAAACAAGTTTTGCATTGGTAATTTTAACAGTACATTCATTACCTTTAAAAAAAATGGTGCTATCTATCTATTTATTTAGCCTTCTTCGATCCATCTTTGGATATAAGCCTCCTTCAATATCTTCCACTCTTTCCTATGTATGACGCCGTGTTCATCCATCTAGTTCCCGCATGTTTCTTTAAATCGTCCGTTCATCTCATTTGTGGTCTTCCGCTACCTCTTTTATTTTCCCAAGGTCTCCAGTTTACAATACATTTGGATGACAGAAAGACGATCGATTTAACAAATGTATTGGTGCTATCGACCATGTCTTAAGCGAAATAATATTTTGTAAAGCCATACAGTAATTTTTGGAAAAAACATAATCTCATAGCATTTTTATTGCATAAGGCTAAAGAAAGTCACAAATCAATGTCCTAACACAGTAAAGGCTTTTCTTAACCCTTTTTACTTTTTTTAAAGCGATAATTTGTTATAACAGTGAAATCGTTTTGATTAGTTTGAAGCTAGAAGATATTTCCTTATAATTTTTATTAAAAAGACCAAGTTTATAGGTCGTCCATGTCTTTATGACTATATAGGTACATTATTGATTTTTATTAAAAGATATACAAATTAAGTAGCATATTTTAAATAACTAAAAATATAAACAATTTAAATAAATAAATTCGATAAGAACAAAGTACCATGTTTGATGTAATATATAGGTTTACACCAAAACACCAGATAACCTAAAAAGATTGCTTAGCAGTTCCTTTCCCATACCATATATAAGAGAAGTACTAATAATTGTTTCTAAAATTTAATCAAAGATAATGATAAATCAATCTATTTTTCTAAATTTGACTTGACCTTTGAAATTGGATAAAGGTATTTGATATTTTTCCTAAAGTAAAAACTCGCGTATTTTGAGTTAGTAATAATTTTATACATAATCTTAAAAATAATATTATTTAACATAAATAATAATTATTAAAATAAATATAACATAATTCCCATTTAATAATTAAAGACTGGTTAAAGAGAAAACGCAATATGGAAATATGAAAATTTGGGTTATACATAACCAATAAGCTAACTTAATTATAAAATTAATTAAAATCAAACAACAAAAGTAAAACCATTTGGTTAATAATCATTAGATAGGATTAGTAGAACGGAAACGAGACATAAATTATTTGAACGACTTAGTTAGTGATAAAGTCTATTGCTTCAAGCAAATAAACTATTTTGAAAAACTAAATCAACTTTTGAAAATTATTGCAAATACCGTTGCAAAAAGATACCCTGTATATTTGCTTGAATCAATTTAAGTATGGTAAAACTTTTTTCATATTTTTTTTATTGAACTGTATTTAATTTTTTTTTAAAATACATAATGAAAACTTTCCCACACGACGAAGAAAAACCGTTAAATATTTTTTAAAATTTTGACCTTTTATTTACAAGTTAAAACGTCTTGGCCCATAAATCAATTTACAGGCTATAAAAGTACTTGAGTCTATATGAAACAAAAATATACTGATAATTTTGAAAAACACATGGCTCGTTTTGTATAGAGCCCTTTTCTATTCATCACATTCAAGTACACAAAAAAATGGTCTGGAATTTTTAAAAATAAACACATCTGGGAAAGAAAACGTTTTGTAAAGACCCTCTTTTCTTTACCTACTTCGTTGGTCCGTATGCATAACAGTGGCGTATCTATTTTATTTGGGGAAGGAAATATTATAATAAATATTGCGTAGAACTGTTTTGCATATTGTCCAGACCACTGTATTATGTGTGTCCAAAACAAATATATTTTAAGATTTGGGAGGGAAATTTCACCTTTTTTTTACCCTCCTGTAGATCCGCGTCTGACGCATCTATTCACATTTAACTTTACGATATCTATCAACTAAACTATGATATTGAATTTATAGATCAAACAAGTTTTCGTGAAAACAAAAGTTTTGTTTCTCTCATATTTTTCCGTGGCTAGCTTGAAAGCTCACGGGGGTACAATTTTTGACGTTTCATTTAGGAATAGTAAAGTTTATATTTATATTTTTCAAACAAGATCTATAGTGAGAAATGCAGTTCCTTGATTTAAATTTCATTAAGGTCGGTCGGTTATTTTTAGTTGACAAGCTAAATCTAGAAAATAATGGCTTATGTACATTATTCCTAATATTCTCGTAACCACATCACATGTGACGATTTTTGTGCGTTAAATTAAAAAATATATAGGATTTTTATTTACAAACTAAAAAAAATTGGTATTTTGATATCTATATGATATAAAGTTTTGCATAAAAACTTTTTACAGTTGACCAGTACATTTTCGTAAGATCTAGATCATTCTTGTTCTTAAAATTTTACTACTAACTTAATATATAAGTATATTGGCAAAACAATGAGTTTCTACAACGTAGTGTAAAACGTTAAAAAATGAGTAATTTACAGTGTTACACAATAGACCCGCGTGTACAGTGAGCTACTGAAAACAGCTTATATAAATTTCTATCTATCTTTTTTTTAAAACTATATTTAATTTTTATAAATTATACCATGAAGTAATTAAGACCTTTTGTTTCTATTTTTGTCAACCTTAAACGTGTCATTTGAGCTTTTAAACCTTCATTTTTGTTTAAGACAACTATTAAAACATAAACCTGTTGGTTAGTATTTTTTTTGTCCATGTTAAGATTTAAAAGAAAATTGAGAATATTTCTCAAATTTTGAGTTACTGACAGTTAAGTCAAACTTTTGATTATTTTCATAGCATTCTGCACCGTTCGTTATTTTAAAATTGGCTAATGTAATTTTTCGATAAATTTACCTATAAGATGTTTCATGGTAGTAATCTTTATCAACAGCTAATAAAAAAAAGTAGCCCAAAAGAAAGGTCTATTTGCCAGGCCTACTTCGTACTTCGTACTGTATGTTTTTTTTTTGAAAAAGTGCTAATAACACAATGCCTTCTTAGCTATGCTATTGTATGCATAAAGTTCTAAGTACTTTTTCAGTTAAGTTTTCTCTGCACAGTTAATCGAATTACTTCACAGTTTTGACTGCGAATTGAGTTAGTATACAGATAATTTGAATTTTCTTTCATTTACAGTATTCTTTTGTTTTTTTTGCGTTCCAAGAAAATGTTGGATAGATACATACATCCAGGATATTCTTAGCATATGTAAATAGTCCTGAATTTCAAAAGTTTTAATTTATTTACACACAGAGATTCTATAGTGTAGTCGTAGCAATATAATAACTTGCGTGCGTAAATATCTTGGCTACCAAAAGATTTAGTACATTCGTTTCTTTGCTAACTTTTGTAATCTTCTTATCCTGTTTAATAAAAAAATAATTTTTATGCAATTATCATTAGAGCTTACTTTCTTTTTTTCAAAAGACTGTTTTTTAATGTGTTATTACTATCTTGCTGTAGTTGGACTTACTCTATACAGTAGTTGTTTACTACTACTATGTCGGTTTAGAACGTTTTTCTACGTTGTCCGACGCCTATTCTCCACCTCCTTCGATCATGACAGTCATCTTCCGTCAGGTTTTTTTTCCTCATTGATCTTTGGATTGACTGTTGCCATTCCAGTTTAGGACGCCCTCTTTTTCTGCGCCCTATTGGTTGCCATTCTGGGACCTGTTTTGGTAATCTTTCGTCGTTCATCCGTTGTACATGGGCATACCATATCAGTTGCCTTTTAGTGATGTCATCAGTTATGCTTCCCTCGATTCCCATTCTTTCTTTTATGATCTCATTTCTTATATGATCAGTTCTGGATATTCTCATTGATCTTCTTATTGCATCCATTTCGACACTTTCCATTGGAATGGAAGGTGTAGTTGGTTAAATAAACGATTAATTTTTCTGAATTAGAGGTAGTTGACATTTCATCCCCTACCCATTTTTTGCCAAAAAGTTTAATTTTTTTTTGTAATAGCTCAAGCTACACATATATTGAAAAACTTCCTATCCTAGATCAATTTGAAAGTCAAAAGGAACAATCTCTCTCTTAAGTTTTTAGATTAGATCGTCGATGTCAAAAAGGACAATCTTTGTCTTGAGTTTTTAAGTTTTTTTTTGTTTCCATATTTGCAATTTTGACACTAAAGATATCTTTTTTCTTGCATTACAAAAGCAAGCCTGTTAATCATTATATAAAAAAATATAAAACATAAATTAATTAAGTAATGCCTTAGCATTTTAACTTAAAATTTTGCATTCGTAGAGCTTTTATTGTTTTTATTTACCTAAAAAGTTTTAATTATCATCTAATCCTCGTAATTTATGAGCACTCATTTATAATTTGTACAAACTTGTTTTAATTTTTAATAACTACGAGACCGTTTTTAATGAAAAGAAAAATAACAGTGTCTAAACACTATGTCAAAAGCATAATAAATTCATTAAATGATGTTTTAAAGAAAAAGTTTTATTATATTTGTTAAAACCATGTATAAAATTAGTGTTATAACTTCGTTTTCTTTTATGGGTGAAGACCATGACATTCAACAACTGTAGAGGTCTACGATTCTTCGACTTCCCTCAAAAATTTTACTTAATTAATATTTTTATTTTCAGGAATTGTATTGTTTTGTATTGAGTTGTAAATGACTGACACATCAAGTTGAAAGTTTTTAAGAACAATTTGTTATAAAATTGTTAAGTAATTTTTGAGATATTTTTATAAATGACAAAAGTCTATTACTATCTATTGAGTAAATGTGTGAGAGGGAAGTATTTTTGAATTAAAGCGTCCTAGAATTTTCTTTTAACGTAACTTTGATATGGCTATATGGTATGGCAAAATGGATCTGTGTTTGTTATATGCATCTCTTGATGTATAAGGAATGTTATAAAACAATAGACCAATAATAATTCGCCAAGTGGAATCGTCGCGTTTTCTTTTTCTTTTGTTGTTTTTTGTAAGACAAGGGCGAATTAATTTTTTCGCTGTTTGTATCATTATATTATAGATTATTTTATAAAATGTTTTTTATGGAATGAGTGTTTTTAGCTGGATTTTAAACTCCCCAGTCATTGAGAAGAAGGCTGAGGAGTAAATTAGGGAATTTTTCTTCTCCACTCGAGAGGGTGTTTCTATAGTATACCTATAATTAAAATTTTCAATTGGTCTATATTTGTTTTGTTTGTTGCCGTATCTCCTAATATCGTAACTCAATTTTTGTTTGAACATAGGGTTACGTTATAGTCAGTTAAATGTTTTAACCAATCTTTATCAAGAAAACTACTGAATTAATAATCGTCATGTTATAGCTTACATGGTCTACAGGTGAACTGGTCTAAAACAGCGGAAAAAGATATGGGTTGGATTTTTGGGTTTCTTTCAAGTCAAGTCATTTTGTAAAAATGGGAATTTAAATTTGGGAAAAACTATTCAAAGTAGAGGTAAAACTTTACCTATGAAACGAATAAAAAGTTATATCAGGGTAGGTTAATGAAGACAGTGACGTCACACCTAATAGATTCCAGTAAGAGACCTAGGTAATTTTCTATTTCGTCATGTCGGGAACTCATTTTTGAGTTATACTGGATAAATAATAGACCGGAAAATTGATTTAACAAGAAGATTTGGAGTAGTCTCTTTCTTCTATACAAACCTGTGATCTTCTAATTTCAGGAATCTGGCCAGTAACCGGAAATGCTGAGCTCACAGTGTCTTATGTTTTCTAATTAGGGAGACAAAAGTGTTGTCGTTGAATAAATTTTATACTTTACAATACAATTTTCAATTTAAAATGGTAGCTACCTATTTTTTTTTATTATGACGAAACATGATTTAAATTTGGTATACAAGAGTCACTATATGTTTTTTGCAGGAACCTGTGTTGAAGTGATGATGGGATATTATTTTAAAATAGGTTTTATGGTAGACATTTGGACAATTTTTCTGACTTGGTTAAAAAAATAGGTTAATTAGATAATATTTGAGATAGTAACTAAAAGTTAGGATTTTTAGAAATTTAGTGTTTAATGGTATAGGAATAGGAAAAACCTAGAAGATACAACCATAAAGAGTAGACGACTCTTGAGTCATGCCATATCAAAGGAAAACCGTTATATTTTTATCAGTGATATTTTAAAAAAAGATATTAACATCAAGAAAAAATAAGAGATTGGAAAAACAGACAAGAACAGCAGATAAAGAAGTATTTTCTTTTATTATAAAATTTTATGATCAACTTTTTACTCTTTTTACTTTATAGGTTTGATAAGCCATTTAAGCTAATCTTTATGTCATTTGGTAATATTTACATTATGAAATTTATATATTTTCGTTTGTCTTGACATTTTATAAATAAAACCACTGTCTTTGGCTTTAGCAGTGATAACACCTATAGACTAACGAAAAAGTCTCATTTGAATTAGAAAGTTTTAAATCAAAAACATCTTAATGGAAGAGTATATTTAAAATCAAGTAAATAAAATCTTTGTATAAAAAAATTTTTAGTGTACAGCAAACTGTTTTTTTTTTCTGTAAAATGTTACCCGTCAAACTAATTACCATAAAAACTAAGTGCATAAGCACAAATGTTATAAAAAAATAGCTAATTAGCTGTGGAGATTGGTAGTTGGCATAACAATCGCTGGACTTAGAGACAGTGTCTCTATCGCGCTATGCCACAGTTCTATCTTGAGGTATACAGAGCTTTTGTAACCTATTATTATACGTGAGAACCAATTCTTTAATCTCTTTTGTACTTTGCTTTAGTAGAAGTAAATTGTATCTTTTCAGATTATATCTGCATCAATCATCTGTCAGATATGTATGTAATTTTAATCTTGTTTTTTGTGTTACATGGAAAAAGTGTAATATTTAACTTTTTATTACTTTGGTAAAGTCATTTTTTTTTCTAGTGACCAGAACATTTTAGATATTTTGTAAACTTTTAATTGTTTTTTTTTTTATTTTTGTAATATTTTAAAAAAACAAAATATCATTTTATTTTATGTTAAAATCCACACATGCCTTTTGGTTTTGTTTTTTTTTGTGATGGATATGTGTGTTATAGTAAATCAGCACCTATTGGTTAAAGTATTAACGTAAAATCGATTATATATAGTATATTTTAGAGTCCATTATTTTAAAAAGCTTTGTTTTTTTAAATAGGGATCATTTGCTCTTAATCAGTGCTTAGACTCTGACTTTTCTAAGATCCCATAAACCGAATAAAAACTACGTCATCAACGGTTAAAATTTTTCGATTTGTGCACATATATATTTTTTTTCCATTTTGAAGTCATTCTTGAATCCAATTTGATATTATCATAGCAATCTTAACATTGCTAAAATACATTTTTCTATTTTTTTTCTCTTCTCATTATATTATAACTTGATAAAATCAATATTATCCAAATTAATAACATTTGATTGTGTAAAACTATTTTTGAATTTTTGTATTGTTTATCAATACACCAATATTTTATTTTTTATGTTTTTCTCCTATATGGAAAATATTCGACTATACGAACTTTAAGTACAGTCTGTACCATTTAAGCCAAGCAAATTTTATTTTGAGGATAAATTTTGATAGTTTTTTTAAGTCTCCACTATCCTAAACAACTTTTTTTTCAAAAATCTCCACTCTTTTACTCTATGAGTACAATTGTTTTTGTAGAACTTTTCTATGACTATATAACTATGACAAATCACAAAAATGTGTTGTCTTTTTCTAAAAATGTTTTGTTTTTTTTTGTTAGTTTGTTCCTTTCTGTTTGCTGTCCTAGTGAATCGATAAAATTAAAATATTTTAACACTCTAACGTCATTATTAAAATGATATGCTAGTGCACAGGCATAGCACTAATCAAGAACACCTAAATTATTATTTTTGTATTATTTCTATTTCTATTATCATTATTAAATACATTTTGTTGCTATTAACTAAAGCCTATACATAATTTCTACTATTAATGATAAACAAAAAGTAATTTATGTTTATATTTTTGCGTAAATAATCAAATCATTAAATCACTAGTTGATCGTTTAAGGAAAAACTTAGTTTTTCTAAGATCAGTGTTTATTTTTCGTATATTAGCAAGCATTATTTCATTTATTATTATTTTTATTATTATTTTTTTTAAAATATTTGCTCATTTTAAGTCTTGCGTTATCTAAAGAACCTTATCGTTTAAGATACCTTTTGTTTTTTTTGTCAACTTATTAAATTGAAAAAAAAGTATGTTATACCTAAAATATTTTAAAGTATTTTTTTTTATTATTTTCTTTCATATTTCGAAGTAAGTATTTGGTAGTTTTGGAAAAATAAGAAATGACTTCATCACCCAAGAGAGTTTTTTTCTTTTCATAACACCAAAAAGGGTCGATTGAAGCAACCATCAACTGTCATTTTTGTTCAATTTTTTTTTGTCATTCGCTTCAATTGGAATATAATAAGACATAATTTTATTTAAAATTTTATTATCAACTAAGATTATTTAATTTTGTTTGTTTTGATTCATGCACTTTAAAATCATCTATCGCCACCTATGTGCGCATGAAATTCGATAAAAACCTAAATTGGTCAAATTTTTAAACATTTGCTTACATTAAGTCAAGTATTTTGAAGCAAAGATGTTTAATTTTCAAACAATGACATCAATAAGAACCTCCTTTATTTTGCTGCTGTTCTTAGTTTTTCAAAATTGTGTAAAACCAGCTTACAATTAATTGGAAATTAAAATAAAATAAAATGGAAATTAATTAGAAAATGAAAAACCCAACTTATCATTTTCAAACATACTAAAATCACACCGAAAATCAATTTGAAAGGAAACATATTTTTCATGTTTAAAGAAAAATTAATTAGCAAGATCTATGGAAAAGAAAGTTTACATTGGAAAAGATAATGTTTCAGGAAAAAAATTTTAGAAGGAAAATTCGGAAAAACTCTAAAAATTCTAGGAGGAGCTTTATTCTAAGTAATTTTGGAAATGTATATATTCATCTGGCTGGATTTGTTCTATTTATATTTGTTCTTTTTTTTTTTAATTGATTTTTTCTCTATTGAAATATTATACTTTGATTTGCCCTATATTGAATCAATTTATTTTGATTTGTTCTATTTAAAAAATTAAATTTGGATTTGTTCCACTTAAAAAAAAATCTATGTGGATTTGTTTTATTTGAGATTATTCTATCTGTTCTATTTAATTTTCTTTATAAAATTTAAAATTTTTGAATCATTAAAATCTTAACTATGATAAAAACTTGTATTTCAGTTTTTGTATCATTTTGTGTTTGTTTTTGCTAACTTGTATTTATTTTCAGTTATTCTTTCGATCACATGAGTTATTTTTATATGATTTGTTTTTGCTTCGATAGAGTATTCCATGTTTGTTTTAAAGTTTATTGTGTTAACCTGGTAGGGTTGTTTTTTTTTATTACATTGAAAACAATAAACCAACTTAATTTTTTTTCAAATATTGTCAACTAAACGTTTTTTTTTTCTCGTTATTGTAAATTAATTTTGTTTTAAGGTATTTGAATTTTTTTTTATAAATTATTGTCTAATAATCCTATTTTTTTTATTCGGTATAAATATATTTTAAAGTCTTAAAGTAATTAATTTTAATATTTCAGTTAGTGTTTGTAATTTCTTACTTGTATCTTTGTTTTAAAATTTGTTTTTTTATGCAAACACGTTTTTTGAGTTAGACATCCTTTTATAGATTATTTGCCGTCTAACTAGTTTTAGTTCACCTAAAACTTATTTATGAGATATAATCATAAAATCAAAAATTTTCAATTTTTTTTATTTAAATAATATATTTTTTTAAACAATTAATTTTGTTTTACATAAGGTTGGTTTATTGTTATTAAAAACATTGTTTTCCTGTATTAAAATTATTTTGTTTTTAGGTCAGCTATTGCAAAGTGTTGTCAACCACCCAACAAATTTCTTCCACAAACAGTTTAATCAACCAAGCAGCCATTCCACCATTAAAGTCATTAGATCTGCCAAGCAGCCATCATCACTACAATCGACGTCTTCTTAGCGTCGCTGAGCAAACCTGCAATTGGACATTTCTTTCCAAATTCAATAAAGAGTCTGCTGTTCACCCTTAGTTTCAAAGATGGCCAACGTGGAAACTCAGCTCTTGCTGCGTACCTAGTGTTTGTTTAACACTATGGAGGAAATGGTTTGGTTTGGAGACTCCCTTAATTTATTTACGTTAACTTAAATCACTTTTTTTTGTCTCCACAAATTTCTGCATAAGCGTGTATATAATATATACCTTAATGTAGTAGTTTTCAAACAATGTGTGTTAAAAATATATATTTCTATATATTTTTCGGGTTATTTGTCAATTTTATTTTGCCCTCATTTAGTTTAAGTTATCGTTGTTATTAAGCTGCACTGATATACTGATTCTTTCAGTACTGTTTGGAATCTACTGATCGTTCACCATGTTTGTTGCTGACTAGCTGATCTAAGATGTTGTACCTGATCCAGTGTTGCTGTTTTGTTCCAGAATGGAACTTCAAGTTTTTTCCAACCAGAATGTTTGTTGACCATCAGATATCCAGAGAAGAAAAATGGAGACGAAGAGCGTTATAGTTTTAGTTTAGATTTGTGTTGTCTGCACTACTTAATGCTTGTTGTTATAAACCATTTTATTTCGACTTGCGTTTAAAAAAAATTGTTTATACTTAATCAGGGGGGAGTAATGTAACAAAACGGGATTTGAGCATAAATGGTATTTTTGCCATTTATAAGTTTTTAAAGATTTTTAATTAAATATTGTTTTGACATCAACAAGCATTAATTATATGCAAGACTAGGTTAAGATTAAGTAAAATTTATGGCAACTCGGCGACTTGTTTTTAGGCATATTTTCAGGTTCGCTGTATTTTAATAAAAGTTGTATTCGGCTAATATTACCTTTGAGCCACTAACATCAAAATAATTCATATTTTGTAACTGGAAACAAATTAGCTAAACTATTTTCAATTTAAAAAAAACACACTGTGTAATTTTACTTTCTAACGGGTTTTTAAGTCTGGCTTGCATTGCTATTTTGTCTCTTAGTGAAGCGCTTAAAGCGCAGTCTATCTCTTTCTCGCCAAGGCGAAAGGGAGTAGAATTCTAGCCAATCAACGCCAAGATATTTGTCCCTTCAAGCGCAGGGTCGCTTTAACTGAGACGGGAAACTTTCGAAAGTCGTCAGGGAGTTTACGGTTTAGTTTGCCTTTGCTTGGTACGTTACGCTTTCATTCACACTTCTTAAGGGGGGTTTTATTTCAACTGGGGAAATTTGTCAATCATTTTAACATTGTATAAGCTATTATCTTTATTATTCATAATTATTTTAGTCTTTTCTTTTGGAGTTTATTGATTTTAAAGTCATTAATTATTACTGTTTCCAGTGTTTTGAAATAATGTGTTTAACTGTTTTATGGTTTTTTATCAACAAAATACAAAGCATTCGTTGCCCTAAAATCGGCACTTTTAATTAATAACATATCCCAAACCTAGACAGTAATATTAAGTAAATTAAACAGTTGATTGAATAGTTTCACTCATTCAATCAACGTTTAAGATGTTGATAAATATATATATATTTACAACAAATATATAAAAGGTTTATAAAACCTAAAAGTTTAAGAAGTGTAAATATTTGAATACAAAAGTTTAATAGTAGTAAAAAGTCGATATTCAACTAATAAATATAAGAAGTGAAAGTGTGAAGCTACAAGAAGAAAATTGAAAAGGTATGTGTGATTATCCTACATTAGTTATACATTTGAGAAAAACGTTTATAGCATACTTTTCCTCCAAGAACCGTCAAATTCCCTTTCGAGATCGTGTAAATTTAATAACATATAGTAACATTTAATCTTTTTATAATTTATATAAGTTGTAGCCTAAGTTGGTAGCTTACAACATTTAAGCCTTGGCCACTTGAGGTGACAGTACCACTGTCACCCACAGGCCCCTGTTACAATTTCCTGCCTTAGTTGTACCGGATCGCATTTGTTTTCCCTGGGAAATCTTGTGGAAATCGACCTATCTTTGATTGAACTGACAAGTGTGACGTACAACAGCTGACCTATGTCAGTTGTCCGAATTCAGGTGACTGTTTCGCGAACACACGGGGCATGTATAAAAATCCGACTAGGTGACGTATTTGCCAAGCCGTGAAATCCAGTAAAATTAGCATTTTCGATTTTTCTTTTTGTAATTTTTTATGTAAATATAGCTGCATAGAGCAGATTTATTGCATGTAATAGTAAAATGTTGATCCCGCCTTCCCTATTCAAGAAGATAGGAGTTGGGAAATAGGTTTAATTAGAAGTAGTAAAATATTATTAAAATTCGCAAATGAAGGCTTGAGCCTACGTATGGTCAAAATTAAGAAGGCGGTTGCTCAATTCTCTGGGGCCCCTTTTTCCTTCAAGAAGCGTGGTCAACAGGTGTTTCAGGGTTTTTTTCTTACCTTTCGGTTTCGGATTTTGGTCTGAAGCTACCCCTTGATTCTGGAGACGAGGATTAATGTTTTGCTTTGTTTGAGACTTCCTTGATGACTGGAATGGATGGCTGATCTACTACCCCTCAGGAGGTTGCAAAAACCCTGTTAACCCTTTTTTAAATATTTTCTGGTGAACCAGCTTTTAGCTATATAGCTGAGAAACTAATTATGACATTAGTTGAAGAATATATTTATTTTCTTTTTTGAATTTAAACTTTAGGAAATGTTTATTTCCTTAGTTTAGGATAGCGATTTTTTTAGTTATTGTTTTATTGCTCCCGCGCATAAAATTCGTTTAGGGCGATTGCTATATAATTTTAAGACACCTCAATGTACGAGAGAAAAGGTACCTCTTCGCTCCCTGATCTGCTAGATCGTCAACGGCAAAATATGTACACTTAACATTAAATTAATACCTAAAATTAAATCATTAATTTTTAGTAAAACTTAAAACTTAGTAAAATGAACTCCCCCTAAACTAAACTTTAGAAAATGAACTAAATAAACCTAATTCATTTGTAAATTAAAACTAAATCGTATTCTTCTAACCAACCCTTACACCCTATGCCACGTAAGTAAAGCTGGGGGGACCACTATAAGGGGCCACCAAATTTCATATGCCAGGATTTGGTGCTAATTTGTTGCTAATTTGTTACCGAAGAATTAAATTTGTTGCTGCAGCCGTTAACGAGAAATCGCGACCCCTGTGACTTTACGGTAAAGCTGAGGGGCCACCTCATAACTCTGGACTGAAAGGCAATACGAGGATGATTTCAACGCCATAATTTGTTGCTCGGGATGGGGATGTACAACCAATATTAAAGAATCCCAAAAGACTTATAATTTTCTTTTTTTTTTTAAAAAACGGGTTTTTGTTATTATTTTTGTTATTCTTGATAATATTAAGGTAGAAACACTTGTAGTACCCTTATAAAAGGCCGTTCGAATTTGTTACCGCTATTTAAAGCGCCTGAGAGCGTTATTAAGCAAAAATAAAAAAATATTAAAAAATTGAGTCAAAGACCACTGTGCGCCGAGTAAAGTTGAGGGGCCACCTTCTATCTCGGTAGTCTTTAAAGATATTAATCTCAAACAAAAAGCATAATTTGTTGCTAAGAGTTTTTCATTGCATCGTGTAAAACAAGTTATTTAATTCCAATCGTACGATTAAAAAAAAAAATAATAACATATTTTGTACTGTATTTCTAAACCCAACTGGAGGGCCACAAAGTTGTTCATACACTTCTTAGCGCTCAAATAGCACTAAATGTGTATGTAAATGGAAAATTTGTCGCTGCTTCCGTTTTCGAGAAATTGAATTTTTATTTGCTATAAAGTTCAACGTGTTTCATATAGTTTTTACCCTGTATGTCATAAACTAACTAGAGGGCCACAGAACTCAAAAACTAACTAGAGGGCCACAGATTTTTTTTTAGTGACTTATAGTACCTAAAGAGTACTATCAATATATGTTAACAAATAATTTGTTGCTGCTTCCGTTTTCGAGAAATTAAATTTTTATTTGCTATAAAGTTCAACGTGTTTCATATAGTTTTTACCCTGTATCTCAGAAACTAACTAGAGGGCCACAGATTTTTTTCAGTTACTTATAGTACTCAAAGAGTACTACCAATATGAGTTAACAAATAATTTGTTGCTGCTTCCGTTTTCGAGAAATTGAATTTTTATTTGCAATAAAGTTAAACGTGTTTCATATAGTTTTCACCCTGTATCTCAAAAACTAACAAGAGGGCCACAGATTTTTTTCAGATACTTATACTACCCAAAGAGTACTACTAATATGTGTTAAAAAAAAATTTGTTGCTGCTTCCGTTTTCGAGAAATTGAATTTTTATTTGCAATAAAGTTAAACGTGTTTCATATAGTTTTCACCCTGGAACTCAAAAACTAACAAGAGGGCCACAGATTTTTTTCAGTTACTGAGAGTACCTAAAGAGTACTATCAACATGTGTTAACAAATAATTTGTTGCTGCTTCCGTTTTTGAGAAATCGAATTTTTATTTGCTATAAAGTTCAACGTGTTTCATATAGTTTCCACCCTGGAACTCAAAAACTAACAAGAGGGCCACAGATTTTTTTCAGTTCCCTATAGTACCTAAAGAGTACTACCAATATGTGTTAACAAATAATTTGTTGCTGCTTTCGTTTTCGAGAAATTGAATTTTTATTTGCAATAAAGTTAAACGTGTTTCATATAGTTTTACACTGTATCTCAAAAACTAACAAGAGGGGCACAGATTTTTTTCAGTTAGTTGTAGTACCTAAAGAGTACTACCAATACGTGTTAACAAATAATTTGTTGCTGCTTCCGTTTTCGAGAAATTGAATTTTTATTTGCTATAAAGTTCAACGTGTTTCATATAGTTTCCACTCTGGAACTCAAAAACTAACTAGAGGGCCACAGATTTTTTTCAGTCAATTGTAGTACCTAAAGGGTACTACCAACACGTGTTAACAAATAATTTGTTGCTGCTTCCGTTTTCGAGAAATTAAATTTTTATTTGCTATAAAGTTCAACGTGTTTCATATAGTTTCCACCCTGGAACTCAAAAACTAACAAGAGGGCCACATATTTTTTTCAGTTACTTATAGTACCCAAAGAGTACTACCAATATGTGTTAACAAATAATTTGTTGCTGCTTCCATTTTCCAGAAATTAAATTTTTATTTGCAATAAAGTTAAACGTGTTTCATATAGTTTTCACCCTGTATCTCAAAAACTAACAAGAGGGCCACATATTTTTTTCAGTTACTTATAGTACCCAAACAGTGCTACCAATATGTGTTAACAATTAATTTGTTGCTGCTTCCGTTTTCGAGAAATTGAATTTTTATTTGCAATAAAGTTAAACGTGTCTCATATAGTTTTCACCCTGTATCTCAGAAACTAACTAGAGGGCCACAGATTTTTTTCAGTTACTTATAGTACTCAAAGAGTACTACCAATATGAGTTAACAAATAATTTGTTGCTGCTTCCGTTTTCGAGAAATTGAATTTTTATTTGCAATAAAGTTAAACGTGTTTCATATAGTTTTCACCCTGTATCTCAAAAACTAACAGATTTTTTTCAGATACTTATACTACCCAAAGAGTACTACTAATATGTGTTAACAAATAATTTGTTGCTGCTTCCGTTTTCGAGAAATTGAATTTTTATTTGCAATAAAGTTAAACGTGTTTCATATAGTTTTCACCCTGGAACTCAAAAACTAACAAGAGGGCCACAGATTTTTTTCAGTTACTGAGAGTACCTAAAGAGTACTATCAACATGTGTTAACAAATAATTTGTTGCTGCTTCCGTTTTTGAGAAATCGAATTTTTATTTGCTCTAAAGTTCAACGTGTTTCATATAGTTTCCACCCTGGAACTCAAAAACTAACAAGAGGGCCACAGATTTTTTTCAGTTCCCTATAGTACCTAAAGAGTACTACCAATATGTGTTAACAAATAATTTGTTGCTGCTTTCGTTTTCGAGAAATTGAATTTTTATTTGCAATAAAGTTCAACGTGTTTCATATAGTTTTTACCCTGTATCTCAAAAACTAAGAGTACGGGTAGACCTCGTCAGATGTCTATCAGGGGAAATGAATCGACCCCTGCCCTCCGTAAATTCCAGGTACTCTCCGACCCGGAGAGTTAGCACCTGTAACCCTGGGAAATGGACCCTTTCCCAGGGTTACGGGAGAAGACCCCATCTATATGAAAGGCGGAGAGAATGGACCTCGGTACGGTGATCATAGCGTAGGTGGCAAGGCATAGTATAAAAGACAACAACTGTTGCCTTACAGTATGGGGTATGTTCGTCAAAGGCTAGAGGAGAAAAATCTTGATTAAAAATCCTGGCCCTCCAAGTAGGGGATTGAGGCATTAGACTGGTTCTCTAATACTTGTAAAACAAAGCAAATACCAAAAAGCCTAAACAATGCCTCGGAGCAATGGATGGAAACTCTCGAAAACGAAAAAAGCAAAGACAAAGGACTATGAATATAGCTACATGGAATGTACAGGGACTGAATCAAATGTTGGACATTATTGCAACCGAAGTGCAGAATTGTAAGATCGATATTATTGCACTCACTGAGGCAAAAAACAAAAGGAACAGGTACGAATAGTGTCGGTAATTTTGTTCATAATTCACTGGAGTCCCAAAAGAAAGAAGAGCAGTCAGAGGGGTATCCTTGTTGATAAAGAAAAATCTAAAGAATAAAATTACAGACTACGATTGCATTCGTGAAAACATACTTCGAGTGAACATGAAGATGCTTGGACATAATATAAGCATAGAAGCAGTTTACGCACCATCAGATGAGAGAGTAGCTACAAAACAAATGTTCTTTGATCAACTTGATGAGACTATCACAAAAATCGGTAATACCAGATAAATAATTATGCTTGGCGATTTTAATAGCCGAACTGGTAGGCAAACCCAGAGCAAAGTGATAGGACCATTTGGAGAGGAAGTAACAAATGATAATGGCTTAAGACTGATGCAATTGTGTGAAACCCACAACCCAAAAATAAATAATGGATTTTTTAAACATAAGGATATTCATCGATATACCTGGATTCAGCCAACAAGAAATCTTAAATGGACAACACTCGCAATTAAAGTGGTATGATGTGCGAGCACTTCGTGGTGTTACCTGTGGATCTGACCACCATCTGGTAAAAGCAAAGATATTATTCCCTTTAAGAAAAACAAATAAGGACGAAAGTATTACAGAAAATGAAAACCTACAATGCATCGAAGATAATTAAAAATACAACTTTAGAAGTCTAGAAATCGAAAGTACTCAAAGATTGTATCAGAACCGATTAGATGAAAAATTAATAAACACAAATCACCCATTTGAAGAGATATTTATACAAACATAATAAAAAGCTCGAAGGAAGCAAGCAACGAAGCTGTTGGATACCAAGATAATAGAAATAACAGGAAGTGGTGGTGGGACAAAATACAGGAAATGGTCAAAGAGAAAAAACGCACATACTTGAAATGGCTCAGTACTAAAGAGCAAAGAGATCTAGAAATCTAAAGGGAAACCAGAAGACAGCTAGAAATTTGAAACGCACAGAAAAAAATGAAATGATCGAGCGCAAGTGCCACGACATAAATACACACGCAGGAGGTAGGCAGAGTTCTGAAGTATGGAAATTCATTTCTACACTAAAAAACCCAACAAAATAAAAAGTAGACATCCAGATAATCAAACCAGAACAATGGACAGAACACTACAAGGGACTGCTGCAGGAGACGAAACCCGAATATCTGGCAGCTTCTCCGAGGAGAGACATAGAAGGAGAGGAAGTAATCATCGAAAAAGAAATGATAAAGAATAATATTAAAAAGCTTAAATCCGGAAAAGCTAGCTGACCTGGGGGAATATATACTGAAATGCTCAAATGTGGATCAAATAAACTACTCGAAAATCTCACATATATTATCAATCAATGCATAAACGGACATCCAGTACCTAATGATTGGAAAATTGCATTTATATCCTCAATACATAAAAAATGAAACAAGCTGGATTGCAACAATTACAGAGGAATTTCTGTAACCAGTACTCTAAGTAGATTGTACGGTAGGATTCGTAGAGATCTAATAGAGAATGAAGTAGAGCAAAGTGGGTTTCGTGCAGGCAAATCTTGTAGTGATAATGTTTTTTGTCTTAAACAAGTAATTGATAAAAGGAGCGGCAGAAATATAGAGACTCATGTTACCTTTGTGGACCTACAAAAAGCATATGATACCGTTCCAGTAGAAAAATTATGGACAGTGAGTAAACTAATATCTTTTTTTTTACTTACTTATTCCAGTCCGGAAAACTACAGTTTCTGAGCCCAGTATCGGGCTGTTGATTGTTTGTCCATAGATCAAGCGTCGAGGGTACATCTATGTGGACAGTTAGGGCAGATAAGTAGGTGTTTCCTTATCCTGTATAGCTCCGCAGTCGCACTTGTCGTCATTTCCATCCAACAGGCCCCATCTGATGAAATTGGTCTTAACAGGGGCTACACCAGTTCTGATGCGGTTCAACATTCGCCAGGTTCTCCAGTCGCTTGATGTTCCGGTCGGAGGGAGTTCTGTTATTCGATAGCAGGCGGGTGGTTCATCCAGTGGCGCGCCCAGGAAGCGCCTTCTTGACTTCTGTTTTGTAGTAAGGATTCTACCATTTGAACAAGTTGGTAGTCTTTCAGTGTATCATAGACTTTATACAGCAAGTTTCTGTGATGACGGTTCATATTACCGAACCGAACCAAACCTGTTATTTGTTTTTTCTCGAACCCATCTTCGATGTGTTCCGTCAGTGCTAGTATTTGGCTGGTGCATGACTTCCCAGGTCTAAAGCCGGCTTGCTGTGGAATGATTTTTGAGTCGACAGTCCTCTCTAGTCGTTGGAGGATTAGCCTTGTATATGTGACAAAGAAGCGATATGGGGCGGTAGCTTTTTGGTGACTCAGGGTCTTTCCAAGGTTTTAGCAATGCTACGACTTTCGACTTCCTCCATACTTTTGGTATCTGGAATGTAACTCGACAGGTGTTAAAACGTTTAAGAATCCAGTTTTTTGCTATTGTCCTGAAGTTTTTGATTTGTCGTCTTCTCCTGCTGCTTTGCCATTTTTCAATGAGTTTATCCCTTTATCTAGCTCTTTTATGGTAAAGGGCGTGTTAAAGTGGTTCTTCTCGGTTATTGGAGACCGATTGATGCATTTTTTTTGGCATTTTTTGTCCGATATACCGTTGAGGAGCAGTTGGTGAGCTACTTGGTTAGCAGTAGCATTTGACGGCGCTTTGTTTTGCTTTGGATCTCCATTTAGCTGTTTGATTAAGTTCCAAGCCATTTTGCTGCTGTGCGGGGGGTGTCAATCCACTTTTTTTCTCGAGTCTCGCTCAGTGCTATCATGCGCAGTACAGCAGGCTATAGTTTCTTCGCTAAACGGGTCCTTGTTAAAATGTTCTTCGTACTTGTTTAAGAACCCTTTAGAGGCTTCTGACAGCCTCGGTATGAAATGTTGCCTGCAGCCTCTTGGTATGTAATCGCTTTGATACCCTTTGTAAGATTTGCAAAAAGGTTTGGTAGTTTTGTGGTGATGGGTCTAGATTTTCGAGTTCGGCATCTAGATTAGCTGAGTATCCGGGCCAATTTGCATTTTTAAAATTAAAACGTCTTCGAAAAGTTATCTCAGCTGTTTTGATGACTGAACAGACTTGAACTCCAATAGGTCTGTGTTGAGTCTTTGGCAATGACTCATACACGTGTTTTATACATGAGTCTTGGATCTTTTGGCTCACAAAGCAGTTATGGGGATTATAGCCGCGTTTTCAGATCTTGCTGTTGAACGAGCACGGCAACTTTGGATCGTGGAGAAGAGAAAGTTTGTTGACTTCTGCCCACTCTTCCAGAAGTTGCCCATTTGTATCGGTTTCATTGTAGCCCCACGATGTGCTGTGAGAGTTAAAATCTCCAACGATAACTGAATCTCCTGTCTCCCATAGTTCTCCGGCATTTCTAGTTTCAGTGATTTGCCAGGGGGTTTGTAAACGGATGATATGGTAAAAGCTCCGTTTTCGATGGTTAGTATTTCAGTATCGTGGGTTACTTTTTTGCCGGTAGATGTCAGCGACATGTTAGTACTTACAAAAATGGTGCTACCATACTTGTTATGGGAGGATTCGACGGCAAGACGCATACCATCAATGTTGGGCCTGTTTGCGTTTTCATCTCTGTGCGTTTCCTGAAGGCATAGTACGTCCCATTTATGTGTTTGGCATAGTTGAGTGAGTTTATGTGTTTATCTTTCGTGATACCCTCGATGGTCAGGCTAACAATTGTCAGGGTTGGCTCTGACAAGAGCCTGTTGTTCAGATCGTTTTGCATTGGTTTCCGTTGTTGGAAGGATTGGCCACTGTCTATATCAATCATACATACATAGAAGCAATAAAAGAAATATACAAAAAGTCAAAATCTAAAATAAAAATTCAATTTCTCGAAAACGGAAGCAGCAACAAATTATTTGTTAACACATATTGGTAGTACTTTTTGGGTACTATAAGTAACTGAAAAAAATCTGCGGCCCTCTTGTTAGTTTTTGAGTTCCAGAATGGAAACTATATGAAACACGTTGAACTTTATAGCAAATAAAAATTCAATTTCTCGAAAACGGAAGCAGCAACAAATTATTTGTTAACACTCATTGGTAGTACTCTTTGGGTACTATAAGTAACTGAAAAAAATCTGTGGCCCTCTTGTTAGTTTTTGAGATACAGGGTGAAAACTATATGAAACACGTTTAACTTTATTGCAAATAAAAATTCAATTTTTCGAAAACGGAAGCAGCAACAAATTATTTGTTAACACATGTTGGTAGTACTCTTTAGGTGCTATAAGTAACTGAAAAAACTCTGTGGCCCTCTTGTTAGTTTTTGATATAGAGGGTGAAAACTATATAAAACACGTTTAACTTTATTGCAAATAAAAATTAAATTTCTCGAAAACGGAAGCACCAACAAATTATTTGTTAACACATGTTGGTAGTACTCGTTAGTTACTATAAGTAACTTAAAAAAATCTGTGGCCCTCTTGTTAGTTTTTGAGATAGAGGGTGAAAACTATATGAAACACGTTTAACTTTATAGCAAATAAAAATTCGATATCTCGAAAACGGAAGCAGCAACAAATTATTTATTAACACATGTTGATAGTACTTTTTTAGTACTATAAGTAACTGAAAAAAATCTGTGGCCCTCTTGTTAGTTTTTGAGGTACAGGGTGAAAACTATATGAAACACGTTTAACTTTATTGCAAATAAAAATTCAATTTCTCAAAAACGGAAGCAGCAACAAATTATTTGTTAACACATGTTGGTAGTACTCTTTAGGTACTATAAGTAACTGAAAAAAATCTGTGGCCTTCTTGTTAGTTTTTGAGATACAGGGTGAAAACTATATGAGACACGTTTAACTTTATTGCAAATAAAAATTAAATTTCTCGAAAACGGAAGCAGCAACAAATTATTTGATAACACATATTGGTAGTACTCTTTAGGTACTATACGTAACTAAAAAAAATCTGTGGCCCTCTTGTTAGATTTTGAGATAGAGGGTGAAAACTATATGAAACACGTTTAACTTTATAGCAAATAAAAATTCGATATCTCGAAAACGGAAGCAGCAACAAATTATTTATTAACACAAGTTGATAGTACTTTTTTAGTACTATAAGTAACTGAAAAAAATCTGTGGCCCTCTTGTTAGTTTTTGAGGTACAGGGTGAAAACTATATGAAACACGTTTAACTTTATTGCAAATAAAAATTCAATTTCTCAAAAACGGAAGCAGCAACAAATTATTTGTTAACATATGTTGGTAGTACTCTTTAGGTACTATAAGTAACTGAAAAAAATCTGTGGCCTTCTTGTTAGTTTTTGAGATACAGGGTGAAAACTATATGAAACACGTTTAACTTTATTGCAAATAAAAATTCAATTTCTCGAAAACGGAAGCAGCAACAAATTATTTGATAACACATATTGGTAGTACTCTTCAGGTACTATACGTAACTAAAAAAAATCTGTGGCCCTCTTGTTAGATTTTGAGATAGAGGGTGAAAACTATATGAAACACGTTTAACTTTATAGCAAATAAAAATTCGATATCTCGAAAACGGAAGCAGCAACAAATTATTTATTAACACATGTTGATAGTACTTTTTTAGTACTATAAGTAACTGAAAAAAATCTGTGGCCCTCTTGTTAGTTTTTGAGGTACAGGGTGAAAACTATATGAAACACGTTTAACTTTATTGCAAATAAAAATTCAATTTCTCAAAAACGGAAGCAGCAACAAATTATTTGTTAACACATGTTGGTAGTACTCTTTAGGTACTATAAGTAACTGAAAAAAATCTGTGGCCTTCTTGTTAGTTTTTGAGATACAGGGTGAAAACTATATGAAACACGTTTAACTTTATTGCAAATAAAAATTCAATTTCTCAAAAACGGAAGCAGCAACAAATTATTTGTTGACACATATTGGTAGTACTCTTTAGGTACTACAACTAACTGAAAAAAATCTGTGGTCCTCTTGTCAGTTTTTGAGATACAGGGTGAAAACTATATGAAACACGTTTAACTTTATTGCAAATAAAAATTCAATTTCTGGAAAACGGAAGCAGCAACAAATTATTTGTTAACACATATTGGTAGTACTCTTTAGGTACTATAAGTAACTGAAAAAAATCTGTTGCCCTCTTGTTAGTTTTTGAGATAGAGGGAGAAAACTATATGAAACACATTATTTGCAACAAATTATTTGTTAACACATATTGGTAGTACATTTTGGGTACTATAAGTAACTGAAAAAAATCTGTGGCCCTCTTGTTAGTTTTTGAGTTACAAAATGGAAACTATATGAAACACGTTGAACTTTATAGCAAATAAAAATTCAATTTCTCGAAAACGGAAGCAGCAACAAATTATTTGTTAACACTTATTGGTAGTACTCTTTAGGTACTATAAGTCACAAAAAAAATCTGTGGCCCTCTAGTTAGTTTTTGAGTTCCAGGGTGGAAACTATATGAAACACGTTGAACTTTGGGTACTATAAGTAACTGAAAAAAATCTGTGGCCCTCTAGTTAGTTTCTGAGATACAGAGTAAAAACTATATGAAACACGTTGAACTTTATAGCAAATAAAAATTTAATTTCTCGAAAACGGAAGCAGCAACAAATTATTTGTTAACATATATTGATAGTACTCTTTTGGTACTATAAGTCACAAAAAAAATCTGTGGCCCTCTAGTTAGTTTTTGAGTTCCAGGGTGGAAACTATATGAAACACGTTGAACTTTATAGCAAATAAAAATTCAATTTCTCGAAAACGGAAGCAGCAACAAATTATTTGTTAAGACGTATTGGTAGTACTCTTTAGGTACTACAACTAACTGAAAAAAGTCTGTGGCCTTCTTGTTAGTTTTTGAGATACAGGGTGAAAACTATATGAAACACGTTTAACTTTATTGCAAATTAAAATTCAATTTCTCGAAAACGGAAGTAGCAACAAATTATTTGTTAACACATATTGGTAGTACTCTTTAGTTTCTATAAGTAACTGAAAAAAATCTGTGGCACTCTTGTTAGTTTTTGAGATACAGGGTGAAAACTATATGAAACACGTTTAACTTTATTGCAAATAAAAATTCAATTTCTCGAAAACGGAAGCAGCAACAAATTATCTGTTAACACATGTTGGTAGTACTCTGTAGGTACTCTAAGTAACTGAAAAAAATCTGTTGCCCTCTTGTTTGTTTTTGAGATACAGGTAGAAAACTATATGAAACACGTTTAACTTTATTGCAAATAAAAATTCAATTTCTCGAAAACGGAAGCAGCAACAAATTATTTGTTAACACATATTGGTAGTACTCTTTGGGTACTATAAGTAACTGAAAAAATCTGTGGCCCTTGTTTTAGTTTTTGAGATACAGGGTGAAAACTATATGAAACACGTTTAACTTTATTGCAAATAAAAATTCAATTTCTCGAAAACGGAGGCAGCAACAAATTATTTGTTAACACATATTAGTAGCACTCTTTGGGTACTATAAGTAACTGAAAAAAATCTGTGGCCCTCTTGTTAGTTTTTGAGTTCCTGGGTGGAAACTATATGGAACACGTTGAACTTTATAGCAAATAAAAATTCAATTTCTCGAAAACGGACGCAGCAACAAATTATTTGTTAACATATATTGATAGTACTCTTAAGGTACTATAAGTCACTAAAAAAAATCTGTGGCTCTATAATTAGTTTTTGAGTTACAGGGTGAAAACTTTATGAAACACGTTGAACTTTATAGCAAATAAAAATTCAATTTCTCGAAAACGGAAGGCAGCGACAAATTTTTCATTTACATCCACATTTAGTGGTATTTGAGCGCTAAGAAGTATATTAACAACTTTGTGGCCCTCCAGTTGGGTTTAGAAATACAGTACAAAATATTGTTACGGGTTCACAACGACAAATTAAAACTCGCAATTGTTGAAAACGATACGTCAATTTATTCCGACAAATTATGTACAAAAACACGCACTTAAACTTACTAATAACTTGCTAATAATTCACTACTTTAATACGCCTATTAACTTCGCGTTAACATCTAGCGATCACTACCATTGGTTATCTCTGACTGACTTGATGCACGACGTCCGGCCCTATATATGAGGGTCTGCCCACTATTCGAGAATTTTCCATCCTTGTTCGACTCGGAATCACTCCGCCCTTTTCTAGAACCGGACCGTTCTCATACCAGTTTGTCACAGGTAACGCAACTAAAACCTAGATTAAGAATACAACCATAAAATACGTCAACCTAATACTACACTAAACCTAAATAAATTCTAACTATAAAATTTAAATAACTTAAATTTGTAACACTATTCTCCTCTTCAGGTTTGATCGTCTCGATCAACATTTCCTAGGTAAGGTTTTAGTCTATCTAGATGAACAACTTTCATCTTGGACTTCGGGCTTTTCTGGATTCGGTAGACTACATCATTAATTCTCTAACAATTTTATAAGGCCCTTCCCATGGTGGTGTCAACTTAGGTGATCTTCCTTTCTTGCGTTGAGGATTGTATAGCCAGACTTGATCATCCTCTTTGAACACTGAAGAGTTTGCTTTCAGGTCATACCTCGCTTTCATGCGGTCACTGGCTATTTCTATTCGCTCTCTAACCACTTCATGGATATCGTGCATCTTTTGCCTTAAACGTTCGACATAGTCATTAACCTCTAAGTGTTCTTCTTCAGTTGAACCAAACATGATATCACATGGTAAACGCAGTTCTCTACCAAACGTATTGTGAATGGCGGTTCTATAGGCCATCAAAAACAATGGAATATATTGGTCCCAATCTGTTTGGTGCTCATCAACAACTTTGCAAAGATGTTCTTCTATTGTTTTATTAAATCTTTCAACCATGCCATCTGACTGCGGATGTAAAGCAGTAGTCCGTGTTTTATGTATTCCTAAAAGGTCACAGAGATTCTGGAATAGCTTTGATTCAAAGTTTCTTCCTTGATCTGAATATAGTTCCAAAGGAATGCCAAATCGGCTGAAAACATCATTTACCAGAACTTCTGCAACTGTAGCGGCCTCTTGGTTAGGCAAAGCAAAAACTTCTGGCCATTTGCTAAAGTAATCCATGACAACAAGGATGTATTTGTTGCCCTTTTTAGTTTCTGGAAATGGTCCGGCCACATCAATAGCAATGCGTTCGAATGGCAGACCTACGTTATATTGTTTCATTTGACCTCTGGACCTTGTTTTGGGACCTTGGCTGGCTGCACAAGTCGAACATCGGCGGCACCAGTTTTTCACACCTTGAAAGTAATTGACCCAATAAAATCGGTTTCGAATTTTGTCCATGGTTTTATTTATGCCTAGGTGCGCGCCTGATTTTCCACCATGGCATTCGGCCATTATATTGTCTACCATGCTCCTAGGAACCACTACTTGATTAATCACAGTAAGGCCATCGGCACTTTCCCAGGCACGTTTAAGGATGTTTTCCTCTACTATCAGTGAATCCCATTGTGCCCACAGTGATTTGAATATCACCCCTTGGTTTGCGATATCTTGCCATGATGGTCGTGGCTTATTCTCTTCTTTCAATCGCAAGATAGGTCTCACATCTTTGTCGTCAAGTTGTGTGGTTCTAATTGAAGCCGACATCCATTCTTCATCTGGTTCTAATTTTATCTGACGCACGTAGTTAATTCCTTCTTTCTGGTCAATTCTGCTGCAATGTTTACAATATTCAGGGCAAGGTCTTCTGGACAATGCATCTGCATTATTATGCACCCTTCCCGCTCGGTGCTTAATTTGATAATGGTATTGTTGTAGCTTTTCTATCCATCTCGCGACTTGCCCCTCAGGTTGTTTCATTTTCATGAGCCACTGTAACGCAGCATGATCCGTTCTAATCAGAAACTCTTGTCCGTAGAGATATTTGTGAAAGTGATCTACGGATTTAACTATGGCTAGGAGCTCCTTTCTAGTAACACAATAATTTCTCTCTGGTTTGGATAGCTTTTTGCTGAAAAATTCGATGACCCGTTCTTCTCCATCTTGTACTTGGGAGAGTACTGCTCCTATGCCATCGTTGCTCGCATCAGTATCTAATATGAATTTTCCTTTTTGAATGGGATATGCAAGAATCGGACTAGAACATAATGCTGCTTTTAGTCTTCGAAATGCTTGGTCACATTCGGTATTCCATTTGTAAGAAGCTTTATCTTCTGTAAGTCTATGTAATGGAGACGCTATTTTGGCGAATCCTTCTACAAATCGTCTGTAGTATGTACACACACCCAAAAAGCTTCTCAATTCATGTTTATGACGAGGTTAAGGCCATTCTTTTATTGCCTGTAACTTCTTTTCGTCGGTATGGATGCCTTCTCGGGAAACGACGTGACCCAGGAACTCAACTTTTTCTTGGAACAGAAAACATTTCTTTGAGTTCAATTTAAGATTTGCGTTCCTGATTCTTGAGAATACTTCTCGTAAATTATCTAGATGATCTTGAAATGATTTCCCCATTACTATGACATCATCCAAATAGACTAGGCAGGTTTTCCAAGTAAGGCCACGTAGAACGACTTCCATTAGTCTTTCAAATGTAGCTGGGGCATCGCAAAGGCCAAATGGCATCACATTAAACTGATAAAGTCCACTTCCAGCAGAGAATGCAGTCTTCTCTATATCTCTTTCAAAGATTCCTACTTGCCAATACCCACTTTTCAGGTCAAGAGTAGAAAACCAATATGATCCTGCCAACGTTGTTAATGTGTCGTCTATTCTTGGCAGTGGGTAACTATCTTTCTTGGTCACATCGTTAAGTTTCCTGTAGTCGACACAAAATCTAGTACTTCCATCCTTTTTAGTGACCAACACCACAGGAGATGACCAAGGACTTGATGACTCTTCAATAACACCGTCGCTGAGCATTTTATTAATGAGATTGTGAACTACTTCTTGCTTGGCCATTGGTAGTCTTCTTGGGGGCTGTCTTATCGGTTGGGCATCGCCAGTGTTGATAGCATGTTGAATGAGGTTTGTGCGTCCCGAACTACTCCTGGTTTCGAAGATATTACTTTGTTCTTCTATAAACTCTCTCGCTTTACTAAATTCTTCTGGAGTGAGATGTTGCCAAGTTGACTCAAATTGCTGAAGTACCTCCATTGGTAACTTGCTTGTATCCTCGGAAGTTGGCTCTTCACATCTTGTTACTTTCTGTACTGGTTCAAATAATGCTACTACCTCCCCCTTATTAATTTTGACACTATTTGGGAAAATATTGGCGACTCTAATCGGGATGTCTTTATCGGTTTTAACTAGTGATTTTGCAACGAGGTAGGTGTTGGGCGTGTTTTGTTGGCTTATGAGTCCGACGCAGCTTGATGTTTTACTTTCTAGCCTCCCAAAAATTATGGTCTCACTGTTACCGACTAGTCTTGTTGTGCATACTGCCACCACCTTTATTGGTTCTTTATTGATGTGACTATTTGACAAAATGAACTCTTCGTTCCCAAATCTTAGGGTATTAAGTTTATTATCAAACGCAAATCCATGTTTAATTATCAGGTCCATTCCCAAAATAAATTCGTCTTCTATGTCTGCAACTAATACCGAGTGGCGAATCTTCAACCTCCCCAGCTGTAGGTCTATGTCTGTCTGCCCCAACACGTCAGCGGATTCTCCAGTCACAGTCTTAAGTGTTATTTTCTTTTCTGTTGGTCGAATTTTATATCTCGTTGCAATTTTGAACTTAAGCAATGATATGGCAGCACCAGTGTCTACTGTTATATTAACTTTTCTTCCATTAATAAGTCTGTCGATGTTAAGACTGTCAGCAGTATGTTTTAAGCTCTTGATAGAGTAAATTTTGGGGGCTAAATTCCCATTAGCCAACACCCGCCCCTCTGCGTTGACTAGTTTTAGTTTTCCTGATCTCTTCTTCGGTACTCTCTCTGTCCCACTAGATGGTGAGCGAGACCTCATTTGGACACGACAATCGCGTTGAATATGCCCTGTCCTTTCTTTCAAAGAATCAATCTTCTCTATCAGTGATTGAAACAGTTGGTTTAGCGTTTTTAAGTTGACCTCATCTCCAGTGCTCATTTCTTCTCCCTCCTGAATTGAATCACCTCTTACTTTTGGCCTGGACATATTATTTGATGATTTAATTTCAAGGGCTCGAATCAACACTTCACTGCTGTTATGGAACCGTTCTCGACGTAGTCATTTTGCTAAGTCCGTGTCTCGCAAGCCGTTAATAAAGCGATCTACCGTGAAGGGATCTCTGTAATTTTCTGACATTTCTGGGTAAGCCAAGTACATCAGCCTCCTGATATCCGCTTCATACTCTTGTAATGACTCTCCTGCTCTTTGTTGACGAACATTTAATTCTGACCAATGTAAATTTCGCAAGTGTTCGTCTCCATACCTTCTTTCTAGCACTGCCACTAAAGCGTTATAATTCTGTTTTTGTTCGACTGGAATGGACCGTAAAAATCCGAGTGCAGGTTCCCGTAGAGCTACTAACAACGCTCTAGCTTTTTCGTCCTCGTCCCAACCATTTGCAGCGGCGGCAGCTTCAAATTGTTGTTTTTAGGTGGACCAGGAGGACGTACCGTTAAAATTTGGAGGATTAATGTTTTGGTTGGATTTCACAACACATCCCTGAGCTTTTATTTTGTTATGTTCTTTCTGAAGCTGTATAAGCTGTTTTGACACATCCTGGAGCTTTTCTTCCACTGTTTGAAAAACTTCTTCTCTTACATTCTGTAGCTTGGTCTCCACTTTTTCTTCAACATTCTGCAATTTGTTCTGTAACGTTTCTTCTACATTCTGCAATTTGTTTTGTACCTTTTCTTCTACATTCTGCATTCTCTGAGTTATTTCTTCCTTAAGATCTTCGGTTGCTGCCTTGAACTCTCCTCTAAGCTGCTCGGAGTTGCTCTTTATTTGATCGAAGTTTTCTTGAATGCCATCTAATCTTTGCTCAAATGTCTGTTTCATATCGTTTTGGTTTTGTTCAATGGTCTGTCTTATATCGTTCTGGTTTTGAGCCATTTGAGCTGCTAGAGCCTGCATCATTTTAGTTAGATCTTCCATCTTTGCCGATCCTTGTCTAGTAAGCATCAACTTCCTGATAAATCACTTAAAATGTTTATTTTTTGGTCTATAAAGCTAATGTCGTAGTCGGATTTGTTTTTTTTTCATTCAATATCTCCTCTGATTCTTAAATAGGACCTAATGGAATGTTCTAGAATATACTAGTAAATGTCACTCTTTCTGCTACTAGGCAAATGTAGAAGCCAGTTTTTGATTATCTCTTTTGGTTCTCGAATAGATCGTCGTAGAATGTTATGGAATATTCTAGAAATTCTTTCTAATTCTCACTATTTAAATATTTAAATAACTTAGCTAATGTCGAAGTCGGTTTTTGTATATTTCTTCTGGTTCTCGAATAGAACGTCGTAGAATGTTTTGGAATATTCTAGAAAATCTTGGTAATTCTTACTTTTGAAATAACTAAGCTACTGTCGAAGTCGGTATTTGTATGTCTCTTCTAGTTTTTGAATAGAACATCGTAGAATGTTATGGAATCTTCTAGAAATTCTTTCCAGTTCTTACTTTTGAAATAGCTAAACTAATGTCGAAATCGGTATTTGTATATCTCTTCTAGTTTTTGAATAGAACGTCGTAGAATGTTATGGAATCTTCTAGAAATTCTTTGTAGTTCTTACTAAAACTAAATTCTTCTATCAGGATCATCGTCACCAAGTTCTTGTAAAATTTTCATTTTGTACGGGTGGAATTTATGCAATTTTAAAACTTTTGTGACAGCTGTCCGAGATATCCCCGTTGTTGAAGATTCTAGGTCCCTGTCTTTTTTTATCTTTTACAGATCCTCTCTGCAAATTTTTGAACTAAATAAAAATAATTTCAATTCGTTCTTCCACACTATAAATCATTTTCAAAATTTTAATAACCAACGAAATAAGTAAATTATACGGCAAGGCAAAATTGAAACTGAGTAAAAGAACCGATAAAAAAAAATTGAAAAAGACAAGAAAGGTAATATTCGCATTATCGCAAAAAATATTATTGAGATTGTACCAGACAATGCTGGTGTTAAAATAAATTTAATTATTGGAGTTTTTATAATTTATTTTATGGGCTACTTAAATTTTAAATGGGTGACAATATCTCCGGAGGGGCAGAACATTTGTGCTTTATGTGCTTTTTGTTTAAATAGCAGTTTTGCCCGAATTTAAAGGAAGCATTTGATTTTACCTCAAATTTTTTATGATCAGTGATCAGCATTTTTTTTGTTTTAGATTTTAAAGTGAATGGGGGTGGGGTTTAAGGGGTGGGTGGAGGTAGTGTGAGAAAATGAAAAAATAATTAAAAAATTTATTAAATTGATATACAAACCTTTTATACTCAATAATGTTATTTTTTTCAGAAAAAAACATTATTTTTTAAAATTTAGGGGTAGTTTTTATTTTTCCAAAAAAAATTTTTCGCCCAATGATTAGCATTTCTTGTAAGCTTTCCAGGAAGCTATCACATGTGGGGTATTGCTATTTAAGATTTTAAAGTGAGTAGGGGTGGGGCTTAAGGAGTGGGTCGGGGTGGTTCGAAAAATATGTCATTTGTATTCCCTTCGACTTTTATAGAAACTGTATTTTTTATTTTTTTCATATCTCCCTTGGTTTAAAAAATATAGTCATTGTAATTTTTAAAAACTCACCCTATACATATATAAGCATAGTGATTTGCAGGAAGACATTTGCACAGGTATGTACAGTACAGTCCCGATTATCCGAAATAATGTGGACCAAAGTGATTTCGGATAATCGAAATTTCGGTTAATCCGATTTTTTTTTGGAAAATAAGAGTGTAAAATGTGTATATCATTAGATGGACTTAAAAACATATTTGTATCACTCTGTCGGCTAACTAAAACAATTCGCATTTTAGACCGTCGTATTGCCGTGAAACCCCGAGGGGAACCACCTAGCAGTATAGGTGAATCCCAGACGCGTTTCGTATAATGCAGATTTTTTCGGTTAATCGGGATTTTTGTTTTTAAGGTTTGTTTCGGATAAACCGGATTTCGGAAAATCGCGATTCGGATTATCGGGATTGTACTGTACTTAGAAAATTGACTGGTTTAATGTTATTGTAATATAGGCCGGGTATGTATGATTTTCCTACATTGTTTATAATTAAGAAAGCCACTTACACTTTTATTCTTTTAAACAATCATTTTTAAGTTATTGAACAAATTGGTAGCTTAAAAGATTGAAGCCGATCGATTTAACAGTTATACTGTCAAAGTGTAGCAGTATAGCACACAACCAGTGGCGCACCCAGGAATCTGTCTTGGGGGGGCCCGAGGCCTCTTGGGGGGGGGACCGAAGACTCATAATGTCGAATTTTGAGCTATTTTTCGAGTTTTTTCATGAAATATGTGGAAAATATGTAAGAAAATCTAAGGCTTGGGGGGGGGCCCGGGCCCCGGGGGTGCGCCCATGACACAACTACGACATTTGTTGTTAAGCTAAAAACTAATTTTTAGTAAATTCGTATCTTTTGTGGTTATATACATGAAATAAAAAAGTTGATTATAATCTCTAAAAAACTAGCAGGCTTACAAAAAAACCGTTAACTTCATTTAATTCGACGTAGTCGCTTATAAAAAACTACTAAATTTCATTAAATTTGTGTACAAGATGGTGACGATATTAAAATTTTTCGAGAAAGAAAATTTTTAGCTTTTGCTCGATTTTTTAACATCCCCTGCCCTGTAGATATTTTGAATTTCGATTTTTGAAATCCCCATTAAATGTGTTATTGTATGGTAGTGGTGGTTAGCACCCTCAAAGATCTAACCTGGCACTTAGGAAATCCCCATGTAGTTACTTTTACACATAACGGAATGACGAGAGAATTAGTACATACCTGTGTAAATTGATGACGTAAACGGTAGAGGGAAGTAGCTCTGATCGATTGCCTCCCGGTGTTTTTTTGTGTGTGTTAGTATATGGCAGTGGCGGCTCGTGGGGTAGTACCACGGAGCCGTGGCACTAAGCCCTGTGCAATGCAGTGGATCACACTCCGAATCGATAATGAGCTACCCCTGTCTGACCAGCTGGCTGACGCGTGTGTGAAGTGGGGTGTGCGCCGCTTTGCTCCTGGCGCCGCCAAACAGAGAGAGATAAGTATTTACTAGTTTAGTTTAGTTTGTTTATTGGTAATATTACATCCAGAAGGCGCTTTTACAAGTCATAAAAAATATAAATGTACAGAACAGTCTCATTATAAAATTAATTAAAATAGAATAAATCTTTTTCAATCTATACATAAATTGTTTTTTTCCCTTAAATCTACTAATTTTTCAAGATTAAAATATTTGACTAGCAGTAATAATCATAGTTATGTTAAGAACTGAAAACTTGAATAAAAAGACAAATAGAAACTGGACTGGCTAATTACAGAAGAACTACAAAGTTGAAGATAAAAACAGAAATACACAAATCTTAATCAAAAACAAAATCACTGTTGAGATACTCCTCAAAAGAGTAGAAAGCACCCTGCTTGAGGTATTTTTCAACCACCTGTGTGAACCTATGATCCTCCAATGATCTGATGTTCTCTGGTAAAACGTTGAAAAACTTTATGCCATAGTGGTCAGCACCCCTTCTTGTTCTTTCTAGCCTATGGAAGGTAGGTATTAGATTGTTTTTATTTCTAGTTTCAAAAGAATGTACATTACCATGAGTTGTAAACTGATTTAAGTTCTGTTTAATAAAGTTTAGAGAATTTAAAATGAAAATACATGTACTATGTCTACAGCAGTCTCTGTATTTGAGATTCGCAATTATTCTTACACACCGACGTTGTAATTTAAATATTTGTTCTGCTTTGGAAGAGTGACCCCAATTCAGAACCGCATATGACATATTTGAGCAAACGTAACCATGATATGCTACCAGCAGAGTTTTGGTTGAGACAGAGACAGAGTTTTTGATAAACTTCTGACAAGAAAAATAATTTTGGACAGTTCTGAACTGAGATGATTGACATGTGCCTCCCATGTTAGTCCAGGGTCAAGGTAAACTCCAAGAAACTCTACTGAGTCATCCCCCTTTATCATGGGTTCTGTTGTTCTGAGTGAAAAATTTATATTTTGGGTTTTACTAACGTTAAGACTCAACTTATTAGCCAAAAACCAATTTTGTAAATTAGTTTCATTGTCTGTGATGGACTTAGGAATAAAATTGTTGAGGTTATACAGCTGGAGCGAAGTTGTATCGTCTGCAAACAAAATTAACAAAAAATTTATAAAATCTCAAAAAAGAGGTGTACCATTCACGTAAATGAGGAACAATAATGGTCCTAGCACGGAACCCTGAGGCACACCATGCCTTATTTTTAGTTTATTAGATTTGACATTATTAAAAAACACATATTGTTCACGCTCTTCAAGGTAAGATTTGATCAATGTTATGCTGCTTTCGTCATAGTTGTAGTAATTTAATTTTGTGAAAAGAATCTCAAATGATATGCAATCGAAAGCTTTAGTAAGATCTAAGAAGGAAGCATATGTGTCAAGTTTAATCTCAAATCCATCAGAAACAAATTTTGTCAGACAGTTTATAGCCAAAGTTGTAGATTTCTTGTTACGGAAACCGAACTGGTTTTGAGTGAAAATATTGTTAGTATCAAAGTACTCATTGATCTGGTCTTTGATAAGTGATTCAAAAACTTTCGAGATAATGGGCAGTAAAGGAACCGGGCGATAATTACCCTCTTCCTCAGGGCTACCTTTATTTTTGTAAATGGGAATTACCTTAGCAGTTTTCAATAAAGAAGGAAAGTAACTTTTTTGAATACATATATTGATAAGTATTGTTAGAGGTTCACTTATAATATTTTTGAGGCATTTGATTATTTTGGAATTCATATCAAAGCAGTCTTTACTGTTGCTGTTTTTTAAAGAAGTAATTTTTTCACTTACCATTTAATGAGTTACTTCTCGAAATTTGAGAAACTCACCAATGGGAGCATCAGTCAAGTAGTCTCTGAAGCTATTATTTGTTGTAGGTAGCTTGTTTAAAACTTCATCTGCTATATTAGTAAAAAACTCGTTTAAATGTTGTGAATTTAAGTTGCAGTTTGTTGGGGTTTTCTTTGAGTTAGACTGAGACTTGATAATGCTCCACATTTCTAGTGGCTTATTTGCAGAATTGTTGATGTAGTTGTCATGTGCTGTTTTTTTAGCAGTGATTATTTCTGATTTGTAACGCTTCCTATAATCTTTTACCATGTCCTGCGGAACTAAAATGGAATTACTCTTGTTAATAAGACTTAATGTTTGAAGCCTGTCTCTCATGTTTTTTAGGTGTTCATTAAACCAGTTCACCTGTATTCCTTTGCTATTTTCACGAACTAATCTGCTTTTTATTGGAAGACATAAGTCCATTGCATTGCTTATTGCATTGAAAAAATTCAAAAACTTTGTTTCGATTTGCGCGTTACTGTCTGTAATTGTCTTCCAGTTAAGACTAAGTAATTTTTTATTTAACTCAGACAAACCTTCATCCGTGATTGGTCTATAGTTGATTCGACGGCTAGAGCCAGGTATCAAGTGAACTGGAAATGTACATGTAATTCCATTGTGGTCAGAAAGCTTGAGTGATTCTAGGTTGTAAGGTGTAGTGATAAGGCTTTTTTCTGCAAAATTAATGAAAATATTGTCTATACAAGCATTTTTTCTTGTGGAAAAATTTATTATTGGATGAAAATCATAGGAGTTTAGAAAAAAGTTCAAATAATTCACCTTCTTGCTGAAAGGTAACTCAAAATGAGTATTAAAGTCTCCAATAAAAAGTGTCTGAATTGAAAGATCAATTTTATCAAACACTGTTGACAAAGTTTCAAAAAATGTCTCCAAGTCACCCGAGGGAGACCTATAGACTGTTATAATTTGTTTATTTATTGTTTTTACGTAAATACCAGTTATCTTACAGTGCTGCTCTACTGATAATTTTGATACGTTTAGATCTTTATGTTCAAATGACTCCTTTAAGTAAATACCAACGCCTCCCCGTATTTTTATGGATCTACTAAAATCCACTACAGTTCTAAAGCCATTCAACTTTATTTGCTGAAATTCATTTGGTAGCAACCAATGTTCACCGACACAGAAGCAGTCTGCTCTCAACTCCTCAAGGACAATCTCAAAACATTTAAGGTACGCATGGCTAGAAAAGGTGAACATGTCATGCCAAAAGTGACAGTAGAAAGTTCCCACACTGAAAGTGGGTCCTGTGGAGAAAACCTCCACAATATTGATAAGGACGGTGATAAGGATTGATAAGGACTTGACGGAACATCTGTTTGATATCAGCAATGTAGGCAATAGGATTAAGACGAAACGTAAGGAGTAAAGAAGCAATATCCTTTTGATGTTTCGGTCCAGATAACAACGTGTCATTGAGACTAATATTTTTTGGGGTGACTGCCGAACAATCCCAGACTACCCTTAATTTTGTACTTAAGCTTTCCGGCTTTAGTACGCAATGATGTGCAAAAAACATGATACGTCGAGTTTTGGTTGACTAGGTAAAACTAGACTCATATGATTAGAATCGATATAGTCTTGCATGAAACTAGAATAGGCAGTGTACAGATCAGGATTTTTGAGTAATCTATTTTCTAGAAGTAAAAATCTACGATAAGCTTGCGGATAAGTATTTCCTAAGTCAGGGTTTATTTTATCTTTAAACGGAAGATCTACCATGAATCTACCGCTCGGTTGCCGTACGACACTCGCAGTAAAAATTGATTCCGCTTGTTTTTCTTCCTTTGATAAGATTTGTTTTTTAGGCAAATGTTCGAATTCCCAAAACCTAGGGATAATGACCTCTAAAGGAGGTGACTGACTCGTTAAAAAACAAATGGTTCGTTCCGTAAGACTACCTACTTCGTCCACTTTTCCCATGACGACCCAGCCAAAGATGGTTTCAAGGGCTGAAGGTTGCCCTATTTGTCCAAGAACCCTGCCCTCCTTGAATATCTGTGCGAATAGCTCGCAACCAATAACTAAGTCCACAGGTCTAGATTTGAAATAAGATGGGTCGGCAAGTTTAAGGTTTTCCAAGTGTTTCCACTGATTATCGTTCAAAGTGAATGTAGGCATATTGGAACATAGTTGTGGAACAACAATTGCTTCGAAATTAAGTAAAGGACTGACCTGTCCTTGTATCTTAATGTGACATTGAACGAGCCCTTTGGAAGTAAGAGAAGACATTTGATTTAATCCGAATGTTTAAGTGGTGTAACTTCGCCTAGGAAGATTAAGACGCTGAATACACTTTTCACTGATGAATCCTGTCTGTGATCCAGAATCAAGCAGTGCCCTTACAGGTAAATTTCCGCAACCGTCCATAACATCTATTATGGCGGTGCATAAAAGAAAGGTACCTGAAGGTCCTGAGGTATTTAATGACACATGAAGATTATTGACAGGTGGTGTGTGAATGACAGGACTAGTATCTTGGCTTCCAGACTCTTTATTAGTTTCTAAGATATGAGTTAAAGTGTGGTGCCTTTTACTATTGCATGTCCTGCATGAATATTTTGATTTGCACGTATCTACCCCATGCGAGGGATGAAAACACGCTAGACATAATTTTTTCTGCTTGACGAAAGATAGGCGATCGATAGGTGAGAGGTCAAGAATTGTTTGACATTTCGAAAGCACGTGACCTTGAATACACCGGAAACATTTTATTCCCGTACTTGAATTAGTTGAGGTGCCAGCCAGTCCTATAAAATGCGAATTGGATGATTTATAGGTAGGCTTTTGCCCAAACTGATTTGGCATAGAATTTGATTTTTGATAGGTAGGCTTTTGCCCAAACTGATTTTGCATAGAATTTGATTTTTGATAGGTAGGCACCTTTTTGGGTGCTGTTGATTGAGGAAGTGATTCCAAAACTTTACATATTTTTTCTAGAAATTGAAAAAGTGACTGAAAAGTGGGAATTTCGGTATTAGTATTGGCGTGACTAATTTCAAAATTTGAATCGGAATATCCAATTTTTCTAACAAAATGAAAAAAATAATAAAGTCCCAACTGTCAACGTCAAAGCTAGGTGATTTTAAAATTTCTAGTGATTCTGAAAAGGTGTCAATTAAATTACGCAATTCTTTAGCTGACTCGTTTTTTAATGTAGAGTTCATAATTGTGCTTAAAGCATTATTTGCGAGGTCTCGCTTGTTTTGATATCTATTGACTAGTTTGCCGTAAGCAATTTTATAATTTTGATCAGATAAGCTAATCCCTGATATCAATTTTAAAGGCTCATCCTCGAGATATGAAAATAAATATTGAAGTTGTCGAACGTTACTTAGACTTTGATTTTGATCTATAATGTTATTAAAAAGATTGAAAAAGCTTGGCCATAATTTTTTATCACCTCGAAATATGGGAATACCTAACTCTTTGAGTTTTGGAGTTTCAGATTCGTTTTGACGAACATATGATCGCGAAAAGATGGGGCCTCAACCGGAAATATTTCAGAGTAAACCCCCTTACACGCATAAAAATATTTACGAGCTTCTGAAAGGATCGCATCTTGCGTTTTAAACTCCTCGTCGTCCGAGTCATCTATCAGCATAATGACATCATTATGTGCCAACATGCATTTATCGAAGGTTTCATCCAAATCGGAATACCTCACTTGAAACTCTTTTCTCGCTTTTGCGTCCGTTGCCGCGGTTTGTGAAAACACATAACACTCGGTGATCGCAGATAAAAAACCCTTGCGTTTTTGCACGGCTTTTTTGATAGACATGATTTTACCTTTGAAATGACGAAATTGTCGGTAAATATACAATTAACGCTAAATTATTGCTTCTGAAATAGAAAAATGACGAATTGTCGAAAATATGCACTAATTTATCGCAATTGATGAAAATTGTTTTAAATATCGAAATGGTATGGAACAAATCTAATCACAGAAATGTTGTTTGTTTGTTTTGATTGATCCTCGATTTTGTTTACTGAAATGACCACGCGGTAGACCCTGCGTTACCATAGCAGCGGACCGAAAACAGGTGAATTGCGCCGACAACCGAAGGTCGAACGAAAATCTACGGTTCAATATGAATGGCAAAATTCAAGGCCGTGTGATCACGGCGAAAATGGCTGACTTAATAATACCCTCGAATGGATTTCATTTATTTATTCGGTTCGTCGGATCACTTTTATATCTGCCCGCAGTTAGAAAAACGATAACTGCAATGGACTGTATATATTTTATTAAATGAAAGCGCGAACAAACATAATTATATTGATACGAAATCACGAAATAATCAAAGGTCCATAGGTTAATTGCTGTTACCCACACAACGGAAATCATAAACAAAGTACTCACCAGTTTGCAGCCACGTTCCAGGGGCCCCTTTCTGGATCTAATGATAACACCACGTAGCTGAAGGGCTGAAGTTTCTAGTTCTATGCTTCAGTACACCAAAATCGAGCACTTTCAAGTGTAGAAATTTGTAATAGTTGGAGAAAGTAATTAACACGCCATTTTTCTTGAGGCGGTAGAAAGGATCTCTCTGATTCTTGGTGCGCATGTCAAAATGCGCGAAAAATATACTCTGTCCTTCATCCAATTGTGTGGTTTTAAAATTTAAAAACAACCGCGAAATTTAGCGGGAGCTAACACCTAACTTAAATGAGCTAACATTCTGGCGTTTTTTGTGCATTTTTTCACAAACCAATTGTTCTTTTGGAAAGTTCTTTGTGCCTAGAAAACTAAGGATGTTTTCTGCTTCAATTGTTTTGCCCAAGCCAGTGATAAAAACCCAGTGATAGTTGCTGGCTATTTTCAGTTGGTTGTTCGGCTCACTTGCACCTTTGATGGGAGCCGGCCTTTCCGGTGGCATGATCTCTGACGATTTTTTATGGCTTAACCCTCTTCTGTACGTGACAACCTGCCATTTTTCTTGATTATTTTCTTCATTTTCTTCAAAAAGTGGCGTTTTGTTTTTTCGTTGCCGATTTTCTTTTTAAGCGAGTTCTACCAACCATTTGTTTATTCCTTGCCTGATCAGCTGATGTTTTCGCACCTGCGCCGTTTTCAACTGTCAGGTGTTCAGCTGCATTGCCGGTTTATGCTTTTTTTCCGGGAATTGCAGAAGCACCCATTCCAACATCACCCTGAAGGAACGTGCACAACTCCTTGTTTGAATCCATAATGTTTTTCACTACGTTGTTTATCTTATCAAAATACTTCTCTGAAATGGTCTCCAACAGCTTCTGGTTCGAGTTGTTGATGGTTTTTTCAAAGCCTTTCAGCTTTTCTTCACAATTTTTGGTGAAGGCTTCTAATACAGTACTGGTAGCCTTCTCGATTGCTTGAGTTATCATTTCATTAAGCTCACCATAGCTTATGGATATTGTGGTTTTAACCTGCTTTCCAACTTGTGAGTTCTGGCTGACTGAACTCGGTTTTGAGTGCATTGTAACACAGTCCTTGCACCAAGCTAGAATCGTTTTGGTTTTTGATAAAGCACATCTTAGTTCTTGTGGCTGTATCTTGCTGCAGTTTTTGCAAGATACTTTCTGGCATCTGTTGCACTCAAATCCAAATAGAAGAGTTTTAGATTCTTTAAAGTAACAGGATACTTCGCAGTATGCGCATTTCATCTCAGGTGGCATAAAGTCATCCTCATTTCCCATGATAGTTACTGATTACAACTTGACAACCTCGCAATTTTTCGTTGGAAGATGCCAATGTTTCACAGCAATTTATTTAAAGTAAAAACAATTTTCACTCATGGATTTTACACTTAATCGTGAGTGAAGACATTACTTGCACTAATGAACTAGACTTTACTATTTATTTGCACTCAAAACTAGTTAAAAACAGTTGATTTTTGATCGAATTAAAAAGCGCGTGTGTGACCTTCGCCACCCACTAATAGAGTAATAGTGGCCTATATAAGCGACAGAGTTGGACAATTTTTCATTGTATAAATGAAAAGAATCAATCAAAATTTGTGCCCGGCAAGCCAGCCCTATGCGCCAGCCTGTTAGACGTCTTGTTTTTGTAAATGGAACATGTATGCTTTAATTTACGCCCTCTAAATTACGCTACAAAAAATATATTTTGCATATTGTTCTATTTTTTAAGTAAAACTGAATAAAATTAGCGTCGTAAAAAACTTTTAGTGGTTTTTGGCCAGAGGAAAAATTTAAGAATTAGGACTTGATTTAAAAGTTGAAAAACAAACGTGGAGACTGGAGGTGGATAAAAATTGCGTAAAATTAAAAATACTTTGCCAATATATGGGCCCCAAGCTCACACTAGGTACTATAGTTATAGTTTACGTGTGAGCCAATATAACTAAAAACTAAAATTTTATTCAAATCCAGACTAAATTACCTTTCGTTTGCTACCACTCAAGCCATGTTTTAACTTAAACTAAAATTTTTGAAATCTACCCCCACCCCTAAGAAAAACAAAACCTAAAATATATTTTGTTTAACTCCGGACTCATTTACCTTTCGTTTGATATCACACACGCCATATTTTCACCTAAACTCTAATTTTTTTAATCTACCCACACCCTTTTATTTGGCTTGTGTTCGGTTTTTTTAAATGGGACCATCTCGACCCAAGACCCAGCTCAGGTACCAAATTTCATTAAAATTGGGCAAGCGGTTTTTGAGTTATGCGCGATGGTCGTTACAGACAGACAGACATACAGACAGACAGACAGACAGACAGACGGCGCGACAAAAAAGTTTCAAAATCATCTAAAACGCAAAGATATATAAAATTTTTTGAAATCGCAGCAACTTTTTTTTCTCGAAAAAATGAGGATCACCATAGCTCACACTACTATAGTATAGTATATGTGTGAGCTAAAATAAAGTTTATTTTTGTAACTTCTTTGTAAATACCTATACTTATGGCAAACTAAAAGTTAAGTTAATATTCAAATTATTTCAGCAGAATTTTTGATAAATTTTGAGTCATTTCATGGTGTAATTTAGGTAGCTCTGGGTTGGTTAGTTTCTTTAAAAAACTATAGGGTTAGGAACCCTAAAAGTAGTAGACATATGATACAAAAACATACGCTCTTGGTTTTACTCCACTAAAAAAATTGATCGAGGCATGTTTTTTAACAAACTTTAGACAAAAATTTGACGCAGCACCCCGATTTTTTTTTTGAGTTGGTATCAAAATTCTCGTACTTCTATGTTGAATGGGCACGAGCCGCCACTGCACAGAGAAAAATCTCCATGCAAAAATTTTCAATACGCTGTGTAACTGAAATTGTGCAAAAATATAAAACAATTGTTGAAAAAAAAATGAATACATCTGTGTTAATTTTACCAATTGGATTGTGTAATTTATTTTATGTAAAAAGTTATACAACTGTACAATTAATTTCAACAGCGTTGTGGAATAGCCGATTGTGTAATAAAATTACACAGATAAAATATAATTTTTTTAATGAAAATTTGTGCAAAAATTTTTTTTTTAGTCATACTTATTTAGTCAAAATTTGCAATTTTTTTTTACGTTTAACCGAGGGTTGGATGGGACAGGCGGGCAACCGGGCAAGTGCCCGGTGGGCTGGCACAATTTAGGGCCCGTTGGGCCGCAGGCCCGATGTACCTATTACAAATTATTAATATTTATTTTTGTATATTTGACAAACGAACTAATTAAAACATTAAACATTTAAATCAAAAAAATCTGTAAGTAGTAACTCCAGGCCTGTGTTACTCGTTTGATTGTTACAGTTACTTTTATATTAAAATCAGTGTAATGTATCCAGGAGATAATAGGGACCTATTGCAATAGTGCCGGGCACTATATTGATAGTCTCGCATTACAAACTGACAGTTAATCTTTCAAAATTGACATACCAAAGTCGAACTTATAAATCCCGTCGTTTATTTTCCATTAATAATTTTGAAAGGACACAGCTGTTCTTATAATGACAAACTGTCAATATAGTGCCCGGCACAATTTGTGCCAGCACTATTGCAATAGGTCCCTAATGTGATAATGGCACTAACTTATTAATATCTTTTTACAATACCAATATCCAGAAGAAAAAATCGGAAGATTAAAAAAATGTAATAAAAATATTGTCCAATTTTTTTCTTACTTGTGTTGCTGTTGTAATATCTCTTTTAACATACTTTGTTGACTATTTTGGTGAGGATTGATTCCCCTGATCTCCCCCTTCCATACGACCTTGCCAATATCTCATATCTTAGTTGAGAAAGATCGTTTTTGGTGCTAAAATACATACAAAAAAAGAAATCGATTAACCAATTGAAAAATCGGTATTGGATCCAATTCAAATTAAGGAGATCATAGATAAAATTGCAGCATCAACTTCATTGGGAACTTATTGGAATAAAACCTGACCTTATTTTAAAATCGACCGTGTGGTGACAGATTCACATATAAAAAGTAGCTGCTCTCTTTCAAAATTCGGCCTTTGTGTATTTAAAAACCGGATTTATTAGTGTCGGTATTTATTAAATGAAAAATAGGGTCTGTATTATTAAATTTGGCTTTGCTATGTCATTTTTGGGAGATCAGCTGTTAGTTTTCTGTGCAAATGTGTCAGAATAAAGTCGACTCTATAATAAAGTCAGATTTTATTCCAATAAGTCTCTATTATTAAAAAAGTCGTTACCATATGAAAAATTAGCATACCTGCTCTGCCCCCGGTAGTTAAAAGTGACGAAAGTGTGGTTCGGAAAAAAACGACTTCAAAGTTTTAATTGTTCAAAAGGCAGTAGTAGAGTTACTGCTATTTGTTTTTTTTTTTTTTAATATTATTACATGATGGAAAATCCGTCGAGACCAAAAACCTAATTTCGAAAAAAAATTACTTGCAGCCTTTTAACAAACGAGGGCAGTGCTGTTGTATGTTGAAATCTTGTACGTTTTTTTAGCTCACACTACTACTATAAGTAGTGTGAGCTATGGTGATCGTAATTTTTTCGAGAAAAAAAAAGTTGCTCCGATTTCAAAATTTTTTATATATCTTTGCGTTTCAGATGATTTTGAAACTTTTTTGTTTTGCTGTCTGTCTGTCTGTCTGTCTGTCTGTCTGTCTGTCTGTATGTCTGTCTGTATGTCTGTCTGTAACGACCAACCCGCATAACTCAAAAACCGCTTGTCCGATTTTAATGAAATTTGGTACCTAAGTTGGGTCTTAGGCCGTGATGGTCCCATTTAAAAATGAACAAAATCCACCGAACGCAAGCCAAATAAAAGGGTGGGGGTAGATTCCAAAAATTAGAGTTTATGTGAAAATATGGCGTGTGTGATATCAAACGAAAGGTAATTAAGTCTGGAGTTAAAAAAAATGAATTTTAGTTTATTTTTAAAAAAAGGGTGCGGGTAGATGTCAAAAATTAGAGTTTAAGTGAAAATATGGCGTGTGTGATATCAAACGAAAGGTAATTGAGTCTGGAGTTAAACAAAATACATTTTAGTTTTTTTTTAAGGGTAGGGGGTAGATTGAAAAAATTTGAGTTTAAGTCAAAACATGGCTTGTGTGGTATCAAACGAAAGGTAATTGAGTCTGGAGTTGAATAAAATATATTTCAGTTTTTGATTATATTAGCTCACACTATAACTATAGTACCTAGTGTGAGCTTAGGTGCCCATAGATTGGCAGAGTATTTTTGTGAGTTTTCATTTTGTGAAAAAATTAGATATTAATTATGTTAATAGGTACTTAGTGTTTAATATAGGCATACAGAATATAAAACTTTACAAAAATATCTAGAGCAGTATCACAGATATTAATAAAAAAGGAGATTTTCTGAAAGTCTTTAAACACCTTGTATCTTACAATTTAAAATTATCATGTTGTTTAATAACAAAACCTCCATAATATCAAAAACAAAAATAACACAATATGGCTTCGTTTTCTTTGCCGTAAAATTTTTGTGCCGAAGCGAGGGCCGAATAAAAAAAATTGCCAGGGCCGCTTCGTTTGAGCCCATCCAACCCTGCCCACCCCTCGCGCTTAACTTATCTTAACAAAGATGTACAAAATTGTTTCTTTATAATGTAGATACATGGGCACACCCAGGAGGGGGGGCCGTCCCCCCCCCCAAACCTTAAATATTTTCCACATTTTTCATGAATAAAAAGTCAAAATAGCATAAAATACGACATCATTAAGCTTCGCCCCACCCCCAAGAAGCCTCCGCCGTAGATATAATAAAGTCATACCTATAGGAACATATATAATTTTGAAGTTTTTTTTACTACCCAAACTTCCCCAACTCAAAGTGGGTTTGCCAACTTTTTACTTTTATTAATGTTTTCAATCAAATGTATTTTTAACACAAAAACGGGTAAAAAATACTTAAAATTGTAGAGATTGGTCGTCGGATAGATTCGGCAAAAATCGTTTTAAGCGATCTTCCCACCGCATTGGGCTTCCTTCAGTTTAAATTTGACTTTTTGCTGGTCAGTGAGGTGATCCGTATAAGGTTAGTGCCATTAATTAATAGGTATGTTCTTTCGTCAACGTTAGGTGTGTAATGGATTCTATGGATTTTGTGGAATTAGTTCTCGAAAAACTGGAGAAATGAGTGCCTACCCTCAGTCCTCAAAGAGGGATTTCGGGGTAAGTAAATTACTACACATGGGACTACCCAAGCTTTTGAGTATAGTTGATCCATTTTCTTTGGAATAATACTAATAAAGAAAATGGAACTATATAGAAAGCTATTGAGGTAGGTTCCTGTTCCTACTATCCAGGTGTTAGTTAAATTTTCAATAAAACGCATATTTGTTGGATCTGAGAAAACTATAAAGAAATAAAGTTGAAAACAACTGTGCATCAAGTTCATCCTGTCATTTTGCTTCTTTTTTCAACAATTGTGCAAAATTTTCCAACAATTGTGCAAAATTTTCCAACCATTAAAAAAAATACTAACAATGTTTTCTTTTCATTTTATAACGAAAAATGCATCCGATAGTGCAACCCATACTGATTTGTTATGCTATTAAACAATTTTACAAAAACTTTCAACAATTCGTTGCAGTTTTTCATCGCTTTTTGTAAACCATTAAGGAAGCGCATCCTGCCATTTTGCTAGGTTTTATACAATTGTGCTAAATTTTCCAGGAATTGTACAAAATTTTTCAACAGTGTGCACGACAATATGTTTCACTTTTTTAAGTATCAGATCTACTCCATACTTTATATTTTGTTATCTTTTCAAATTTTGCAACATTTTCAGCGATTCCTTGCATTTTTTGTTCCCTTTTTGTTTTAGTCGTTAGTTAAATGCATCCCGCCATTTTTGCAATTGTGCGAAAATTATTAAACCAGTTCATCCCACCATTTTTTAACTTTTTATACAATTGTGCATAATTTTTCAACAATTGTGCAAGAAAATTGTTTGTTTTTTAAGTTTAAAATATATTTAAGAGTATTTAATAGTCACCTATTCTTTTCGGTTACTTTTTTCATCTTCTTATTCTTATCTAAATTACAAGGTAAAAAGGTAACAGTCAAGAATAAGTAACCGATTTTTTTTTCTGTGATTTAAAAAATGTGGCAGAAAGTAAAGTCAGTCCGAAGCTAGGAATCAATTTCAAGAATTTTCGCAGAGAAAAAATTGGGTGTCTTGACCAAATAAAACTATTTACAACATTTTAGCCTGTTACTCATCGCTTAAGCTATTTTTGGTATAAACTGCGCTTTTTTATATCGGCCGATTCTAAAATTCTATATTAAAACAATTTTTTTTATTTTTAGCTTGAACGATTTTGCAATGGCATATCCGGAAAACAAAGCTAGTTTTTTGAAAAATGTGTTTAAAACTTTGGGTGCTGTTAAAATCAAAGCCTGATAAATTTACCAAAATTCAGATACAGCGGTTTATAAAGGGTTTCCATAAACCAGACGAAGGTAAAAGAACAATTCGATAATTCTTTCACGAAACGGTATATAACGGATTTACATGTCCGTTGGCTATTCTATAACTTAAATACCACTTTTATTACTCGGTTTGGCCCTAGTTAAAATGTAGATTCCTTAGTCCGGGAATATGCTTAGAATCAACCCTGTATAAGACGCGTGTCTACCTGTATGGCATCCAAGGTAGGGGTCCGGGAAAACAGGGTGATTTGGGGAATTACCACCTTTGAAACCAACCCTAAAGAACGCGTGCCTGCCTGTATGGCATCCAAGACAGGGGTCCGGAATTAGAGTGGTTTGAGTCTAAGGGTGGTTTTAGTTCAAGAAAACGGGTCTCAAGAATTTACAGATTACTTCATGGTAAATTGCATCGTTTTCTAACCGGGACTTTAACTTCAACCCTACAAGACGCGTGCCTACCTGTATGGCATCCAAGGTAAGGGCACGGATCACCTAACAAAGGTGATCCGTGGTAAGGGTCCGGGAGTAGGGTGATTTGAGGATTTTGCCAACTTTGGGACCAACCCTAAAGAACGCGTGCCTACCTGTATGGCATCCAAGGTAGGGGTCCAGGAGTTAGGGTGGTTCGGGATTAACAAAACGGGCCAAACTGGAAAATACAAGTTTTCTTTTGCTCAAGCCTATTTACACTAGCTAGGAAATTGCATTTTCTCTGGACCGGCAAATAACTAAAAATCAACAAGACGCGTGCCTACCTGTATGGCATCCAAGTTAGGGGTCCGGGATTAGAGAGATTCGAATTCAATAAAATAATAATAATAATAATAATAAATGACTTTATTGAGAAAAATAATTTACAGACTTATTTGTTACAAAGATAATATTATTACTTGGCTACGCCCGGCGCAAGTCTAGCCATTGGCTACTCTACTGAACCCAGCATAGACAAATAAAGTTACAAAATACTATGTTAATCCACACTCAGAAATTATCAGTAGAATTTATTTTGCCTATTTAAATAAATTAAAGGGATAATTGTACTCTATACATTGCACTAAACTTTATGTAGGCACATATAGATTAAAGGCAACTTATTGGTCTAACATTTTTAAGAAACTTTTTGTAGGTATCTCATAAAGATTTAAATTATATTTTTATTTAAACCCTTGTGACAATAGATTAAGAAACTGATAGGTATAACAACAACAATCTTACCTTATGGTAGGTATTTATTTTTTTTATATAAGTTAGGTAACTAATTTAGCGGCGGCGACGCTACCCATACAAAAATACTTAAACGATGAAATACTCTTCCTGATTTCCAATTTTTTTTGTAGGTTCATACGTAAAGTTTTTTTAGTGATTAAGATTTAACAGATACTTTTTATATTTTGATTTAAATCCTTGTAATGATAGATTCCGAAACTGATGTGGTATTAAGTTAAATTGTTTCATGGCGTTATAGGAAAATGAGCGCTAAAAAATTGCAGTACTATGAAGTGGCATCGTTAATTTAACATTGTCTCTTATATTTATATTATGAATAGTATTACGAAATATTAAACGTTCTTTTATAGAAACAGGTGGATCAGGATTGTTGATCACTTTCACCAAGAAGGACGAAACATGAAAATCTCTACGTTCATTCATCTTAAGCCATTTTATATCCTTATATAAATGTGAAACATGATCAAATTTACGCAAACCATAGACGAACCTCACACACACATTCTGTACTTTTTGAATACCATTTTTACTTTCCTGATCTAGACAGAATCCATAAACAAAATCACAGTAGTTAAAGTTAGAGAGGACCAACGATTCACATAAATTTCGTTTTAATTGTTTATTAAGAATGTGCCTATTGCCATATTTTTGAAATAACTTTTTAAGATATTCTTTAAATCTAAGTTTGTTGTCCAAAATGACTCCCAAATTTTTTGTACAATCTTTAAAATTTAATTTTGAGTTATTGATAACTATATTAAGAATATTTTTTAAAAAATCTATATTTTTGTCTTTACCAAAGATCATAACGCAAGATTTATCTGGATTGAGCTTCAAATTATGATCATGAGATAGGTCATTTAGGATCTTTAAGTCATCATTTATAAATTTTTCAAACATTTTGTAATTTTCCAGAATGAAACAACAATAAATTTGGGTTTCATCGGCAAAGGCTTGAACTTTACAAGATTTTAGAGATCTTAGAATATCAGATATGTAGATAAGATACAGCAAAGGGCCTAAAATTGATCCCTGTGGAACTCCCGAAAGTATCTCTGCTCTGCCTGAGTACTCACCATTTGAAAAAATTGATTGAAATCTGTTAGTTAAATAAGATTTAAGAAGTGTATAAGAGTCTATATTTAAACCGTAATAACTTAGTTTAGCCACCAACAGCTCATGACTAGCACAGAACTCATTTTTTTATCACAGGCTGCAATAATATCCAATACATTAGTCAAGCTACCGATGTACCAAACCCTTTGCGAAATCCACATTGCACATTGGGAATAATATTATTTTTTATACAGTAATCGTAAAGTTGTTCATAAAGAACTTTCTCAAAAATCTTAGATAAAGCCGGAAGAATACTGATAACGCGAAGATCATTAAAACTAGAAGGATTTGAAACTTTAGGTAGGGGCTTGCCTACAGAAACTTTCCATTGGGTGGGAAAATAGCTTATTTCAATACAGCAATTTATAATATGAGTGATATATTTATCTATAAAGGGGCTACAGTATTTTAACATTATGGGGGACACTTCATCGACTCCAGTTGCGTTAGTTTTAATGTTGTTAAGAGTTCTATTTACTGTGGATAATTCTGTCATTTTAAAAGTAAAATTTAAGTTTTCATTAAAAGAAGAATTTTTGTAAAAATTTATTTTCTCCGTACAGTTTGATTTATTTTGTAAAAAGGTTGAAAAAAATGTTTATATCGTTTGGTTTTGAAAATTGTTGAGGAATTTCGTTAGTTTTTGTTGAACAGATGTTAAAACTTTTTAAAGCTGACCAAGTTTTTTTTTGATTATTTTTCAACGAATCTAGATAACATTTTTTTTCCTTTCTTATTGCTGCTAGTGTAATATTCCTAAGATTTTTATAACTTAGCCAGTCAGTCTGTAATTTAGAATTTTTAAACTTCTGTAATGCATTATCCCTTTGCCTCATAAATATTTTAATATTTTCTGTCAACCATGGAGCTTTAGGTTTGGTGATTAATGACTCCTTAACTGGCGCATGGCGATCGAATAACGACAGAATTAATTTATTTAATATAGCTATTTTATTATCAATGTTTTGTTTATAAAGTATATCATCCCATAGTAAAATATTCATATCTGTCAAAAAATTGTTTAAATTAAAGTGTTTAAATGATCGATGTTTAATAGTTTTTGGCGTTATAAGCTCCTTTGATAGCTGAACATCACAATAAATATATTTATGATCGGAAATAATTCCAGTTGGCCCCACTCCAGATTTTAACACTAGGGACTTATTTTTAACAAAAATGGCGTCAATAAGTGTACTTGATACCCCAGAAATGCGCGTAGGCTCGTCAATGATCTGCACAAAGTTATAGTTTTCAAATAAAGGAACCAAAGGATTATGAATATTCATTAGATTGATATTAAAATCACCAAGGCAAAAAATTTCATCGACAGTGGGGTAAAGAAATGAGAAAATATTATTAAAATCGGGTATTAATGTATTAAAATTTAGTTTTGGAGGTCTATAAAAAACACAAAAAGCATAGGATTTGTTTTTGATTTTAAGTTTGAAAATAAGGAATTTTGTTCTATTATAATTAAAAAATCAAAATTGACCATCTCAATATCATATTCTGATTTTATATAGGCAGCAACGCCCCCTCCTCTGCCGATTCTATCGTTTCATATAAATTGGTAATTAGGTATTTTAAAAATATCTGCACTATCTTCGGGTTTAAGCCATGTTTCAGATAGAAGCATGATATCAAAATTTTGATAATTAATGAGCATTTTAAATTTATTAAAATTTGTATAACCGTACATTTAGATGACCAATTTTAAAATTATTTTTTGTTAAACTCATATTGGTTATTTAATAAAATAATATATAAGAATATATAGGTAAAATAAAAATAAGCAACAGCAAGCAGAAAAAAACGTGATTAACACAATATTCTATTTTATTAGTAAATGATACAAAAAGTTGCAATTGTTGCAAAAAAAATAAGTAGAAACTATATAGTTGACAGAAAATATTAAAATATTTATGAGGCAAAGGGATAATGCATTACAGAAGTTTAAAAATTTTAAATTACAGACTGACTGGCTAAGTTATAAAAATCTTAGGAATATTACACAAGCAGCAATAAGAATGGAAAAAAATGTTATCTAGATTCGTTGAAAAAAAAAAAAACTTGGTCAGCTTTATAAAGTTTTAACATCTGTTTTGTTCCAATTTAAGTTTAATAAGTTTTACTCAAAGTTCAAACAGTAAATACAAAAAAAAATAAAAATTATATACTCTTTTTTAAAATTTTTTAATAGTAAAATATATAAAAAAAAATACTAAAAAACTAAAGTTAAATCCAAACAAATAGGTTGATAATATTACGTAAGTAGGTACGTAAGCTCATACTCCGAAAAAATAATATTTATAAAAAAATAAATAATACAATATGTAAAAAGAGTACTTACAGTTTAGGTAGCAATTTCAATGGTTAATTTTTTTATTGTTTCAATATCGGATTCACTTGAAACGCTTTGGGTTTCCCCGTTGCATTTTACATACACATTTCCATTAAGCACCCACGCATTTTTATTTGAAAACTCATTCACGACACGATTAGGTAATGAAAGCCGCATTTTTGTTAAATCTTCCCGTACCGACATACCCGTGTTTTTAAAATTTGTCTTATTTTTTAGCACCATCAGTCGCGCGGTATCGGACGAAAATCTCACTAAAACTGCAGGCGGCTTATCAGCTGACGAATTTTTATCAGGCACCCGGTGGCATTTTTTTATATCACTGTCTTGAATATTTATTTTTAATTTGCTTTTAAATAAATTCAAAATCTTTGATCGAATATTTTCACCATGTTCGACTTTTACACCTTGCATACGAACATTCATATTTCGCACAGCTTGTTCCTGTGAATCCAACGCCATGCGCAGTTGCCTATTCTCTTCCTGAATGTTTTTGGTTATGCCCTGAAGGGCTGCAATTTGTTCATTGTAGACCTTAAACTTATCTTCAAATTTCTCCTCAATAGCGGAAGCTACTTTTTCTACAATTTCTTGAAGAAGTTTTTCATTGAACGTACTAATAATCGTTAATTTAATTTCCCGCAAATCCGCAGATGACAGACCCATTTTGCAAATGGCCGCGAGAGACTGAGATACAAAAAACAAGCAATTACGTCGAAACCAACACACAATTGGATTAAATCAATACCACAACTCAAACTAGAGGAACAACTAATAATTTCCAACACAACTTTAACTTTACTTAGGACTTAAACTGTTTAAACTTTAAAGAAAAACATTGATGGACAACGAGACGCTATCTATCTACGTGCGCGCCATCTACTATCCTATAAAATGGGTTAGAAAAATCGTCTGCAATTTACCCAGGAAAAGAAAAACATTTTTGCCTTAAATATAAAGAAAAGCGTAAAATAAATACTTAAAAAATAGCCTACGCACTTACCTTTTTGACAGTCTCGTTACCGGTGCACTAGAATTATCGTGAGTTTAGTTTTTGCGACGGCGGGCGATGACGGGTAAAAGAAAGCGAACACGATGTGTCGATTGCTTAAATAACCTCTGTTCGGAAGTGCTCGTTTTTCAGAGGTGGGAGACCAAAGAAAGCAGGTTCCGACTAACCCCCACGAAGTCATAGGTGGGGATCAAAGAAAACCGATCATTTCCGAATTATCCCGACTAACTACGAATATCCCCCACGGCATCTGGAGTTAACTTATACTTTCTACGCACGGCCGATGGATTATGAGAGTTTTACATGAAAAATTAGATCTGCCCATGCTTTAGGAGACTTGTAAAACAACTTAACCTAAATTACCCCGACCTAACAAAGATAGAAATTAGTAACTTCGTTACACACCCCCCTTTCTTCGGAGAAATGCGAAAATACATAGTGTTTTTGTAATTTTTTTTAACCTATGCAAATAGAGTAGCAAGACAAACAAAACAAAACTCTTTTTAAAAAAAAACTACTTAAATCTAATCTCACCAATAACAATTTAAAAAAAAAATCGCCAAAATTCTTCTTGATTGGCTTCAGTCATGGCGCCACCATATCCTATCCCTCTGAAGACGGTTAACGAGGTCATATTGATCTATGTTTCCGGGTACCAAGTACCAAACGGTTATAGAGGACCTACTTAGAAGGAACCCCTGTTAACTTTTACAGGAATATAACTTAATTTCTTTAGCGGTAGTCTTCAATTGTCATCAAACGGTTAACGAGGCCATATTGATCTATGTACCCCGGGTACATAGTCCAAACGGTTAAAGAGGAACTATCTAGTAGGAACCCCTGTCACGGTTTATACTTGGGCCTTTATCACTTTATTGAACTGGTTCTAATTAGTGGTGTTTCTGACCTTGAATCCTGAACGGTATATTACAAAAAAAAAGATTTTTTCTTTTACTGGCGATAGTACGGCCCACGCAATGCTGCTGGGCAACCGCAGCAAGAGTACGTGTAGCGGGAGTGCAGACATACTTGTGTTCCCACCGATCGAGTGGCCACTGGCCGTCGAGCAGGCCTTGAACTAACCCTCTCTTTTTGACGGAGACAGCAATCTCTAGTCATTATATTTAGCCTTCCACATTGAGAGCAGAATCGGATACGTTTCCCTACGCAATCGCTTCGGAGATGTCCAAACTTTCCGCATGTCCAACACAAGTTAGGGTCCGAGACATCTAAGAATAGAACGGATTTTAGTTTAGGCATCGGTGTCGGCGTGGGTCGTACGTAAATTTCTGAGAACGGGTCATTCGCTTCAATTGCAATCAAACGGAAACCTCATTGTTGCTTGATCGGCTGTCGGTTTCGAGGACGGTCTTTGTTGATTCGGTATCACTCACGGACTCATTGTTCTCCTTAAGATAGATTTGATTGCTATCGGAATGAACGCAAATCGTAACTGGAATTGAGGCCGACGCTGACGGAGGTACAGCAAAGACCGGCTCAACATTTCCTTCTATTTCATCGATAGCGTCTGCTAGCTCAAGGACGATACCCTCAGTTTCCGGGAGTGGGGAACAAGGAATCTCTAGTATCGGTGAATCTATTGTGCTAAAAAAAACACACATAGATAACTAATACGGGTAATAATAAAAACTACAATTTGCGGTCTCATCTCCGATTTTACTACTTGCTCGGACCTTGCTGTTGGATTTTCTTTGAAGAGTCTGGCCGAAAAAAACAGTGACTCTATTTTTGATTCTGCTTAATTACTTAAGATTAATGGTTATAAACTTAACGGATATCCTCTTATCACAGATTTGATTACAATACGAAATCAAAACAAAAAAAAATAATAAAAATAAAAAAGAAATCGCAGTAAATAAAAAAACTAATAATTCAATATCACAGGTTTTAACATAAAGGAACTCTTTCATCCATCACCCAGTGACAAGATAAAACTAATTTTACTTAAACTTAATCGGTATGACAATCGGAGAACTATGCTGGTGGCAGATTTAGACGAATCGCTTTCCCGGAGGAGGAAACAAATATTCGTCGACATCGGCGATTTGCCGCAATGTGCTTCGGACGCCGGTCAACGAGAAATTTATAAAGGCTTGGAGGCCAAATGGTCAGAGTTGGATTCTTTTCAGCAAAATCTGCGATAGAGACTTCATCCCACTCCGTTGTCATATTGGGAAATTCAGACGGTGAAATCGGGGGTAGTGGGAATAACGAAGAAGCTGAAAGCTCTTCATTATTTACTGTTGAGCTTCTTGTAAACGGTGCAGCAAGTTGGACATTACAAATAATATTGATGTAGTGATCCGAACCAGAAGAACTAGTAGAGTGTGTTTCAAGACCTGTCAGCACCGCTTGACATTCTTCTGGACTGAACAAAGGCGGGAAACGCAGAGCCTCGGAACTGACTTTTACCGCTAAAGGCGACGGTATTTTGTTATAAAAGTGGAGTGATGGGATACCTGGCAGGTCAGGCAATGGTATAGAAGGCTTATCGTTTATCATATGTGAACTTAAAGGAATTAACGGGGGTGGTTCGATATTTACGGAAGGAAAGAACATGTCTTCCGAGATAGCCCCGAAAATAACAGAGAAAATGAGGTCGTTGGCATTAAAATTTATGTCCCGCTCCAGCGTCGAGCAGTTAGAAATCTCTTTCTCGAGTTTAAAGGATTCTGAAGGAATGCCTAGCCACCATGTACCAGCTTTGATAAATGAAGATAGAGCAATGATAACCGGGAGCGATTTACCCGATAGGTCTGGCTTCTCAGATAACCACGATTTTTGTGGTTCTAATTCGGACAAAGAGATGCTAATGGGCAGACATTTATTGAAATTGTTTGAGACGGCTAGCAATTTAGAGTCTATACGCTTCAACTTTACGACCGGTTGGAAATTGTGGTTGTTCTCATTGATTTGATGCCCTCTCCAACTTTTGCCCTGTTTTCGGGATTTAAGATTTAACGGTTCGGTAACGAAATTCTCCGCTTGGTTTGGTTTTGCTTCAATCATTTTCTATAACAGAAAGATGTAAACTAAGCAAAATTGATCTAAACGACCCTTGACAAAAAAAAACAAAAAAAAAATAAACATAATTAACGTGAATGAGCCGGTTTTAAATATTTAATGTGGATATGTTTTATTATCTTTCCGTGTTCATCTTTAAGATCAAAAACAACGGGCGAAATAACTCGGACTACGGTGTACGGTCCAGAATATTTAGGTGCAAGTTTTGCTGCGAACTCTTTTGCGGCCGAGGATAACGGATGTTCTTTTTATGTGAAGACGTGAATGGCATCGCCATTCACGTCTTCTTAAATTATAATAATGGCTTTGCGAAGAATACGCTCGAGCTAGTCTAACACGGGTCAATTCGTACAATTCTTTTAGCTTTTGTACACGGTTCGATACTTGTTCTGGATTAAGGTCAGGTTCTTGTTCAATATGATCTTCCTCAGAGGGTAGGATTCTATGTAATGCATTGGGTATTTCTAACTCACGTCCAAAGTTAAGAAAAGCCGGAGAAAATCCGGTAGCCTCATGTCGGGAGGTATTATACGCAAACTGGAGATCAGATAGGTGCAAATCCCATTTACGGTGTTCATTCTCGGAAAGTCGTGCAATCATTGTTTTCATGAAACGATTTCTTCGTTCTACAGGATTATCCTGGGGAGTATAAACATAAGTAAAACGGTTAAACAGGAGTAAAACGGTGACGGATACCATAACTTTGTATGATCTCACGGACAGCCTTACCTTTGTACTGTACACCATTGTCACTTATTACCACTTTTGGACAACCGAACCTTGAGAGAATTAACTTGTGTAAGGCTTGAGCAACATGGTTAGCGGTAGCTTTTCGTAGAGGTCGACACTTTACCCATTTGGTAAACCTATCTTAAAACATTACAACAAACGAATGTCCTTTAGCTGATCTCGGTAACGGGCCAATTAAGTCTGTAGACACAGTAGCCCACGGGTCTTTATTGAGTGACGGTTGCATCTTTCCTGGAGTCTGCTGCTGCGAGACCTTGTACTACTGACACAAAGAACAGGACCGGACATACGCAGCGATTTCTCGAAACATGCCTGGCCAATAATACCGCAACGCAATCCTAGCGGCGGTTTTAGCTATTCCCATGTGTCTAACCCGCTCTCTGACAGTCTTCGGTATACACAGTTTCCAACGGTCTGAAAATTCGTCATCTTTTAGGTCGGACATATCCCAGAAATGCCTATACAATCGCCCCTCTCGTACGCAACAGTCTGGAAATGCTTTCGGGTTTGTTTCAACTTCAGTTAATTTGTTAGCATACCAGTTACATGGAGTAAAATTAGCTAAAACCAATACTGGATAAGCTTCTGGTTCGGATTCGCCAGTCTCTAACGGATCTCTAGATAGCACGTCTGCAATACGATTTAAAACTCCTTGACGATACTTTATCTCAAAATCGAATTGCTGCAAAAACATCCTATCTACCATAACTATCTAAAGAAAACAACTAACGGAGAGACTGGTAAACAGTTTCAACGGTAAAGTGGTATAGCTCTAAGTAGGGACGCATTTTTTCTACTCCTCAAACTATAGCAGTGCACTATTCCTCTGTCATACTCATTTTACGCTCGGTAGATGTAAGAGTTCTACTTGCGTATGCGATTACATGGTCACCATCTTGGTAATGTTGAATTATAGGCGCGGCCTTATTCTGACGCATCAGTCTGTAGGACAAATGGCCTAGAAAAATCTGGACAGGCCAAAACAGGGGCCTCAGTCAGACATTTGAACTTGTCAAATGCGGTTTGTTGAGTTTCAGTCCAAGTAAAGGATTCTCTCTTTTTCAATAGCTTGTTTAACGGTGCTGTTATCTGTGAAAAATTTGCAATAAATCGACAGTACCAGGATGCAACTTTCAAAAATCTTCTTAGTGCCCTTTGATTTGCTGTTGGAGGTATCTGTAAAATACTTTCCACTTTTCCTGGATCGGTGTCGATTCCTTCTGGGGTTATCATGTGACCTAAGTACTTTAACTGTCTACGGCCAAACTGACATTTTTCCGGGTTAAGTTTCAGATTTGCGGTCTTTAAACGGCGGAAAACTTCTCGTAAATGCTCTAAATGAGAAGCAAAATCCAAACTTATTACTGCCACATCATCAAGGTACGGAAAGGCAAACTCTAGCTCGGGTCCGATTTATATTTCCATTAGTCCTTGAAACGTTGCAGGCGCTGCATGTAGCCCAAACGGCGTAACTTTAAACTGGAAGAGCCCTTTTCCTGGTACAGTAAAGGCAGTGATTGGTTTACTATCTTCGGTAAGTGCTATCTACCAATATCCTTGATTTAGATCAATAGTGGATATGTAGCAGGCTTCACGTAGCTTATCCAAAATGGAGTTTAGAAACGGTAAAGGATAAGCATCCTTATGAGTTACATTATTTACTTTCTGAAAATCTATACAGAAATGAAACCTCCCTTCTTTCTTTCTGACCACAACAACGGGTGAACTCCACGGGCTACATGCCGGTTCTATAATACCTTCTTCCAACATTCTGTCTACTTCTTCATTTATAATGGTCTGCATCTTCGAATTCTGAGGACGGTAACGCTGTTTTGTAGGTTCTGTGTTGAGTTTTAACTTAATTTTATGTTTCACAAGCGGCGTTGTGCCTACGATTTGCTCAAATTCTGTGAGTTCTCGGTCTAGAAACGCATCTAGACGTTTTTGCTCGTCTTGAGTCAATGTCAGCTGGTCAGGGTTCTCGATAATAGATATTAAATCTACAGGATTATCACTACTTGCAGCAAATTGTATGGTTTCGTTTAAGAAATTTAATTGAACTTTATTTTTGCGCATAAAGTCAACTCCTAATATTAAATCTGTCATACCAGGTAAATACAACAAAGTTTCACTGTAAATCTTTCCTTTTACCTTAAGTTCTAGCAAGTATGCAATTGTAATCGGTATAACGGCACCATCGGCAACTTTTGCATGGGTAACGGGTGAAGTTTGAGCTTGAATCTGTCTTTCTTGACAATATTGCGCTAGCTTATCTCCACAATAAGACCTTTTAGCTCCAGTGTCTAGTAAAGCGGAATATTTCTTATCAAAAATCATTACGTCAACATGAGGTCGACCATCGGTGCATAATGATATCGAGTTTTGACAGCTCCCATTTAGTTTTGGCCAACCGAGCAAAATACTTTCGGGGTGCCTCGCCATTGGTTTCTCCACATCTCCAGCAAACAGCTGGTGTGTTAATTTGTTTGGTAAACGTTCTACCTTCCCCAGAAAACGTTATCTGTTGCGTAGGTCGGTTTTCGGATCGACTGGGTTGATTTGGTCTTGTCTCTTGTCTGGGATTAGGATTTTTTTGATCCTGATTATGGTCCATTCTATTTTGGACGGGCGGACTCGACGGACGAGTTTGTGCCAAACCAGAGGTGCTAAAGGTGGGTGGCCTTAAATCTTGCCGAACCCTTAACTGTTGCCTTGAATTCGGTGGCGGTCTAACTGGTCGAAAATTTTCCACATTTGTGCGGGTCTGGTTAATTTCTTCTCTAAGAAGCTCGTACTCGCGTACAGCTCTAGTAAATGTCGTAAACACGTGGTTGATTCTCAAAATAAACTAATTTAGAAAACACCTGTGACTCAAACGCAATCGGATTAAATCGGAAGAGTTCGGGTTTTATCAGTAGCTATTGTTTTCCCGACTGAAACGAAATAAACTAAGTAGAAAACACCTGTGACCCAAACGCAATCGGATGAATTTGGAAGAGTTCGGGTTTTATCGGTAGCTATCGTTTTTACGAAATGACACCAAGAAAAACAGGTGTGTGCAGTCGACTAAGTTTGAAAGAATCAAGTTTTATCGGTTATTACAGTTGTTCCGAGTCAACCCGAAGCAAATCACGTGGTTGATTCTCAAAATAAACTAATTTAGAAAACACCTGTGACTCAAACGCAATCAGACTAAATCGGAAGAATTCGGGTTTTATCGGTAGCTATCGTTTTCCCGAACTGGCCCAAAGAGAAACACGTGCAGCAATCGGCTATACTCGGAAGTTTTAGGGCTTTGTCTGTTATAACGGCGACTACGAGTCAATAGTAGTCAATTAAACGTTTAGAATCGAAATGGTTGGGGTTTTAAGTCAAAATTGAGGATTTCATTCAATTACTCAGCGCAACGCAGAATCCTATTTTATAATCAATCAGACGGACTATTCTTGTTTTTACGGCAAAATATCAATATATCATGTATATCAATGTGTCAAATTAGAAACAGTGTAAAAGTGATAATAACTTCCAACAAAATTTAACAAAAGGGGAAAAGAAGCAAATGGCCCCACGTTGGGCGCCAAATTTATAAAGGGGGCCTAGTTCGGGGTTGCCAAACTACGGTCTTTTACATTTGACGCTCAATATTTATAATAAATAAGGGAGCTTAGAGCCTCCACCGGCCAGTACGAATAGCTTTTAGACCGTCGAGAAAACGGGTTCATGGAATGGTTGGAAAATTAATGTTTAGGCAATTTAACTAAAATGTACCACTTTTATTTGTCTAACCTTGCTAGAAGAATCAAATTTTAATAACTTTCTTACTCTAAACAAATTAAACAGGATTCCCAAAGCACAGGCAGTTTCTGTGTCTTTATTTGACACAATTGAATACCTTTCAATTTCCAGCAAAGAACAATTCGATAAATCTTTCACGAAACGGCATATAACGGATTTACATGTCCGTTGGCTATCCTATAATTCAAATACCACTTTTATTACTCGGTTTGGTCCTACTTATATTGTAGATTCTTTAGTCCGGAAATATGCTTAAAATCAACCCTCTATAAGACGAGTGCCTACCTGTATGGCATCCAAGGTAGGGGTCCGGTAGTACAGGGTGATTCGGGGAATCACCAACTTTGAAACCACCCCTAAAGAACGCGTGCCTGCCTGTACGGCATCCAAGACAGGGGTCCGGGATTAGAGTGGTTTGATTCTAAGAAACGGGTTAAAGATGAAAACTTCCTTCGGATTATCTTGTACCCAGGAGGAAAGTGCACATCATCTTAACGAGGCAAAATCAGGAAAAAGACTCGCGCCTACCTGTCTGGCCTCCAAGGTAGGAGTCCGGGAAATATACCAATTTGAAATCAACCCTGGAAGACGCATGCCTACCTGTATGGCATCCACGGTAGAGCTCCGGGAAATCAGGGTGATTTGGGAAATTATTATTTTGAAACCAACTCTAAAGAACGCGTGCTACTGTATGGCATCCAAGATAGGGGTCCGGGGTTAGAGTGGTTTTAGTTCAAGAAAACGGGTCTCAAGAATCTACAGATTACTTCTTAACCGAGACTTTAACTTTAAATCAACCCTACAAGACGCGTGCCTACCTGTATGGCATCCAAGCTAGGAGTCCGGGAGTAGGTTTGGGGATTTTACCAACTTTGGGACCAACCCTACAGAACGGGTGCCTACCTGTATGTAACAAAACGGGTCAAACTGATAAATACAATTTTTCTTTTGCTCAAGCCTATTTACACCAGCTAGAAAATTGCATATTCTCTGGACAGGAAAATAACTATAAATCAACAAAACGCGTGCCTACCTGTATGGCATCCAAGGTAGGGGTCCGGGAAATATACCAATTTGAAATCAACCATGGAAGACGCGTGCCTACCTGTATGTCTGTCCGGGAAATCAGGGTGATTTGGGGAAATCTACCAACTTTGGAATCAGCTCTAAAGAACGCGTGCCTACCTGTATGGCGTCCAAGGTAGGTCCGGGATTAGAGAGATTCGAATTCAATAAAATGGGTTATAAAAACCGTCTGAAATTTACCCAGGAAAAGAAAAACATTTTTGCCTTAAATATAAAGAACTGCGTAAAATAAATAATTAAAAAATAGCCTACGCACTTACCTTTTTGACAGTTTCGGTACCGGTGCACTAGAATTATCACGAGTTTAGTTTTAGCACTTAATCTTGCTACGGCGGGCGATGACGGGTAAAAGAGAGCGAACACGATGTGTCGATTGCCTAAATAACCTCTGTTCGGAAGTGCTCGTTTTTAGAGGTGGGAGACCAAAGAAAGCCGATCACTTCCGAAAGGTTCCGACTAACCCCCACGAAGTCAGAGGTGGGGATCAAAGAAAACCGATCATTTTCGAATGATCCCGACTAATTACGAATATCCCCCACGGCATCTAGAGTCAATAACTTATACTTTCTACTCACGACCGATGGATTACGAGAGTTTTACAGGAAAAATAAGACCTGCCCATGCTTTAGGAGACTTGTAAAACAACTTATCCTAAATTACCCCCACCTAACAAAGATAGAAATTAGTAACTTCGTTACACACATTTTTAAAATTTCACTACATAATTGTGCATTTATATTCCACAAAACAGAATAAAAAATTACACAATATTGTGTAAAAATGTTTAAATGCCTGAGTAGTTTTTATAAAATTATACGAAATTTTTGCACAAAAGTATGTAATTTTTCCAAAATTTAAAAAAAATAATGCAAAATATAACAACAAATTGTGTAAAAATATGTAAAAAAAATATACAGGCCTGTACAATAACATCTTGCACAGCTTTGTTAAAAAAAACAGTTGCACAATTGTTTAAAATTCTACAACAAATTCTATTGCATAAATCTATGCAAAATTTTTGCACAAATTGGTTTTATACCCATTTTGGAAACAAATTGTGCAACAAAAATTAACAATTGTTGTTACACACATTTTTCTCTGTGTGGTATATGGACAAGCAATGTGCCAAATTTCTAACTGGTAGCTGAAAGCTAAATATTTTTTGATTAAATTCACGGACGTGACTGAGAAAACTTTATAATGAAACCATAGTGATCTTTAACTTTTGTAAAACATTTAAAAAGGACATGTGTCTGTTACCAACGATGTTAAATTTAAAAATTTTTGATACTTTATTTATCTCTTCTAAGACTGGTAAAAATACTGCCGTAATCAAAGCAACCAAAAATATATAATTTTTAACCGAACCCGGACATAAAAGTACATTCCCCGTAGGGATGGGGTTCAAATAGTTTTACCTAGGATATCTCCCAAAACCCCCAAAAAGCTAAGCTTTTATATCCATGGGAAAAATGTGGTGTTATGGTATACTTTAATGAGTTTCAAAAACCTGATTTAGAATGATGTCTTATCTTTGCAAGTAGTTGGGCCAGTCCGCTTTTTACCAAATCTACATAATTATAACTTAAGACTACATAGCTGGTATTACATACAAGGTAGGGTCCCTATAAAATGTCGAAAATAAAAATGTCGAACCATAATTTGGTAGAAAATAAAACAATCGAAAATAGAATTGACGAAAATAATTTAAACGAAACGTAATTTCGTCGATCCGTAAATTTGTCGAAAATAATATAGTCGAAAATAATTTGGACAAATCGTAATTTTGTCGATCCGTTAAAATGTCAAAACGTAAAAGCATCGAATCGTAAAATGATCGAAACGGAGTTAAGTCGAAACGTAAAAAGCTCGAACCGTAAAAAAGTCGAATCGCAAAAAAGCCGAACCGTAAAAAAATCAAAAAATCGATCATAAAAGAATAGAAAGCAATTCAAGCGAAACGTAATTTTGTCGTACCGTAAAATTGTCGAAAATAATATAGTCGAAAATAATTTAAACGAATCGTAATATCGTCGATCCGTAAAAATGTCGAAACGTAAAAAAGTCGAAAATTAAACCCGCGATACGCAATGGAGAAAAAACGCAAAATCATCGAAATGTAATTATGTCGAAACGTAAAAAGCTCGAACTGTAAAAAGTCGAATCGGAAACTCGTCGATTCTATAATTAACTCTCCACGGTGCCAAGTTTGCTGTTAGATTATAGCGTTGTTTGATGGATCAAACAACGATTATAGTTTAGGGTCACTGCATCACGAAGACGTAATGGAGACGCCAGGCTTCCAAGATGCAGTGACCCTAATTATAGTTTGCTGAGTTAAACCATCTAGCGGCCAGGTAAGAAAGCTTGCGAGAGAGAAGATCACTGCATACAACATAAGTTTACATGATGTACGATTACCAAAAAATACGTTTACATCTAAACATTGAATTTAAATTTTTAATAATAATATTAAATAAATATTATGACACCATGTGGCGCTTATTTTGCAAAATAATCAAAAAAAGTACCAACAAAAGATATACAGGGTGTAATTTAAATAATGTATCAAATTTTAAGGATTGGTGAGTAAGGTCTAAAGAAGACAAAAATTTCAAAACATTTTTGTTTTCCAGTTATGGCATTTTTCAAGTTTAAAGAGTGGCAAAATACTGTTATCAAACATTACAAATTTGACAATGTCTAATAATTTTGTGACTCATTATGATAAAAAAAAAGTTTTATGGCTTATGGTCCAATAAAACTAATTTCAGTGGAGGATCAAAATCACCCATAAAATATAGAAATCCGAGGTACACAAATGAAGAGATGTCAAATTGCTCCCTAAATCCAATGTTTTTTTTACATAGCATTACTTAAGTTTGAATTTTTTTATTAGTCACCCGGACTATTTTACAAAAAATAGGAATAAAAAAATAAGTATTCGTTTACATAAGAAAATGATCTTAGGAGCAATTTAATTTTTTTTTTATAAAACGCGATATTGCTAATTTTGGTCTTTTTTTGCGCGGTTTCATGTAAAGATAATATATAAATTAAGCACATTGTGATAGGTTAACTAAAAAAATACAATTTTCATATAAATTTAAAATCACCACTAAACTGTTTTGGAGGGAGCCAAATAATCCAAAAATTTTAAAAATTACAAATTTAAATTTTGTTGAAAACTCACTTCTACAGTTTTTATGAAAAAAATTCAAAATATTTGTTGAGATTGTTATAGAGCGGTAGAAAGATACATCAACTGGCTATATAAGAGTGAAAGCAAAATTGTCCTACATATTACTGTTTTTGAGATATTTGGCAAAAAGTAGGTTATCATCAATTTTAAGCTTTAGGGAGTCGCGACGTAACCTATAATGCAACGCCCAGCAAAGCACTGTTTTTTCTTAACTTCGCATGGAGTACTTAATCAGCAAGCCAAGTTATAACAAAATCACCCAAAAATTTAATATTTAAAAATTGTCTTCCCGACCATTTGTTTTTAAGGGAAATTGTTTGAATGCATGAAAAAAAACACTTATTTTTAGATGCAGCCTCGGAATAGGTTGGAAAATGAAATTTGCAATATCATATATAAATTAAAAGAACACATTTATCTAAAATGACCAACCGTCCAATTTTGGGCCGGACAGTCTGGTTTTTTAGACTGCCGCCAGGTTTTTAAAATGTGTCCGGTATTATCCGGTTTTTTTCGAATATGTCCGGTTTCGTCTGGTTTTTCTAAAAGAAATAGGTCACTAAGATATAATAAAATAACGCAATCCCGTTCACATCGGCACATCCCATCAAATTAAAAAAAATAAGTATTTAGGTACATGAGCGTATATAAGGGGGGGGGGGCTTGGGGGTTGAAGCCCCCTCCCCAAGAACCTAGAGATAGATTATTTTAAAAATATTTGTTTACCTACTTTTTAATAAGTTAATAAATGAAAGTGGAAAAAAGTTTCAAGGAAATTTTTTGTATACGCCACTGTAGGTATATCTGAAATAAAGCATTAAAAATTTTCTACAGTACAAAACTTAGTTCCATTTTTAAACACTTCATCATTTTTGAGACTACCTATTTATTTTTGTTGGCCTATTTGCTAATTGTTATTATAAGTGGTAATGAGGTATAGTTCAAAAATGATTATGAAATGTACATACGATGTTACGATTATCATTTTTTAATAAAGTGGAAACAGTGTGATTTCAAAAATAATACAGAAATGACAATAAAAGTATAAAATTGAAAAGGGACTAAAAAATTTTTTGCGTGTATACGTACAATACAAGGTGTCCCCAGCGGCGTAGCGAGGGGAGTCCCCTCCGCTTCAAGGATCCTGGCGCCACATGGGCACTCTAAGCCTTATTAAGTAGTAAAAACTAAAAATTGGTACAACCGTAAAAAAATAATACCTTGAGCAACTTATATCAATAATTTTGCTGGCGCACCCGTTCGTAAAATCGGAAGACCATTTTTCTTGCTACGAGAAAAATAAAGTTTGCCGTCCAAAGCCCAAAGCATCATGCATCGCGGTAAGAAAGTCAAAACCAAACAAACTCAGTGCACCTGTAATTCTTACTATTAGATAACACAGTCCCGTAACACCTACCTATTTTCGCTTGTAATTTTTCTTGGTTCTTACCAACAAATTTTTTCTGGCGCCATTTTTTTCAAAAAAGATAATGTTTCTAACATTTTTGTCTGCGACGCCCTTTTTTTCGTTGAATCTGCAAGTTTTCTATTGCGGTGCCATTATTGTTCAGATACTTAATTTTTTTTAAATTTATACAAACTATTTCTGTGTTGATTTAATTTTTTTAAAATTTTCGCCTACAATGCAATTTTTAAAAATTTTTCAGTGGTTTTTTTTTAGTTTAGCCGTTTTTTCCGTAAAGTAGGTATTATTATTATTTTTAATTTTCGTGGAGTAAGAGTTTAGGTAAGGGGGCGCCAAATTTATTGTTTGCCTACACAAAAACACCTAGCTACGGAACTAACTGCGGCGTTTAAATACCTTTGAAACTAACCAAAACTTTTGTATTTGGTGCCATTTTTCCCGAAAATTTTGGCGCCTTATTTTGTTCAATAATTTTAGTTTTATAAAATGTTTGTTTTCTTTTTTATTAAAAATTTTCTTCTTTGACACAATTTTTCCAAAAAATACTTACTTTTTCAAAAATTTTTGGCAGCGCCGCGATTTTTTTGCACCTATATCTACAAAAAAATTTATTCGGTTCGAATTTTTCCAAAAAGTACTAGGTGTAAAGTGTTTTTGTTTTTTTTTTTCAAAAAACAAAATATTAACCCGCAAATGTATCGGTAGCGTGCCATTTAAATTCGAAACCATATTAATATAAGCAATTTAATTAAAAATAATAAAAAAAGTAGGAATCTATTTTAATTTGATATTTATTTCTACGTAAAAATTGGCGCCCTTTTAATCACCTGCCCCCTCCGCCCTTTGAACTACGCTACGCCGCTGGGTGTCCCAGAATTTCCCTCACACGCTATATCTTTGTTAATAATGAATATAAAATATTTTAAAACACGAGGTTTTTAATGATGCCTACTAGCCCTTAGCAGCAAGTCGTCAATAGCTATTTTCCTATCAAGTGTGGAAAATCTACTTTTTGGGCACGGCACTGCCTAGTTGACCGAACGACGCAGGAGTTAGGTCAAAGCAGTCGAGTGTGGAAAAAGATTTTCCGCAAGAGTTAGGAACAATTGTTTTTCTATAAGCGTCAGAAAAACATAGAAAAATTAAATTATATAAAATAAATACAGTGTAATAGTGACCCGGTTATAGTGAATTCTTGAATATAGTGCACGCTGCAACTTCAAATCTATACAGGTTTTTCTTAAATTTGAGATTTCTGTGCCGAAATATTTTCCACACTAGTGCGTTAAAGTAGAATTTTTTGCACTAAAATAGTGTGGAATATCACATTTTCCACACGCTTGTAGAAAAAATATTTTTTCATGCATCAGCCCCTAAGTAGCCACCACCAAGTTTTTTTCTCAAATGGCAACTTCTACTTTTTTATTAAAATACAGGGACATCATTTACGTGATTACGATCATCATTTTTTAACAACTTGGAAACAGTGTAACTACAAAAATAAAAAGTGGGCCAACTTCTAATGACATATTACAGAAAATGACAATAAAAGTATAAAATTAAAAAGGACCTAAAACAATTATTTAATAACACGCTTGTCTAGGCAGTGCCGCACCGCACTCAGTCTTGGGGGGGGGGCGAGGCCTCATGATGTCATATTTCATGCCAGTTTTTGTGTTTATTCATGAAATATGTGGAAAATATCTAAAATTAGGCTTGGGAGGGGGGGGGGGGGCTCCAGGACTAGCTACTGGCTTATAAGATTTAATTAATACTTAGGTACCTACATTCTGTATTTTATTTATAATATCAAAGTGTTTTCTAATAATGTAAGAGTTTTAGAGAACTATACCTATTATTTAATAATAAACTAATAGGAACTAACCTTATACTACTGGAGAACATGCTAAAAACAATTTCGACTTACCTCAGCTAATTAATAAGCGGCCCCTTCGTTCTTTAAGATAACCTCAGGCGCCATCTAACCACATAGAGTAAAACTTTCAGCGGAAGTTCAACGAATTCAGCCAAGAAATTTTGCAAAATAAGGCAACATTGCACCCGAATTTTCGACGTTTTTACGGTTTGAGCTTTATACGTTTCAATATAATTACGTTTCGATGATTTTGCGTCTCTTCTCCATTGCGTATCGCGCGTTTAATTTTCAACTTTTTTACGTTTCGACATTTTTAGAAATCGACGAAATTATGATTTGTTTAAATTATTTTCTTCTACATTATTTTCGACAATTTTACGGAGCGACAAAATTACGTTTCGCATAAATTGCTTTCTTCTCTTTTATTTTTCCATTTATTATTTTTCGACATTTTTACGGGTCGATCTTTTTATGATTCGATTTTCTTACGGTTCGATCATTCTGAGAATCGACTTAACTACGTTTCAATGATCTTACGTTTCGATGCTTTTACGTTTCGACATTTTTACGACGAAATAACGCTTCGTCTAAATAATTTTCTACTATATTATTTTCGACAATTTTACGGATCGATAAAACTACGTTTCGTTTAAATTATTTTCGTCTATTTTACTTTCGATTTTTTTATTTTCGACCAAATTGCGCTTTGGCATTTTTTTTTTAACCATTTTACGTTTCGACAAAACTTTTTTCGATGTTTTTGTGGCGAGCTACCCGGTACATACTCCTATTTAGACCCTTATGACACAGATTATTTGGTGATCAGTGCTTATAAGCTGAGAACAAGACAATTAATACTTACCTTTGTACAATGATGATGTAATGTAAATGGCAGGGGACAGTAGGGAGACACTGGACAATATTTAGTTTTTCTTCAATATTTCGTGAAATATAATAGTTCAATCATTAATCAATACTTTGATAAAGTAAGGATCATACCTGACCTCTAAAAAAATCCGCGTAGGTGATTTTTATGTTGTCCCATGTACTGACAAAATACGTGTTTGTATTCTGATGCAAGTGTCAACTAGATTAGCTAGGACAGTTCTAATTTCACTTTTAGGCAGCCAATGAGGGTGCCTTTCTAAGAATGTGTCACACCATAGAAGCGCGATTAAATTCATTTAAACAAAAATTGTTAAATTTAGTTTTTGTCAAAATTTACATTTTTGTATTTTTCCTTAATTTTGGTTTATTTGGTGCGGTTACGTGGTTTTAAGGGTGATTTTGGGTTCGTTTTAAGTCTGTCTCTAAGAATATATTATAACTGAGATTTTTTACTTGCACAAAATGATGCAAAAAAGTTTTGAATTTGGTCAAGTCAGTTTTTCTATAAAAACCATGGATGTCGCTCATTACAAAAACATTTTTTTACTAAACTTTATTTTGGATTGTTTTTTTTTAGTTCTTATTATTATGTTTAAGAAGTTAGAGAAAATTTAAAAAAATATATTGCAGTTTAAAAAAAAGCGAACTTGAGAATTTAATCTAAACAAAAGAAAGTATACTGTAAAAATCTTCAAATTTTGAGTCAATTTTAGCATTTCTTCATTCATGTCCTTGGGATTTTTATATTTCCTGAATGATTTTGATCCTCCAGCAGAATAAGGCGCTGACTGTAACATAGGCCACCACCCCGATGACGTCACGAGCACCCCGATACAAAATCGACACAAAATATGATTCTCGAACGTACTGACTTTCATTGACTGAAGTCACTCATTATCATCCGATTATTTACTGTCTTTTTTTAAAGTAATGTACTAGTAAGTGCGCATAATAATCTAAAACAACCATGACATCAGTGACTGAAGAGTGCTTGATTCGTTTTATTTACGAAACTCACACATTATCATCCAGCTATTTACTCTCTCTTTTTAATTCAATGTAGTGGGGCGGGCGCACATGAGTCTAAAACAGCCATGGGATTATTTTAGTAAGAAAGTATACGAGAAGTCAAATTTATGGGGTTATATTTATTTATTTGGATATAACTGTTTTTTCTTAAATTTTTATAAGAAATAAGTTGTGTTTGGCTAATTATCTCATTAAAGGCTGTAAAAGTAATGTAGAAGTTCCTTATGCAGATCATAAAACAGAGTTAACCTTGACAGTGATTCAGTTTTTGCAGTGATTTTAAATGAGTACCACTCCCAATCAACCCCCTAAAATGTTTGTTTGTTGAATGTGTATTTTACTTATTATTTATATATATATATATATATATATATATATATATATATATATATATATGTATATTAGTGTAAACATGTTAGAATGAGTGGACTAACACGTCCCTTAAACCTTCCAATCAACCCTAGTACAAACTAAAAATAAAAACAGTAAAAGTGGCAGAAGAACAGAACCGACAGAGTGATCAGGTGACACCCGAATTAAGATACAGATCTAAGAGGAAAAATTGAAAATCAGATCTCAAGTGGCTGAAGTGAACAGAACCGGACAGAGTGATCAGGGGAAACCCGAATTAAGATACAGATCTAAAAAGAAAAATTGAAAATCAGATCTCAAGTGGCTGAAGCCAGATTACCTTGAGGTCTTCCAAACAGCACTGGCGAATTGTTCCAAAAAGGAACAAAGCCATAAACAAACAAGACAAGACAAGACAAGAGGACCACTCATTGCAAGATGTGATGAATATGTGCAGTGTGCCAAGAGGAAATAAATTTTAAAAAAAGACAGGTGTGTATCATTTTGTGTGTGTGTCACTTTTTATTTTGTGTTGTGCAAATAAAATATAACTTTTTCTGCCCCCGGGAAGCTAGCTTGCTGGCCAGTAACAAGAATTGTACAGTCAGACAAACAGTGTTAGGTATTTCCGAGGGGTGAACAGCTAACCCAAAATGTGTACACCGATTGTGAAAATCCACAATCTTTTGCTAAGATTGTGTAAAGATTGTGAGGGATTGTGGTAAGATTGTGAGAAATGTGTACACCGATTGTGAGAGCTGTTCACCGCTTGGGTATTTCATGATGTTTATTTACATGGGCACACCCAGTGGAGGGGCTAGCCTAAACACAAAAAATTGCTTAAAATATGACGTCATGAGGCTTCGCCCCCCCCCCCCCCCTAGAGGCCTCGGGCCCCCTCCAAGACATTTCTGGGTGCGCCACTGATGTTTGTAGTAAAAAATTACTATAAAATCAAAAAAAAAAAAAAAGAGTGTCAAAGATATAATTTAAAAATAATCTGGTCCCCAAAGGGCACTCATCGTAAAGCAACCTTTATAGGTAGCGAAGCCTGACAATGAATTTATATTATTTGGTTATTATTTTTGAAATGTTTTCCTCGGTTCGAATTGGTTGCTGGCTCGTTCTTATTTTAAAAATGTGGTTAAATCACAGTCTAAAGATCTATTTAATAATAACAGAGTTTCAAGATAGTTTGAAGCATAACTTTTTATTTTTAAAAACATAAATATATATATATTGGGTGTTTCAAAATTTAGGATCATAATTTTAATGTTCAATTCCTTAAGAGTGATTTCAAGACAAAATTTTCATTATGTGCAAACACATATAAACATAGGTCCTCAAACACCTTATATTTGAGATACAGGGTGTTAAAGTTTAGTTTTTTATATATTTTCTTGTTTACAGTTTCTTGCAGTTTTTGAGATATTTCAAATTTGGCATGTGTATTAAGCTATAGACACTACACTATCAGACATGCCAAAAAATAGTAAAAATCTACAGAGTGATACTTTTCAGGGCTCATGTCGCCTTTTCCCCAGATTTTTTTTCCTTGTAAGCCACTGGTAGGCAGAACTAGGCAGTTAAGACAAGAAATAAAATCCTTGTTTTATTTGCAAACTTTTTTGTTTTCTGCAATTTTTTTGCATCTTTAACTGTTTTAGAGAAAGTTGCTGTTTCACCAAAGGCTGCTATTATAAATAAAAAATGTGCCAGTATATCAAAATAAAATTAATTAAAACGTATTTGGCATGCCTAATATTGTAGTACCTATAAGTAAATATACGTGCCAAATTTGAGCTAAATATCTTAAAAACTGTAAGAGCTATAAAAAACAAAATTTGAACACTCTGTATCTTGAAAACTAAGCGTTTGTGGACCTATTTTTATACGAACTTTTTGTCTTGAAATCACTCAAGGAAATTAAGATTAAAATTATGTTATTGAATTTTAAAACACCCTATATAGTTTAGACACTTTTGTACTGTGTAAAACAACATCTTTAAAATAAAACAGTGCTGCCAATGTGAAACCGAGGAAAACATGTCAAAAATATTAAACAAAAAATAGAAAATCGTTTCCTATAAAGCTTACCTTTACAATGAGTGTCCTTACCCCAAACCCCCCTGATAGTCTAGCAGAATAAACCAAAACACATGATTACATATTTACAGCAAAAAAAAATCATAAAATATTGAAGATAATTTTGGTTCACCAAAATTTTTATAAAATTACAAAAGGAGTCTCTAACCTATAATTTAGTACTAATCTGATAACCCCCCCCCCCCAGAATAAGCTAAAACACGCGATTTAAATTATACAGGGTGTCCCATAACTTAAGGGCCATAGTGCAGCAGGTAATAGAGGAGGTTATTTACGAGAAAAAAGTTTATATAACATGGGTGTCAACACATATCTTTTAAGATATAGGATGTTTAAAGTTAGAGTGGGGGGAAAAGTGTTTTACAAAAAAAAGAAAATCTGTCATAGCCAGCTGAATACCTGGCTAATTGTTATTCAAAAATGTGGTATTCCTTTTTTTGATAAAATTACAAGTTAAGGAGATACAGGGCTGTCAAAATAACCTCCAAAAACATAGAAAAAATAATATTTTGTAAAAAATTTTTTGCTTACTCTTTCTTTTAAAAAATATCAATAAAATGTTATTATTATATCTTGCTAGACTTGTTTTTATTAACAAAAAATATAAAAAAACATTGCGTTTAATATGGCATTTATAAAAGTTTATACCAAAAAAATTGTTTTTTCTGAAAAAAATTGACCGACTAATTTTTTTCAAAATAATTTTTATTTCAATTTATTGCTCTTATTCTATTACAACACTCTGCCCAATTTCATATTTTTACTGCGTTTTTTTAAAACGTTATCAAAAAAGTTTAAAAAATCGCCAACTTCGACAAAGAAAGAGTTTTAACCCATGCATTATAGGAACTTTTTTATCAGACATGACCTGCTCTATCACCTGTTGGCCTATAGCCCCTAAGTTATGGGACACCCTGGATACAAAAAAATCACAAATAATTGAAGACAATTTTGGTTTACCATAAACTTTTATCACAGATCACCTTTGTTAAGGTGATCCGTGCTTTTCTAAAATCAAAAAAGAGAGATAAATATAATTTAATTTGTAAAAAATAATTATTATGTTGAAAATGAAAAAAAGGTGTCAATATTTTGTGTATAAACAAAAGTATAACTCTCTCAGTTTGTGATATTTTTTTAGAGAAGCAACTTTAAGACCCAAAGGCTACATTCTTTAAAATCAGAGGACCAGAAGTACACAATTTATGAATCAACAACACCAGAGGGCTATAAGCATGTTCCTAACTTGCATTCCAATCCTTTAAGACACAAAAAAAACTATAAGGTTGGTGTATTAAACTTTTTCATTAACATAATTGAGAACAATATTTATTTGATTTTGTACATGAGAAAAAGTGACTTGGACTGTTATATAAATAATGTTAGGAAATTATGTAACACAAAAATTAAGGATTTTTGACCACCCCCTTTATAAGACATTTTAAGAAAAAACAAACCCCCTTTGAGTGTTATGTAAATGTGTGTATGTGTATAAACAAGTATATAACACTGTTCGGTTTATGTGTTTTTCTTTTTAGAAAATCAACTTTAAGACCCAAAGAGAACATTCTTTAAAATAAGAGGATCAAAAGTGCACTGCACATATGTCACCACCAGTGGGCTTGTAGTCCAATTATTAGAGATATATATAAAAGCTGTGTTGGTGCAAAAAATACGGAAGTTTGGAAACACGATTAGAAGGTTGGTAATCTTACTACTCCTGTAAGTTTGTGACCTCGAGCGGCTGCCATCTTAAAAATATGACGCCTTAAATGGTTGCGGTAGGATTTATAGGAAAAAGTTTTAAGTTTTTTATAGTTTTGCAAAAATATTTAAAAGCATAAAATAAAACTGAATGAATTACCTATAAAATACTTATTATTAGAAGTTGACTGGCTAGTGCCTTTACAGAGATGCAAACCCTAAATTGTTAGCAATATGCGCATTTCCTTTATGTATTATCACATTATATTCCAAATAAACAGACAGTATTAGATTTTACCTAAATTTCTCAGAAACTAAGCATTTTAGAGCAAATGCGAATTTTTATTTATTTATTGCAAAAACCACAATTATCTTTTAAACAATTAATTTAAATAAGGCCAAGTTTCTGATTACCTGGCACTATTTTAATTGGCGTCTCTAAATTGGTAATATTTCAAAGAACAAGAAAAAATGTATAGGTTTTAATAAATTTTCTGAAACACTTTTGTAAAAAATATAATTTTGTTGTAAAAAATGTATCACAAAGTGGTATTAAATAATAATATTGCCAATAAAGTTATTTATTATTATAAACTGAAATTATTACGTAACCTTGACTCAAATTCATGGTGGGCACTCCATTGCCATCCTTAAATTGGGGTCCTTTGTAATCTTAAAAATAGTACCAGTTTACAGACCCCTAAAGTGTGTAAAGAACTATGCTTGCCGACATAGGTTTTAGTTTTAAGGAAAATTATATTAAAAATTCATTACCAGAATAGTTATGTATAGAATTTAAATACTAACCACAGCGAAGTTAAGTGCGACTTTGTATCTGGAGACCGCCCCCCAGCATGCGATTGGATAATCAATAATTTGGTTGGCCGCGATTGATTTGCCTTTACAAGGCAATAGTATTTGAACAGAACCAATCGTGAAAAACCAAGGTCTTAGTCAACCAATCGCGTGCTGAAGGGACTCTTGTGTAATATAGTTTATAAGCTCTATCTACAGCAAATATTGTAAAATAGTTAAAAATATTTCAAAAATCGATAGAATGTGATAATAACATAACAGTCATAAGACAAGTTCTTTATCACCAAAGAGTTTTTAATATGGTGTAAGATAAGAGTTGTTAAAAAAACTGATTTAAGGCGATATTTTTTCAAAGTGATGGCAGTAAAAAACTTCGGGCATTATATATCACACTCTATTTGGAAATAAGTAAACAATTTTTACGAATTAAATGTGTGTTATTCTAAAAAAATGCCTATTTTGACTATAATAATATAATTAGTTTTCTATTTATTAATGAGCAAAGAATAAACCCTTATAATACTTTATTTTTTGGAATTGTCGGACAAACCCTTGTAAATCTTGGTAGAGTACTCTACTCCATTAGGGTCCCAGTCTGACACTGTCCTTTAGTAATGAGTTAAAAAAAACAGTGACTCTTTTTCAAATGCTGGTGAGAGGTTTTTAGTTTTTATTGTTAAGATTAACGAAAGTGACATTACTGATTTGAACCCCATAAAAAGCAGATTCATTACCAGTAACCATATTTATGCTCTTAATTGTTTTTTGTACATAATATTTTAGTTCCTTATATATGAGAGTTAAGCTAAAAACTGCTTTGAATTAGAGAAGCAACAAACTGGGGATAGATAAACATGAGACTACCCCAAACATTTTTCGGAGGGGAATAATATATTTATTTATATAAATGTACAGTTTTTTTGCTACTAAGCAAACTCATTACCAGTAACCCTATTTATGTTCTTACTTATTTTTTGTACATAATAGAGACTTATTACAATAAAGCCAGGTACAAATTGTGCGGGGCACTATTCTGACAGTTTCCCATTATAACAACAGCTATCTTCTTTCAAAATTAGGACTTTGTGTATTATAAGAGCCGGAATTAATAGTGACGCCACTATTAATGGAAAATAAATGACTTGATTTATAAATTCGACATTGGTATGTCAATTTTAAAAGGTCAACTGTCAGTTTTCAATGGGAAACTGTCAGAATAGTGCCCGGCACAATTTGTGCCCGGCTTTATTGCAATAAGTCCCTACTACTTTCATTCAAGCCTTATATATAAGATTTGAGCTAAAAACTGCCTTGAATTAGAGAAGCAACATACTCTCCCGAACATTTCCAGAGGGTAAACCACCCCCACCCTGGCAAGGTTGATTGTTCCCTCTTAACAGTTTTTTGCTAATTACTCGAAAATTGTCGTACAAGTGTTAGTTTTTATTGTGGTATTTTTTATCCTTCACACATTGTTTTTCCCAAAAACGTGCCCCACTGCTTCCAGGGATGGCCATGTACATCATTGGAAAGGATGTTTTGTCGAAAAATGATTTCAAAAATATATTTTTTTAAAATTTGAGTTTTCCAGTTATTAACAAAAAACTGTCAAGAGGCACATTTAAGTGGGGAGCCACCCCCGTCAGGGTTACATAACACTAAGAGCGTTGCTACTCTCATTAACTATATTACATATTATCTAATACTCTATTCGCGTAGCAATATGAAGAACAGGATAATTTTGGAAAATTCACAACTTTTTTATTTCTTAAATTAAATTTTGTTTTATTTGGATTATAGTGCACTTTTATAAAAACTATTAATCACATGCATTTTGAATGTATCTGTTTTTAAAAAAAAATTAGTTCCTCAACATCATGTCTTTTTTTATGTTGTTTGCGTTTTATAGAGAAACTGCTGATTTTACAAAAAAATCACAAGATACAAAAAAGATGTGTATTAAAAAGTTGTTTTCACATTTTCACCATGAGTTAAACTTTTCGAGGTATGCTCAAAAAACTACGAAATTGGACTGTACCTCTAGACACCAAAATTTCACATTTTCATGAATTTCAAAAGTGGAAAAAATGCTTCAAAAATCAAAAGGCTCTACTATTTTAAATAACGTTAGCTAAGTTTTTATTTTTTGTAGTCTATATTCTGTCAAATATGACGGCTTACATAATGACCGGACCACGATTTTGCACCAATGTATTCCCGACTATTTTTTATACCCTACGGCAACATCTAGGAACCCAAAGGACACATTGGTGGAAAGGTAATTTAAAGCTTTACAGAAAGCTACCAAACCATTTTGCTTTTAAAATGACAGCTTTCGTCAAAAATCTAAAAAATCTGTTCACAAATAACAAAGTTATGAATTTTCCAAAATTGTTGTTTTTTTCATTTTTGAGATGTTTCTTGTATTTGGCATGAGTTTGACATATGTCGAATAAGTCGAATGGCGTTCCAAAAAGCAAAGGCTTTTGGCGTGTGTCATCAAATTTGCATTTACACGTTAAAATAACAGAGGTCACGAACCGACTAGATAGTGATATGATCATATGAAGTTTTTTAGATTTTTGACCAAATTTGTAATTTTAAGAGAAAAATGGTTTAGTAGTTTTTTGTAGAGCTTTAAATTACCTTTCCACCGATGTTCCTTTTAGGTTTATAGAGGTAAAAATTAGTCGGGAAAACATTGGTTCAAAATCGTAGGTAGGACGACATATCATATTTGACAGAATATAGACTAAAAAAATTATAAATTAGCTTACGTTATTTTTTAATTCTTAAAGCATTTTTTCCCTCTTGAAAGTTTTATGAAAAAGTAAAATTTTGGTGTCTAGGGGTACCCTCAGGCCAACTTCGTAGTTGACACAAACACAAAAGAAACATGAAAAATGCAAGTGATTAATAGTTATAAAAATGCAATTTAATCCAAATAAAATAAAATAAATTTAAAAAAAATTAGGTTAAGAAATAAAAAAAATTGTAAATTTACCAAAATTCTTCTATTTTTCACTTTTGAGCTGCCATATTGTATTTTGGCATAAGTTCGACAGACGTCCAATAAGTGTAATTGTATTCCCAAATGTAAGGGCTTTCAACCCCTCATCAAAAGTGCATGAAGGCCTCTAAGCGAATAGAGTCCAAACTATTATAAAAGTTATAGTAATAGATATTTTATTTTATTTTCTTTTTTAAGTATTAACTTTTTAATTATTCTCTATTTTAAACTAAAAAGTAAAAAAACATATGTAGGTATGTGACTTTTTATTTGTTTTGTCACAGATTATATTATTTTTAGTATTATTATTATGCTTTTGGTAAATGGTATCTTTTTATTTTGCAGCTGTTGTGCTATCTTTATTATTTAATAATGTTATTATTCTTATATTTACAACTTCTTACTTAATTTAGATAAATATTGTATTAGTGTTTGCCCGCAGTTAGAAAAACGATAACTGCAGTGGACTGTATATATTTTATTAAATGAAAGCGCGAACAAACATAAATATACTGATACGAAATCACGAAATAATGAAAAGGTCCATAGTTAATTGCTGGTACCACAGAACGGAAATCAGAAACAAAGCACTCACCAGTTTGCAGCCAATTTCTCCACGTACCAGGGGCCCCTTTCTGGATCTAATGATGGCACCACGTAGCTGAAGGGCTGAAGTTTCTAGTTCTATGCTTCAGTACACCAAAATCGAGCACTTTCAAGTGTAGAAACTTGAAATAGTTGGAGAAAGAAATTAACACGCCATTTTCTCGAGGCGGTAAAAAAGGATCTCACTGATTGTTGGTGCGCATGTCGAAATGCGCGAAAATGTACTCTGTCCGTCATCCAATTGTGTGGTTTTAAAATTAAAAACAACCGCGAAATTTAGCGGAAGCTAACATAACTGCCCTTCAAAACACACAATTTTAGAATCCAACCGGACAGATATAGATATAAGAAAAATGATCGACCGATAAATATTAATGAATGAAAACAGATAAGTATCGTAAGTTTATTTAGAGATAACGAAACCCGAAAAAGGCAAAACAAACAAACAAAAATTCAAAAAAAAATAAAAATAAATAATAAATTAAAATTAGTTTTAATTCGGCAAGCGGCACAGTTTTACAACTGGCCGCTTGTAAACACCGGTAGCCGTTCGTACCGTCGCAACACGCACTTGACTGTCTCCGCCGGGATGCAGTTCGATGACCCGACCGACTGGCCATTTCAAAGGTGATTGGATGTGATCACTCGTTATGATAACCAAATCATTTAATTTCATATTTGGGAACGAATCAGCCCACTTGTGTCGCTGTTGTAGCGTATGCAAATACTCTACAGAATACCGTTTCCAAAAATCATTATGTAGTATTTGGATTAGTTGCCATCTCGAGAGCCGATTTAGACCTTGGACAAATCTTACTCCGGAATTTCTGAATTAAGGGGTTCAAGGGTCAAAAAATGCCCAGGGGTAAGAGGTTGAAGATCGTGTGGGTCTGAAGAGGCAGGAGATAGAGGGCGACTATTAAGTACAGCTTCTATGCGACATGTAAGGGCGGACATTTCCATGATGGACAACTTCTGGTCGCCGACAACTCGAACAAAGTGAGTTTTAAAACTTTTGACGCCAGCTTCTGCCAAGCCATTGAAATGTGGACTGAGAGAAGGTCCCAGATGCCAACGAATAGAAAGTCTGGTGGACGCACTTCTTGCGTAATCAAGTAATTGGTTACGAAACCCTATAAAATTACTGCCCTGATCTGACCAGCATTGTGTCACGCTTCCACGTCTGGAAATGAATCGATGGAATGCACCTACAAACCCTTCGGTGGACAGTTCCATGGTTAATTCCAAATGCACGCAATGTGTGGCCGGACAGACAAATTCACAGACATACGATTTGAAAGCTTTACAACCACGGTAACGATGAGGAATCACAAAGAAAGGTCCACAAAAGTCGATAGCTACACTCGAAAAAGGTTTAAGTTGATTGATTCGATGAACGGGAAGTGAACTCATTATGGGCGGTCTATAGGGTTTAGGGTTGATTCTAAAACATTGCAAGCACTTGGATATGGTTCTTTGAATTGCCCGTCTGGCAGATAATATCCAAAATTGCTGTAAAAGCAGATTATGCAATGCTTTAAACCCAGGATGAAGGTATTGTCGATGAGTGGACTCGATAAGAAGAGTAGTTAAACGATGGTTACTCGAAAGTAAGACGGGGTGTTTTGCAGAATAAGACAAAAGGTCAGATTTTTGTAATCTGCCACCGACTCTAATGATATTATTCTCATCAAGAAAAGGTGAAAGTTTTCGCAAAGGTTTCGGTTTATCCTTAGATAACGCGGAAAAAAGCTCAGAAAAACAAGAACCTTGCACGCGTTTGATAAGAAGGTATAGCCCACTTTGCATCTCACCGGTGGTAGGAAAAACAATATTTTCAAAAATAATTTTTTGGTCCGGTGGCTTAGTGGGTTTTTGATAGGAATGGTTTTGAAAAAGGTTAACTATTCGAAGGACATAACAAATGATACGTTGAATTTTTGATATAGATGAATATTTGATAAGAAACGGATCTAAGAAGTTAACGTCAATTATTGCATTGCAACAGACCTTTGGCTTTTCCTCCAGATTAATATCTCCGAAATCAATCGGCATTTTTGACTTATGAAAATCGGGCCATTCGTTTTCGGGAGACCACAAAAACGACGGTGCGTTCCACCACATGTCATGTGAAATGAGCTGTGAAGGGGTGGCCCCTCGTGACGCAATATCGGCTGCATCTAAAGCAGAAGGAATGTAGCGCCATGAGTTTAAGGAAATGATTTCTTGGATTTTACTGACTCGATTTCCAACAAAGGTTTGCCAGCGAGTAGGAGGGGATGAAAGCCAGTGCAATACGACTTGCGAATCGCAGAAAGTAACGATATTTGTAAAAGTTATTTTTCCTTCATAGCTAGATAAAACGAAGTCAATTAATTCGCTTAAAAGAAATGCGCCTAGGAGTTCTAGCCTAGCCAAAGTTTGTGACTTTATAGGCGCGACCCTAGATTTTGCAGATATAAGAGAAACAAATATATTGTTTTCCTCTTCTACACGAAAATATACGACGCCTATGTAACCTCGAATTGAATCGTCACAGAAGCCGATGATTTGACAGGTATTGGTTTTTGACAGTTTGATTTGTCGGGGTAATTGAAAATTGGAAAGAAGCGGGAATTCAGAACGAAGTTTGTTCCAAGAGTCGATGATAGAACAATCTGGTTCTTCGTCCCAGCCTATTTTCGATATCCACAACTGTTGCAAAATAAATTTTGCTTGTAGCAACAAGGGACAAAGAAAACCTAAGGGATCGAAGATTGTTCCTATGATAGATAAAATAGAACGTTTAGTTGGGGGTTTTTCCTTCATTCGGCATTGATAAGAAAAAATGTCGTTTTTTGGATGCCATTGAAGGCCTAAAACTTTGATAAAGTGTGGTTCATCCTTGTCAAAGGAGAGAGGCATTTGACGATCGGATTCTGGCAATGTTGCCAATAACTCAGGACAATTGCTTGCCCATTTTTTAAGTTCAAATCCTCCCGACTTTAACAAATCATTGAGTTCCATCTGTAGGGAAACGGCTTCAGAAAGCGAAGGACTAGTTCCCAAGGTATCGTCGATGAAAATTGACGTTTTTAGAACACTACTAGCCACAGGAAAATGTTCCTTTTCTCTCTCTGCCAGCTAATTTAAGGTACGCCGGGCTAGAAAAGGTGAGCATGTCATGCCAAAAGTGACAGTAGAAAGTTCCCACACTGAAAGTGGGTCCTGTGGAGAAAACCTCCACAATATCCTTTGATAAGGACGGTGATAAGGATTGATAAGGACTTGACGGAACATCTGTTTGATATCAGCAATGTTGGCAATAGGATCAAGACGAAACGTAAGGAGTAAAGAAGCAATATCCTTTTGAAATTTCGGTCCAGATAACAACGTGTCATTTAGACTAATATTCTTTGGGGTGACTGCCGAACAATCCCAGACTACCCTTAAATTTGTACTTAAGCTTTCCGGCTTTAGTACGCAATGATGTACCAAAAAACATGATACGTCGACTTTTGGTTGACTAGGTAAAACTAGACTTATATGATTAGAATCGATATAGTCTTGCATGAAACTAGAATAGGCGGTGTACAGATCAGGATTTTTGAGTAATCTATTTTCTAGAAGTAAAAATCTACGATAAGCTTGCGGATAAGTATTTCCTAGGTCAGGGTTTATTTTATCTTTAAACGGAAGATCTACCATGAATCTACCGCTCGGTTGTCGTACGACACTCGCAGTAAATATTGATTCTGCTTGTTTTTCTTCCTTTGATAAGATTTGTTTTTTAGGCATATGTACGATTTCCCAAAACCTAGGGATAATGACCTCTAAAGGAGGTGAATGACTCGTTAAAAAACAACTGGTTCGTTCCGTAAGATTACCTACTTCGTCAACTTTTCCCATGACGACCCAGCCAAAGATGGTTTCAAGGGCTGAAGGTTGCCCTATTTGAATATCTGTGCGAATAGCTCGCAACCAATAACTAGGTCCACAGGTCTAGATTTGAAATAAGATGGGTCGGCAAGTTTAAGGTTTTTAAAGTGTTTCCACTGATGATCGTTCAAAGTGAATGTAGGCATATTGGAACATAGTTGTGGAACAACAATTGCTTCGAAATTAAGTAAAGGAGTGACCTGTCCTTGTGGCTTAATGTGACATTGAACGAGCCCTTTGGAAGTAAGAGAAGACATTTGATTTAATCCGAATATTTCAGTGGTGTAACTTCGCCTAGGAAGATTATGACGCTGAATACACTTTTCACTGATGAATCCTGTCTGTGATCCAGAATCAAGCAGTGCCCTTACAGGTTGAAAATTTCCGCAACCGTCCATAAAATCTATTATGGCGGTGCATAAAAGAAAGGTACCTGAAGGTCCTGAGGTATTTAATGACACATGAAGATTATTGACAGGTGGTGTGTGAATGACAGGACTAGTATCTTGGCTTCCAGACTCTTTATTAGTTTCTAAGATATGAGTTTTAAAGTTTGGTGCCTTTTACTATTGCAAGTCCTGCATGAATATTTTGATTTGTACGTGTCTACCCCATGCGAGGGATGAAAACACGCTAGACATAATTTTTTCTGCTTGACGAAAGATAGACGCTCGATAGGGGAGAGGTCAAGAAATGTTTGACATTTCGAAAGCACGTGAACTTGATTACACCGGAAACATTTTATTCCCGTACTTGAATTAGTTGAGGTGCCAGCCAGTCCTATAAAAGGCGAATTTTGTGATTTATAGGTAGGCTTTTGCCCAAACTGATTTGGCATAGAATTTGATTTTTGATAGGTAGGCACCTTTTTGGGTGCTGTTGATTGAGGAAGTGATTCCAAAACTTTACATCTTTTTTCTAGAAATTGAAAAAGTGACTGAAAAGTGGGAATTTCGGTATTAGTATTGGCGTGACTCATTTCGAAATTTGAACGCATCGGAATATCCAATTTTTCTAACAGAATGAAAAAAATAATAAAGTCCCAACTGTCAACGTCAAAGCTAAGTGATTTTAAAATTTCTAGGGATTCTGAAAAGGTGTCAATTAAATTACGCAATTCTTTAGCTAACTCGTTTTTTAATGTAGAGTTCATAATTGTGCTTAAAGCATCATTTGCGACGTCTCGCTTGTTTTGATATCTATTGACTAATTTGTAGTAAGCAATTTTATAATTTTGATCAGATAAGCTAATCCCTGATATCAATTTTAAAGGCTCATCCTCGAGATATGAAAATAAATATTGAAGTTTTCGGACGTTACTTAGACTTTGATTTTGATCTATAATGTTATTAAAAAGATCGAAAAAGCTTGGCCATAATTTTTTATCACCTCGAAATATGGGAATACCTAACTCTTTGAGTTTTGGAGTTTCGTTTTGTCGAACATATGATCCCGAAAAGGATGGGGCCTCAACCGGAAATATTTCAGAATAAACCCTTTTACACGCATAAAAATATTGACGAGCTTCTGAAAGGATCGCATCCTGCGTTTTAAACTCCTCGTCGTCCGAGTCGTCTATCAACATAATGACATCATTATGTGCCAACATGCATTTATCGAATATACCTCACTCGAAACTCGTTTCTCGCTTTTGCGTCCGTTGCCGCGGTTTGTGACAACACATAACACTCGGTGATCGCAGATAAAAAACCCTTGCGTTTTTACACGGCTTTTTTGATAGACATGATTTTTACCTTTGAAATGACGAAATTGTCGGTAAATATACAATTAACGCTAAATTAATGCTTCTGAAATAGAAAAATGACGAATTGTCAAAAATATGCACTAATTTATCGCAATTGATGAAAATTGTTTTAAATATCGAAATGATATGGAACACATCTTATCACAGAAATGTCGGTAAATATACAATTAACGCTAAATTAATGCTTCTGAAATAGAAAAATGACGAATTGTCGAAAATATGCACTAATTTATCGCAATTGATGAAAATTGTTTTAAATATCGAAATGATATGGAACCCATCTAATCACAGAAATGAGAAAATTGGTTTGTTTGTTTTTTGAATGATTCTCGATTTTTGTTTACTGAAATGACCACGCGGTAGTCCCTGCGTTACCATAGCAGTGGACCGAAAACAGGTGAATCGCGCCGAAACCGAAGGTCGAACACGAAAAACTACGGTTCAATACGATTGGCAAATTTCAAGGCCGTGTGGTCGCCGTGTGAAAATGTGAAAATGAAATGGCCGACTTATTAATACCGTCGTATGGAGTAAATTTAAATAATTCGGGTCGAAGGAACACTTTTGTTTGCCCGCAGGTAGAAAAACGATAACTGCAGTGGACTGTATATATTTTAGTAAATGAAAGCGCGAACAAACATAAATATATTAATAGGAAATCACGAAATAATCAAAAGATCCATAGTTAATTGCTGGTACCACACAACGGAAATCAGAAACAAAGCACTCACTAGTTTGCAGTCAATTTCTCCACGTACCAGGGGCCCCTTTCTGGATCTAATGATGGCACCACGTAGATGAAGGGCTGAAGTTAAGTTTCTAGTTCTATGCTTCAGTACACCAAAATCGAGCACTTTCAAGTGTAGAAACTTGAAATAGTTGGAGAAAGAAATTAACACGCCATTTTCTCGAGGCGGTAGAAAAGGATCTCACTGATTTGTTGGTGCGCATGTCGAAATGCGCGAAAATGTACTCTGTCATCCAATTGTGTGGTTTTAAAATTAAAAACAACCGCGAAATTTAGCGGGAGCTAACAATTAGTTGTTTTTGACTAAATAAAGGATAGTGATCCTACTTATAGCGTTTTACAAGATTTCGTAAGCCAGCCCATTTCCCTACCTAAATAAATAAAGTTGAATCTGTATTTTATGAAATCTGATCTGGTTTTGGTTGTTTGATAGCTCAGATAGAAATATGTAAAAAAAAGTCTGCAATATATCATGCAGGATTTTTGGCATGTGTAAACATTTAAGAAGTTTTATGAAATTTTTAAATTAATAACAAATTTAGAAATTATATTATTTTATTCTTTTTTTAAAACTGTTTATAACTTTCACAATATAAAGAATAAATGTAATATCCTACTAACTAATATACTACTAACATGAATAATTTATTTTCTGCATCAAGTTTTCTTGTATTCTATCCAAACGTCCACAAAGTTGCTAAAAATAATAATATAATGTTGAGATATTCAAATATTATTTTTGCTAAGACTTATAGTCCAGTCATTATAGAATTTTAGCTTGCAAAACGTGGTGTAGTCGCGATTTTGACATATGTTGTTCACATTGGAGTCCTAAAAAAATTGAGGTATTTATTATTATTAATTATTTAGTTACTGTGCATTTTAGAAAAATAATAGTTGATGACAAAATAGATGATAACAAAAGTTCCTATAAAAGCGTTTGTATACGTATTTTCGTCAGACGATTGGTTTTCGAGTTATGAGGCTAAACATTTCGCCGCCAATATGGATATTGACCAATTTTCTTTTTTAGTGGCCTTTATCTTAAAAACTGCTTAATTTTGAAAAAAACATGAAATAAAGACTAACTAAATCTGGTTATTACCCTTGCTGAGATATGAACTCTGAAGTGTTAGCGGTACACCCGTTTCCTAAGTATATGCAAAATAAACCGAACTTATTAAGTTTTATCTCATTTTCGTAAAAGGTAAGCATTTAACTGAAAGTATGTAAGCGACTTTTTTGTAGAAAATTAAATTATCTTTTAAACGGTGTATCATTTGAATGGTTCAATTTCACGGTTACCACTTAATATGCCATCCCAAAAATGGGGTTATTTTGTAAGTCATGAAAAAAAATGTTTTTTTTTAGGTTTAATTCAGGTTTCAAGAAAACCAAGCATTTTTGGGAAAAATTTTATTAAAAACTAAGTTTATCGAAAAGTTTAGTTTTACTCTGTATTATTAAAAATAAAATTATTTTTAAAACAATATGAATTTAGTGGGTTTTTGTAATCGGGGAACACTCAAGGAATATACGCATGTTTGGTGATTTTTTTTTCAATTCAGTTTTTATACGCCCCTGGGGTATTAACGGTTGCCCTAATGTTATAAATATACACACTGTTCAAAAGAAAATTTAATTGGCTATAGTACAAAGTAAAACTTTTTGCCGATAGAGCTTGCTTTAAAATAAAACACATGATAATTTTTTTTTAATAAAAAAAAAACAAATATGCGTATGTTTCTTAAGTTTCCTCCGTTAACAGAAACTACTAGATATATATCACTTTAAAGATAATTTTATTTTCAACAATATAGAGTAAAACGGGAATTTTTGAAAAGCTTAGTTTTTAAGAAAATTAATTAAAACAAAAAAAAATATTAAAAAAAAATAACCTTAATATGCGGACGCCCCTCAGGTATAATAGGGTGAGTAATAGCTTTCACACCACTTTGTGGTACGCTGTTTAAAAGTACATTTTATTTTTTCTGAAAAGGGTGTTTTTTTCCTAAAATGTTTTTAGATGTCAGTTAAGTGCTAATCGTGGAATTGGCCCATCTAAGTGATACATTGTTTAAAAGATAATTTAGTTTCCTACAATAAACTTTATTACATATTTTCTGTAGAATGCTTACCTTTTGAGAAAATGACAAATATTAATGATTTAGGGGTTTATTTTGCATACACTATGGAAATACATAGAAAACGAGTGTACTGCTACCACATCAAGGTTCGCATCTCGGCAAGGGTACTACCCAGGCCATTCAGTAATGTCTCCTTTTATATGCCATTAATTAATCTTTATTTTATACAAAAATTGGCTAACATACAAAATTGCGGCGAAATGTTTAGCCTCATAACTCGAAAACCATTTGTCTGTCGAAAAAGTGTATATAAGCGCTTTTGTAGAAAATTTTATTGTCTTCGACTTTTGTTTAAAACTAATTTTTTTTTAGAATGTACCGGAAAAAGGTAATTTTTAAACAATCATTTTTGTACACACTAAATCCGAGATGAAGGGGGGAGCCGCCCCCCTACGCCAAGGTGAAAAACTTAATTTTTTTATAAGGCGTCCAATGTAAACATATGTCAAAATCGTCACCACGCCAACTTTTATGCTCGAATGACTGGCCTATTAGTGCAAATTATTTTTTTATTATGACATGGCTACTGGTATTATTGCCAAGAATTTTGGCAAAACATAAATAACTTGTACCTTTTGACATGGGAAATGCCTTAAATTTTTGTACTTTTAATCCTACAAGGATTAAAAACTTTAAATAAAAGTGACACTTCTTATCCCGAGACGAAAATTTTGTACCATGAGCGTAGCCATGTCTAGCCATTACTTTTCATTCTAAGGATTTTAAGTGGAAAAGTGCATTTTTTATTGTAAAGTAAGTGCAAAAAATGTAATAACTAAAAAATAACATTTCAAATTAAATCTTGAAAACTTTTGGCCCAGTAGTTTATTTTTAAAATAACTTTTAAAAATTAAAAGATTACCAAGTTTTGCTCCTACATAGGTAAAGAAAAATAGGAATATCTATAAAACTACTTTACAGCAATCTATGAGTCATACCTTGTCAAAAAGGTATTTGAAAGACCTTTTAAATAATGTGTCATATGACACATTTTAAAAATACTCTGCCAATTTATGGGCACTTAAGCTCACACTAGGTACTATAGTTATAGCGTACGTGTGAGTTAATATAACTAAAAACTGAAATATATTTTATTTAATTCCAGACTCAATTACCTTTCGTTTGATACCACACAAGCCATGTTTTGACTTAAACTTTAATTTTTGAAATCTACTCCCTCCCTTTTTTTTAAACTAAAATGTATTTTGTTTAACTCCAGACTCAATTTCCTTTCATTTGATATCACACACAGCATATTTCCACTTAAACACTAATATTTAAAATTTACCCCCACCCTTTTTTTAAAATAAGCTTAAATATATTTTATTTAACTCCAGACTCAATTACCTTTCGCTGGATATAACACACGCCATATTTTTACTTAAACTCTAATTTTTGAAATATACCCCCACCCTTTTATTTGGCTTGTGTTCGGTGGATTTTGTTCATTAAATGGGACCATCTCGACCCAAAACCCAGCCTAGGTACCAAATTTCATTAAATCGGGCAAGCGGTTTTTGAGTTATGTGCGTTGGTCGTTACATAGAGACAGACAGACGGCGCAACAAAAAAGTTTCAAAATCATCTGAAACGCAAAGATATATAAAAACTTTTGAAATCGGAGCAACTTTTTTTTCTCGAAAAAATTAGGATCACCATAGCTCACACTACTATAGTATAGTGTATGTGTGAGCTAATAAAAACAAACAACCGAACCAGGCCCCCCCAAGCCTTAGATTTTTTTAACATATTTTCCACATATTTCATGAAAAAACACAAAAAATAGCTTAAAATTCGACATCATAAGGCTTCGCCTCCCCCTCTACGAGGTCTCGGGACCCCCCAAGACATATTCGTGGGTCCGTCACTGGGTGCAGGCTAAAGTACATAAAGACTTTAAAAAATGCTGAATCCCCTGAAGCTGGGTAAGTTTTAATTTTAACTTTTTTTACAAAACTAAACATAAAGTTTTAAATATTACCAATACCATACTGGACGAAATTATTTCAGCGCCATCTACCCTTCATTGTTGCAAAGCTTGCCAGTTGCCACTCTATCTGGGTCATATACTCATTGATATTACAAAAATCATTTTTTATTCAATATTCAAGTTATTTTAGACAAATGAAGTAAATGTGAGTTTTTTGCACCCAAACGGGTCAGCCCCCTCTTTTCATTACCCTAAACCTAAAGCAGATATTTTAATTATTGAAAGAAAAATGATTTTAAGAAAAGTTTAACCCATTACCGCTACAGGTTAGACCTACAAATTTTGGAAATAAAAATAATTTAAAAAATATTTAATTTACTTGAAATTTTGAGAGGCGGGCTTATTACTTATAAAATATTATTTTTTCCTATATTATAGCATTTATCTTTGATTCTTATATGTTTTACTTGAAAAAGCTACCATTTTTTACATGTTTGAATATTGTTTTATTTTTTCATATGGAACCCATCATTTCTCCATCTTGAAATTTGGTGAAAGTCTTAGTAAAACATTGAAAAAAAATTATATATTTTTTTGAAAGAATTTAAAAATGGTATTTATCCAAAAAAATCAAATTTTTTTTTAAATTTTTTAAATTTTTAAAAAAATATATTTATTTTTAAAATGTGTCATGCTATACATCATTTAAAAGGTCTTTGAAAGGGGAAATGGCATAGATGCTAATATTAAAATTTGTATATAGAAGTTACTAGGATTAATTATCTATAGGTACGAATTTTAATTTGAACCCCTCAACCTCCCAGGGGACTTATCATACTAAGTGATTAGAAATAGTTTTTGTAGTTCTGGTTAGATTTACCAATTATAAATATAAAATATTGTATATTAGAACAGAACTTCATAAAAAGTTTAAAAAAAGTATAAACCAAAATACCATAACTATTAATTTTTATTACTGAGTGATAAAATCTACCTTTTTTCCTGCTTAAACCAGTCCAGTTAATCTATAGTATCATGTAAATGTTCCAGTTGCTAAAGTATGTATGAGTTTGGTGGTTTTCCAGCCTTTTTTGTCCAAATGCTCGTCAAAGTTTTGTCAATACATGTTTTTATCTTCCCTAAATTCAGTAGATTTCTTTTTAGTATTTATGAAACCCTAAAAGCATAAAATAGTGGATTTTTATAAAACTATACTTTTGTACATAACAAAAAGAGAAAAATGAACATAGATCTTATAACATTGCGGTAAGTATAATTTAAAATAAGTAAGAATAAAATACGTTATATTATGTAAGTTATACATTATTAGGCAAAAACCTAGAAACAAATTTTGTTTCCTAGTTTTGAATGTGTATATAATAAAAGGGATGAAAATATTCCAAGTAAGAACTTTTACATTGAGGCCATCAAAATAATAATTAGTCTTTGTGAAACATAATATGGGAATACATAAACTACCACAGCGATTGAAGAAAAGCTTTCTTCTCTGGAATACATCCAAACAATTAATAAGAACCTTTTCACTGAAGCCATCAAAATAATAATTTAATCTAAGCTTTTCACTAACCAAAATTTGAGCATATGTATTGTCTCTGTAGTATGATTATGTCTTTTTTATTATTTTCTAGATTATATTGATAGCCTCAGTATGTAAGTATCTACGCCTTATGCCTAATTTACTCAACAATGTAAGGGACCATTCTTAAATTATGTAATGCCACAGGGAGGGAGGTTTAACCTAACCTTGTGTTACACTAAATGTTTTTTTAATGTATTTTTTACAAAAATACCTTATCAGGGGGGAGGGGAAGGAGGTCGAAGATACTGAATTTTTGAGTTAAATAATTTAAGGATGTGCCCTAATTTAAGTGCTTTCAGTGAACTTCCAGGACTCTCTTTTTAAGAAAATTATGAAAAATATAAAATTAAGAAAACAAAATATGAAGGAATTATGAATAAAAAATTTAGTTTCTTTTTGGGTCCTCTACCAAATGGCTTGTTATGTCAAACCCAACTTTTTTTTACGAAAACTCATTTATTAAGCAAAAATATATATTTCTTAATTTAATTTATTAAGAAAAGTTATAAGAAACATTTTCAAGTTGAATTAGGCCTGGATGGGGTATAGCCAAACAAAAACAAGGCACATTTTTTAAAATGCAAAAGTTGTAGGCTTTATCCTATACCATCAAAAAAAGTTATAAAAAACCACAAACATTGTAAATCTCTTACGGAATATCCTACAAATTAATATGTTTATGATTTAACTTTTAAAAAAATAGATATTTTCTTTCTAAACTCAAAAATATATGATAAACTGCCATTTGGTAAAGCCACTGTTAAAATATTAGCATCTACAATTTCTAGCAGTTTGGGACCTACTCTACATTTCTTGAAAATAGGTACCCTATTTTCTATCTCTTGAAATAAGTGCAGTAGACCTTTTTGGAAATATATTAAAACACCCTGTACATCTAGTAACACAGAACACTTAAGTATACTTCATGATATACTTGGTATACTTTAAACACCTATTCCGAGCTCAAACATTAAAAAAAAACTCAACATTACAATTAGACTTTTTTAGAACTAACCACGGATGTCCAAAACAACTAATTAACATAAAAAATGCAACAACCATAACAATAATAAAACAAAAGGCAAAAAAGCCCTACTTTATTCAGACTCTCAAAGGCAACAAACTAATAACAAACTAAAAGAAACTCAAAATTCAAGACTAGGAAAAATATTGAAAATTTCCACACTTATTCTATGACTGAAGTTTCTTCATTGGGGAAAATATGAAAAATATGAAGTTTTTTCTAAAAATATGGAGTTTTATGAAGTCTGAAAAAAAATGTGAACATTGTCATAAAATATAAAGGTCTTAAGTACCATTACTACATAGGTGGAAAAAAGATAGATTATACCTACGAAAATTAAGCAACAAGCTTATATTATGTCCATTGCATTTCTAAATAAATCAGCCTTTACTTATACTAGATGACACAAACTATTATTTAAAATTCCTCCTTTTTTATATTTTGTCATGTTTTCGCTTCCTTTAGTGTGAATTTAGGCAAAAAATTAAAGTTTTCCGCTTTGCATCAAGATACTAAAAGATCGTTTTCACAATTAACACAGTCGAAATAAACTTTTAAAAACATTCTGTATTCAACAAAAATTATCTAATGGCATCCATTTTGCCAAATTTTTGACAACCCGTCTTCCAGCAGAGCTAGGAGTTAGACAGCAATAAAATGAATATACTGTGCATTAAAAAGAGATGCAAATGAGTATGTTCCAAAATTACAATTTATGTCGGGGTGCCAATGGGGTGCTAATGTCAACCTACGTCATGAGTCAGCGCCTAATTAGCTTTCCTAAGGAAGAAGCTTTCAAAATTTGTATGAGTCTCCAAAACCATATTGAAGTTTTCATGCCATTTGCTCCCAAAAACAGTGGCGAAGCGTGGGGGGGGGGGTTTGTCGCCACCCCCCCCCCCCCCGCCCCGAGGGTACTGGCGCCCCATGGGTGCCCGAACCGCCCCTTTATTAAGTAGCAGGCAAATTGAGAGGGCGGCAAAGAAAAGTAAAGAAATAATGACCTTTTTTTTTTCTTTTCGGTCGCAAGATTTTTGATGGGCGCCCTTTTTAGCTCTCGGCCCCCCCGCCTCTTCAGGCACGCTACGCCACTGCCCAAAAATAGCTCTTTTTAGAGAATCTATGAAATCCCTTTATAAAGAGTCATTGCCGTTATCAACTTGCTGTATCTATCAGTTGAACTTAACTATTAAACATTTTTGTACTTCCATTCTATAAAGCGAACTTTTTTTTTTAATTAGTGGGCGTCCTGACCACATACTATTATTTAATTTCATAAAATACACGCTTCTAAAGTGTGATATCTTGTTATGGACAAAAACTGTCCTAACTAATGTAGTTATTTAGATATTTCAAAAAACCTGGATCAATGTCACTTCACATTTTAAAGCGTCGCGATACAGCATATATTAATTACGTAGCCGAAAAAAAATATTTTTGTAAATGTCTTCATAAGTTTAAAATCGTAACAATTCATATCAAAATCAGCATAACTTTTGAAATTCTGTTCAACCAACTGTTTCGCACGGGGCGCCTAAATATCTAGGGAGGGTCCTTCTATGGGCTTCAGTTATTCTAATATACCGTAGGTTCTAAAGTTCTTTATAAATTCGGCTTAAAACATATTAATATTTTGACAGCATTTTGTTTCCGTTTTCGAGAATTAAGGTTCTCTTGAAATTTAGAATGGCTCTATAATTTTAAATATTATAAAATTATGATTTGTTAAACAATATTTTATGTAAATGTTGGATTTTTGGGAATTTCCACAGATTTTTAAAAAGCGCTACTTTTAAGCATGTTTGGCATTAAAACTCCAGCACGATTTTTGTAACATTATACAGTTTTTGAAAGCTTGTTCCTTAATATAACTAATTCTAGTGGAGGTTCAAAATCACCCAAAAGGTATAGAAATCCGAGGTACGTAAATGAAGAGATGTCAAATTGCGCCCTAAATCCAATGATTTTTTTACATAGCATTACTTAAGTTTAAATTTTTTTATTAGACCCATACTATTTTTCGTTCACCGCAATATTTTTTTAAATAATTTTGTTTAGCTTTATAAATATTTCCCAAAAAATAGGAATAAAAAAAGTACTTAAAAAAAATTATTTAATCTTAAGATCAATTGTTTTTTTTTTATAAAACGCGATATTGCTAATTTTGGTATTTTTTGCGCGGTTCCATTTAAGATAATACATAAATTTAAGCACACTGTGATAGGCTAACTCAAAAAATACAACAACTTTCATACAAAATTAAAATCACCACTAAACTGTTTTGGAAGGAGCTAAATATTCCAAAAATTTTAAAAATTACAAATTTAAATTTTGGTGAAAAGCTCACTTTTACAGTTTTTATTATTAAAACAACTCAAAAAATTGTTAAGATTCTGATAGATATAGAAAGATACATCAACTAGCTGCATAAAAGTGAAAGCAAAATTGTCCTACATATTACGGTTTTTGCGATATTTGACAAAAAGTAGGTTACTATCAATCTTAAGCTTTAGGAAGTCGCGACGCTCCCTATAATTCGACGCCGAGCAAAACACTGTTTTTTCCTAACTTCGGAAATCTCTTCGTATCTCCGAGGAACACGACTGTCCACAGTCTCCCCCTGTCCCAACTCACCCCACCCACCCCTAGTGTCTCCCTGTGTTTTTTTGTGTCTTAAAATATGGACAAGCACCGTGCTAAATTTCAAACTGGTAGCCAAAAGCGAAATATTTTTAAAATAAATCCACGGACTATTACAGACGTAACTGTTAGCATCTCTGTTCTTGGTCTCAATTTAAAATAAAACTTTACGATGAAATTAAAGTGATCCTTAACTTTTGTAATTTGATGTAAAATTTTTGATAATTTTTGTCTTCTAAGAATGAATGAAACGCCTTTTACTGATATAAAAAAAAATGTATATCAACAACGCGAGATTTAGCTTTTTCTCTCAATGGAGAACAAATGCTATTCTTACATCTAACCTTTCAAGAATGGTATTAATTAATACCGTCATTAAAGCATCCGAAAATAAATATTTTTTAAACGAACCCGGACACAAAAGCTAATATCTTCTGATAATTGTCCTGTAGGGGGTCGAAATAGTTTTACCTAGAAAAACTCCCAAAACCGAAACGTAGAATTTAGTGAAGGCGCTAAAGGTAGTTGAGTATGCAAAATATGAGGACCGCAAGTTGACAATGCTGAGAATAGGTCAAAGATTAATGATATGGATGTTGTCAAGCCAGTTTTTGGTCCAATTTTTTTATCCCCTCTCCTCTTATAGTCCCACGGAAAAACACAAGAGAAACATAAGTAGTTTAAACGGCTACCTTAAAACATTCCCACTCCTGCCACCCAAGCCCCGCCCACTTCCCCCCTCCCTCGCCACAGGGGGCCGGGCCACGCCACTTCCCCTCCCCTCCCCCTCTCACCACCGGAGGCGTGGTCTTCCCCTCCCCTCCCCCCGAAGGGGTTAAAAAAAGATGGCGGCCAGCCAATGATAGGCGAAGTGGGGGACCCTTATTTTAAGGGTCGACCAATAGGAAGCGACTTCCCCCGAAGGTGGGAGGAGCGAAAATGGCGGCAGCAGGAAAAAAAGATGGCGGCCAGCCAATCAGAAGAGAGCTTGTCTCTCATTGGTTGGCCTTTTGAAAGTCGAAGTGCGTAACACCGTGCATGAAGGCGTAGCAATAATAAAAGATGGCCATAGATTTCCCCCCTTTGAGTATTAACTTTCCCCCCTTTGAGTATCAACTTTCCCCCCTTTGACTACGTACCAGTGCAAGACTGGCACCCTATTTTCTCTCTCTCTCTAGCACACTAGAATTATCTCTCTCGTTCTAACGCATCCTATTTTCTCTCTCTCTCTCTCTCTAGCACACTAGAATTATCTCTCTCGTTCTAACGCATCCTATTTTCTCTCTCTCTCTCTCTCTCTCTCTCTCTCTCTCTCTCTCTCTCTCTAGAACACTAGAATTATCTCTCTCGTTCTAACGCATCCTATTTTCTCTCTCTCTCTATCACACTAGAATTATTTCTCTCGTTCTAACGCATCCTATTTTCTCTCTCTCTCTCTAGCACACTAGAATTATACGTAAACCTACTTAACTATTTTAATATAAACTAGAAATATTTTTATGTTAAATAAATTTTCATACGTACCTACTCATTATAATTTTTTTTCAGCATCAATGATTTAAATATGTATTTTTTGTAACTTTTATTAAAGCAAATATTGATTTTGCTGTAACTTTTATATACATTTCTTAAAATATTTTTAAAGAAAGCATATATATCTTATTGCTTTCTTTAAAGTCTTTTTTCATTTTTATTTAAAAATAAAAATAGAAACGTTGGTCAATTACCATTTTTTAGGTTTATTTATCTTTATTTATGTCTTTTTTTCAAATTTTTTCTCCAGAAAATGTTTGAGAGTAATGAAAGAATATTGAGGAAAGTGTAATATTTTACAAAAAAAGACATAAACTTGTCAAACATTTTTCAAACTAAAATGTATTGAAAACTAAAGATGGAGCTAATGGTAATCTAATTCAGAATTTAATAATTAATTTAAAAGAAAGGTATTTTTCTTTAATTTCTTTTTTTTTTAAATTATAATATTTATGTTAAAATATGATTTACTAATTAATTAATAATCTTAACCTAAGGTAATATGGACTAATGAAATACTATACTATTACTAAATAACTTTAAAAAAATCCTAACCTAGCCTAAAACTATATGATATTTCACACCTTAATTACTTAGATGAAATCATCTAAATAATTAAGGTGTAAAACCTCCCTAGGTATTGAGTGATGAGGTATTATATGTCAAAGTCATCCGTAGCCTTATTTCGTTAAAACTGGACGGAAGACTTTGACATATTAATACCTCATCAGTAGTAGGTGAGGCAGACGATGGTCCCGGTGCGGGCATATACTCAATGGGTGCGGGTGACGATGACGACGATGACATATCCTGAAATCAAAAGAAAAACCATTGTTAACCATTTTTTTTTATTAAACCATTTAGTTATTTTTTATTTTAATAAAAAAGAAATAATTATATTTTTGGTATCTATATCTTTTAGTCCCACACCAAAAATTTTGAGAAAATATACAGTGTACACAATCGAATTTTTCTAGAGAATTATTATGTGTATAGATTTGTATAGTTTACCTGTTCAGAGGCTACCACCGTGTAGAACGGAGGCGAAACGATTTCTGGAACTACCTCCGGTTGAATCAGAGGGGAGTTAGAAGTTCCAGCCTGTCCGATGATGTTCGCCTCATACATGCTGCCGTCTGAATTGAGGGGCACGGTTGCAAAATGATAGCCGAGCTGAGCAAGGCTTATGGCTCTCCTAAAAATAAAATAAAATATAAATATTTTGCTAAATTGCTCTCTATTTTTTACACTGCTAAATATACATCACTAGCTGCAACAATATGTTACAGGTTCCAATCTATTGCTACTACTATTTAAATGTAATCTTGGACGTTTGTGTTTACACAAAACAAAAATCGAAGTTTTGATGTGATAAACAAAGTGGCGCGCTGCAGCCTTACGATTAGATGTTAAATAGGCACTGTAGACTTACTATAATGGTTAGATTAAATTAATGTAAAAACTCATCGTATATAAGTTTAATAGTATATTAAAAAAATAGAAATAACTTACGTAAATACATCCTGCACTCTCTCCAGCCCCTTCGAAGGCCGCAGACGGCACCCGCACTGACAAATATATTCTTGTGCAGCAGCACACATACCGCAGCATGTGATTGCATTAAGACAAATAAGCTGTAGTCTTTTTTCCAGTTTTCTTAAGTCTTCATAACTTCGCACCCAGTTTTTAAGCTTCGTTAGTTTGTTAATGTGACTTTCTATCATTGATTTTTTCAAATAAGTGGTGTGTTTTTTGAAATTTTGAGGAAATATATAGTTTAGACCCCCTCCTTTTTTCAGTTTAGTATAAAATGGAAAAGTTTACAATAGTTAGGGAGTCAGCACGAAATGTAAGAAGATTTAATTCACAAGGCAACTCAATAGAATTTAAAATAAATACTTGCCCAGTGGAAGAAAATCCTGTTAGTTGGATTAGAGAGGTGCTAAATTAAATTTTGACAAGAGGTCTTAACAATGTTAGCCCTACAGATATGATAGGAATTTCATTTGAAAGCACAGAATTTAGATCGAGTACGGGGTATTTATCTTTTCGAAGAGCTGACAGTGTTACTTTAGATGACGTGTGGGAAATTATTTCCAAGATTTATCAGTCCAACCAAGGTGCTCTGGATACAGATACTTTTAGATTAAATATGATGATAGTGAATATGCCTGTAGGTATGAGAAATGATAGAAAATATAAGGATTTTAACGAGGCTTGTAGTAAGAAAAAAGGAATTTTAGTAGTTAAAAATAACGATTCCTTATGCTTGCCTAGGGCTATAGTTTTGGCTATTGCGAGGATAGAGGGGGACCCAAACTTTTAAAAAAAATTACGGGACACTCAAAAGATGCAGTTGACTTTGGCAAAAAAACTGATGGAGGACGCTGGCGTAGAGATACCGGACATCGGTGCTGGAATCCCTGAACTGCGATCTTTTCAAGATTTTTTAAAAGAACAATACAAGATTATTGTATATGAGTATACTTTACATATGCGAGGCCAAAATGTAATTTTTGAGGGACCCGATACTCCCAAAGCAATCAATTTAATTCACCAAACAAATCATTTCAACGTTTTGACATCTCTCACCGCCGCTTTTGGTTATTCCTATTACTGTGAATATTGTCAGAGGGGGTATAATGATAAAGAAATGCATAGTTGTGCAAAGCAGTGCCCCCACTGTTTAAAATATCCTGCTTGTCCTGAAGAAATAAAAAAAAGATGCAATATATGTTTAAGATATTTCCTGGGTGAAAGCTGCTATAACAATCATTTAGGAAAAATCCCCAATGAGGAGTATACTGCGTGTCAAAAAAAAAGTTTTGTAAACAATGCTTTGGAATGATAACTATAAATAAAAAAGTAAAATACATAAGTGTGAAGTTAGATTTTGCCCAACGTGCCGAAAAGAATATAAATATAATGAATTCTGTTATATACAACAGTAAAAAAAGCCTCGAAAAGACGAAAATAATGCTTTTATATTTTTTGATCTAGAAACTAGACAAGAAGAGCGCATTGATGAGCGTACCTTAAGGCATACTCCCAACTTGTGCGTTTTTTTCAATACTGCACCTCATGTATGAAAGATGAAAGAGATTTATGCGAGAAGTGTGTAAAAAGGGTTCAAGTTTTAGAATCAGAAAAATGTATTGAGGGATTTTCATCTTATCTCCTGGAACTCAGAAAAACCTTTAAAAATGTTATTGTTATTGCTTTAAACGGGGGCAAATTTGACACTCATTTTGTCTTAAACTATTTTTTAACAGCAATGCTTGAATACAAACCGGATCTAATTATGGTCGGAACAAAAATTATCAGTATGGCAATTGAAAACATAAAATTTTTGGATTCATATCAATATTTTCCAATGGCTCTATCAAAATTACCTAAAGCTTTCGGACTCGGAAACGAAATATCTAAAAGAACTTTTCCCCATCTTTTTAACCTAAAAGAAAATGAAAACCACGTCGGACCCATTCCAGGCATTCGATATTACTCGCCAGATATATTAAAAGAGGACGATCGCCAAAAACTAATTAAATGGCATGCAGAACAAGTTAAAGAAAATGTTATATTCGATTTTAAAAAATAAATCAGGGAATACTGCATTCAAGATGTTAAAATATTAGCGTTAGCGTCGCTTAAATTTCGATAAAACATTCTTTTGCTTACTGGAGTAGATCTGTTTTTAGAAGCCTTCACTATAGCAAGTACAACACAAAAAAATTTTCCTTAAAAATTACTTAAAACCAAACACTATAGGAATTATACCTGCAGGAGGATACAGATGTAGTCAAAAAAAGCAATTTTATACAATCGGTACTAAGTGGCTTCTCTGGGAATCACACCGGCGGGGCATTGAGATTCAGCATGCTGCCAATGGGGTTGAATATTTAGCAGGTGGGCTAAAAGTCGATGGATATTGTCCTGCAAACAGTGAGGTACTGGAATTCCTAGGCTTCAGATATCATGGATGTTTCTTATGCTACCCCCACTCCCGTGATGAAAGCTTAACAGAAAATAAATGCGAATCAATGAACTCACGATATGAATCTACGTTAGTAAGGTTAGATCACTTCAAAAACTTGGGATATTCGGTGACAACTATGTGGGAATGTGAATTTAGAAAGATGCTAAAAGCAAATCCTGAAATGACCCAATATTTAGAAAATCATTCTGTAATAGTTGAAGACCCTATTAACCCCCGCTCCGCGCTTTACGGGGGAAGAACATCAAACTTTAGACAGTATTATAAATGCAAGGAAGGCGAAAAAATACGTTATATTGACATTATAAGTCTTTATCCTTATTCCTGCAAATATAAAGATTATTGTATAAGGCACCCGCGCATTATAATTAGTCATGAAGATTGCATGAAAGAGAATATTTATAGCATACAAGGACTGATAAAATGTCAAATTCTGCCACCAACAGACTTGCTACTGCCTATGCTACCCCAAAAAATAAATGGTAGGTTAATGTTCGTTCTTTGTCATATCTGCGCAGAAAAATATAATTTAGAGGATTGTGACCGCTCTGATGAAGAAAGAAGTTTAAAAGGTACTTGGGCAAGTATAGAGATACAAAAGGCGCTGGAAAAAGGATATAAAATTTTAAAGTTTTTAGAAATCTGGTCTTACGAAATGAGTTATTATAACCCAGAGACCAAGTCAAATGGGCTATTTAGTGAACTTATAAATACTTTTCTGCAAAAAAAGCAGCAAGCATCAGACTGGCCTTCTGAAGTTAAAACTGAAGAACAAAAAGAAAAGTACATTAGTGACTATTTTAAACATGAAGGAGTTTTATTAAATCGTGATGAAATTGAATCAAATCCTGGTATGCGTTCTATTGCCAAGCTAATTTTGAACTCGTTTTGGGGCAAGTGGGCGCAGTCGGAGAATCTTAGCCAGACAACAATTTTAGACAATAAAAAAGATTTTTTTTGACTTAATTACAAGCCCTGATTATACTCTAAACTCTATAATACCCGTAAACGAGGAAAAGATAATCGTGAACTATAAATTTAAGGAAGACGCTCGAATTCCTTCTCCCACAGTAAATTTAGTTATTGCCGTTTACGTCACTGCACATGCTAGGTTAAAGCTTTATGAGACTATGGAATGACTGGGAGACAGACTATTATACGTTGATACGGATTCTGCATTTTTTATCTTCAAACCTGGAGAGTGAGAGCCTCCATTAGGAAATTTTTTAGGAGATTTTACAGACGAGTGGTTAGAGTTTGGGAAGGGTACTTATATTGATGAGATTGTTCTAGCTGGGGCCAAAAATTATGCCTTTTCTACTTTTACCCTATAAAGTGAAAGCAGGGGGGGTGTTATTTATAGTGCTTTATCCCTAAAAGTACGTTTATTTTATAATCAACCGGCTAAGTATTCAGATGTTATAAAGAAAATGAGACTCTTGCGTAACTTCTAGTATTTTCTTTTGTTTCTTTTATTTAGAGCTTACAAAAAAATATTTTTTGAATGAACAAAAATATTTTCTTTGTAGAGAACTCTTTTATTTGTCACTTATATTTTTATTTGCAAAATTTGCCGTTGTTCTTAACTAGATAATTTGGGGTAAAGAGGCGCCATGAATTTTATTATTATTATATAAAAAATTGTGAAATCAAAAATTACTTGAATCAAATTACAGCAAAAATCTTGAGAAGGAAGAAAAATATTTCTAAATAAAATTCCCTTGCCTTAGAGTGGAGTTGAAAAAATAGAAATTCAGATTTATAGTGCTAAATACTTATAATGAAGTATCAATCTAAAAACGTGACCTCTGTTACAATCAAAAATAATTATACAGAAAAAAAATATAAAACATTCTTAATTTGTGTCTGCTTTAAATTTTAGACTTTGACATTTCTTTCGAGATAGAAAAAATACATTTGCAAAAAACTTTCTGCTTTCTTTTTGTGAAAATCAAGAAAAGATAAACATCACCATTTAGAGTTTCCTTCCTTTGTGGTAAGAGCGTGCACTCCTCTTCTTGGCCAATATGCTCTTCGCCTCGGACAATTTATCAGGTTTTATTTAGCTGTCAATACATAGGTAGGACTTTTATCAAACTGCCTTGTTGGACGGTGCATAGCTCTCATGGATGGAACGAAGTGTACCCAAAAAGAAAGACTGTTTAAGCAAATGCCAAAACGTGGTTTAAATCTGGCTATCTACCTGCAGAAACAAAAATTTGCAAAAATTTTAACCCAAACAAAATTTGAGTGTCACGTGGTGCACCATTACCAAAATTTACAATCTGTCAAAATTTCTTATTGACAATGCACATTTATAGTGCTTACAAAAAAATAGGAAAATGTTTCTTATACGCATAAAGTGCTTTACAATGTCTTAAAGATAACTTAAAAGGAAACTTGCATTTTACAAAATGTCAAACTCTAATGACATTGCAAGGGAAAAAAATATATGTACAAAATCATTTACGAAATAAATACATGTTTGCTAAAATCAACAACGAGTCTTATTTAATAAAAAATACCTTTACAAAATTTCTGCCAAATCATTGATTCTTTAAGATTCTTTATTAAAATATAATCCTGTGACATTTTGGAAGGAAGAAAAAATATAATGATTTAGAACTCTTAATTTTCAAAATTTTCGTATTTGAGAACTAAACGCTCAAAATTATTTTAATCAAAATGATTTTTTTATTAAGAAAATAATATAAGAAAATGCTATTTTTTATAGCAAAAAATTTACAGAGTGTTTTAATACACATAATTTCTACTTTATTTATTTATTATAGAGAAAATAGTTTATGCACATTTTATCTAAAATGTGAAGGAAAAATTTACAAAATTTTAATTCTCTTGAGAGAAAAAAAATATATCTACATCTGAAAATATGACATTCATTATTTTCATTGAGGGAGAAAGTGGGAGTGAATGTATGGCTGTCTTTAAAAAAAAATCATAAAAATTTCTCTAAAAATGTAGGCTTGGTTTGTTCCAATTTTCTTGGCACTCGAGAAAATAAGATAAAAGAAAAAAAAAACAAAAATTCTCAAAAATTCTGTATGGGTTTTTCTATGCAAACTTTTGAGGAATGATCGAGCATAGAAATATCTCTAGTAAGTTTTTCATTCAATAAAATCTGACATAATGTCCTTTTTAAAAAAAAATTGTAATCAAATTGAAAAACTTACCAAAGCAAATCCAGTGATGAATCCAGTCTCGATCAGTCCAAAAAAATAGATCTAGGGAATTTCTGGGCTCGCAAGAAAAGTCATCTAGTAGCTCAAATCTGATTAAAACCTTTGGGATATTGCCAGGTGATTCCTTGTCAGCGAAAAAATCTAAAAATAAAAATTTCCACCGAAGAAACCATACTAAAATCTAAAAGAAATTTTCTGTATAACGTCGAATCTGACGCATTTTAGCAAGGCAAAAAAAATAGGCACAAAAATTTTATTTGCACATTTTCTAAAAACTTGCAACGTGCAAAAATCAATGCCTATTTGCTCAAGGCAGACAAAAATGTATTTTGAATGATAATTTCAATTTTAATTTAATAAAAATACATTATTAAAGGAAAAATTTGGAGTGCGAAAAATGGAACGAACTGACCTTAAATTTTGCTATATATTTCGGTAGTCAGCCACACACTGATTTTTCTTTTAAAATTTTACACTTTCAGGAGTTTAACAGCGTAGCCTACCTTATAAAAAACTGAAACGCAAACCCGAGTTGAACTAAGTAAAACTGATCTTCGATGACGTTCCTTCACTGTTCTATTTTCACGAAACGAGAGAGACGGAAAAAAGAGAGCAATAACTATTCGACGAGCGCGAAAGTTTTATTAAATTTATAAAAAGTGGTCCGATAAAATATTTGAGCCTTGTACAGAGTGATCACAAATGAAACATGAAGCTATACAGGGTGTTCAAATATTTTATAAAATAAATATTTTAATTTATTTTGAAATTCTTAATAATTATTTATAGATTTTTATGAAGATTTGCTTTTAATGAAAATATAACGATATTATCGTTATAAATCCGCTCTTCCCCAGTAAAAATTTTGCGAGTAATCAAGCAAAATTTTTGTGCTAATTGAGTTCAACATTAAGATAGAGAACAGTCATCAAAGTCAGTAATACTTACCAATTTTATCTTAGGAAGGTTTATTTAAAAATCTAAATTTTTAAATTTTTGGCAAAGTAAGGGAAAGCTCGCCATTATGTAATAAAGTGTTAAAAGTATATGTTCTTATGTAAAATGTGTATTGCAAATATGCGGAATTAAGGTAGGTTAAAAAAAATTGTTAAAATACGATACTAGAGATGAAACATGGCTTTTGACAGCTATGCTATCTATAGATTGATCAAGGGAATTATCTAATGAATCATTGTTGTTCACAGAATTATCCGCTATCATGTCATTAAAAACATCAGCCTTCAAATGACTAATGTGCCAATTACCCAAGTTTTTACCATTTGTATCAACTAGATTATAAGAAATATCAGATATTACAAGGAATGTATTTTGCAGCCAGTTTACTACAATAGTTTTTAGAAGCATCAGATAAGGTAAAGTTTTGTTTCCAAACTCTATCACCTACATTAAACTTTAAAGGTCTTCTTCTCAAGTTATACTATTTTTGATTTTTCAAATAGGAATTCTTTAAGCGCTGTCTTACATCAACATGCATTCTTTTCAGCTATAATGATTTCAAAATTCTCATCTTCATCAGATAATTTACCATAATAGTCACCCGAAAATGGTAAATTCCTACCAAATGTTAGAAACGCAGGCGTGTAACCAGTGGTGTCATGCTTAGCTGTGTTAATAGCCAAAGCGATGCGATGTGCTACACTATCCCAAGACTTCTGGTTATCTGTAATATAGGAACGAATTGCAGTTACAACTGCTCTATTAACCCTTTCAGTATGATTTGATTGTGGATGATAAAACAAATTGTAATATATTTTCTGAATTTTGTACGATTCAATAAATTTTTTGAATTCATTTGATTTAAACTGTGAAGCATTATCCGCTACTAAAACTTGACAAACTCCAAATACTAAAAATACATTATTTTCCAAAAACTTTATTATACCTTTTGATGAAGCTTTATTCGTTGGATGAATAAACGTGAATTTTGTGAAATAGTCTACTACAACTAAAGCATATTTATTATTCAAAGAGCTACGAGGATATGGTCCAATTAAATCTATAGAAATTAGCTGAAATGGAAAAGAAACATCTTTGTAACGACCCATTAAGCCTGGAGTAAGTTGATTTGGGCTTTTACTTGCCATACAAATAGCACAATTTCTAACATACTTATAAACATCTTTTCTGATGTCTGGCCAATAATATAGGTCCAAGATACGATTTAAAGTTTTGGAAATACCAAAGTGACAGCATTTTCAGCATCATGATAGGTTTTTAGAATTTCTGATCTATTTTTCTTTGGAACAACAATTTTCCATTCTAAGAGATTACTAGTTATTGCATGATTATTAAGTATATGCTTATATAAAATATTTTCTTTCACGAGATATGTGGGATAAGAATCTGGATTATCTTTTGTTTTTGTCAACATAGATAAGTACCATTTATCAGGAATAAAGGAAGAAATATCAATTACAGAAATATTTGAATTTTTAAATAAAGAGTTACTTAAATTTTCGGTATCAACTTCTTGAATAGGAGTAGACCTTGACAAAGCGTCAGCCACTACGTTAAGTGGTCCTGTCTTGTGAATTATTTTATTAATGTCGTATTAAGACATGGACAAAGCCCATCTCTGTAAGCGTCCACTAGGAATTGAAATCTTAGAAAACCAAAGTAAGGAAGAACAATCAGTTATTAAAGTCAAATCAGAACCTTCAACATAAGGTCTAAAAGTTTCTAAGCCAAAAGTACCCCTAAAATTTCTTTCTCTGTGGCACTGTAAGCCCTTTGTGTTTTACCAAGAGTTTTACTGACATACGCGATAGGATGCTCAAATCCTTCATTATCTAACTGAAAAAGTACCGCACCTAGTCCTGTATGACTAGCATCAGTTTGAATAAAAAAAGGTTTTTCAAAATCAGGATTTGCTAAAATTGGAGCTGAAGTTAGCAACTTTTTTACTTCATTAAAAGCTTTGTCAGCTTCTTCATTCCAAGTAACAGGCTGGCCTTTTTTCCGACCCTTTAAAAGATCATTTATTTGACTACAAATAGATGCGTAATTCTTAAGATAGCGCCTATACCAAGAGACTAATCCAGTAAACGGCTTAATTTCTGAGGTAGTTTTTGGAATTTTTAAGTCTAAAACAGCTTGAACTTTCTTTTCTGAGGTTCTTATGCCTCTTAAGTCAATGGTATAACCAAGATAGTCTAAAGATGATCTTCAAAAGAAGGATTTATCCATATTTATAGTAAAGTTTGCATTTTTTAATCTAAGATAAATTACAAAGACCCATTGGCAAAACTTTATAAGAAAATGTACCTAAACCATATACTGTAAAAAAACATTTTGGTCTGCTTTCTAAATCCAAAGGAATTTGATGAAATGCTTGACGTAAGTCTATTGAAGATAAAAATTTAGAATTCCCTATTTTTGTAAAATCTGGTCTATTCTAGGAAGAGAATAACAATCCTTAGCAGTTTTCTCGAGTCCATGGTTACTCTAAATTCACCTGATTTTTTCTCCACAAGCCACAAAGGACTTGACCACGGAGAGTTAGATGGCTCAATAATATCTAAATCAAGCATTTTTTTTACTTCATTATGCAAATGTTTTGTCATTATTGGAGATAATGGATACTGTCTTTGTTTAATAGGAAGAGCATCACCAGTATCGATATGATGACTGATTACATTAGTTAACCCAAGTTTATCTTGAGAATCAATGCTTTTAAAAAGTTCAATTACTTCATTAAGGTTTTGTTTTTGCTTTTCTGTAAGCTCTTCAGCACACTGAATGCTTGTATTACAATTTAAAGATAAAGTAGAAACTTGAGAGTCATAAGAAAAATCTTTAAAGTTAATCGAAACTTGAAAAGTCTTAAGAAAATTCATGCCTAAAATTAGACCATGATTAATACTAGGAACTACCAAAGTTTGAACTGACTTTGTCGTATTATTTAGAGAAATAGGTAAATTCACATTGCCCAAACAATCTTGTGAATTGCCATCGGCAGTAGAGACAGTTAAATTTGTGCAGGAAATTTGAAAATTGTGGTTTTTTAAAATATTTAAACAGTTAGCTCCCAAAATGCAGTGATCTGCGTCTGAGTCAACAAGTGCCAGTATATCATTATTTAGAATTTTAACAGAGAGATAAGGCCTACTATCATTTAACTTTTTTGTAAAGATAGGAGATATTGAAATTTTTGGCGAGAAAAAGTTTTGTACTACCTCTAACCAAGCCTTCCATTCCGATAAGGGAGTTAGTGACGTTTTTTGTTGCTTTTCTTTGAGGAATGGTTGTTTTGGGGTGTATTGCTTTGTGGAGTGTCTGTCAAAGATGGCTGTGGTAGCGTTATTGAAGATACTTGTTCTGTATTTTGTGCATTGCTGCTGCTGCCCTTTCTTATGTTTTTTGTGCACCTAAAACATTGTGATTTAAATGTATCTTTTAAACCACATCCATGACAAAAAATAGTTTTTGGAAGATAACAATCAAAATAAGAGTGATCTGATTTTGAACAATTCCAGCAAGTTAAAACTTTCCTTGTGTTTTTGTTAGATAACTGATTAGCAATTTGACTTGAAATTTGGTTTTTATTAGACTTTGTCTGCTTTTATTTATTGATTTTGTCAATTTTAAATTGTTTCTGTTCATTTATTACATTATTTATTTTATGTTAGATGTCGCTTTTGTACCTGTTTCGGATATCTGGGTTTTGTTTATATTATTTATTATTTATTATTTTAACCTATATCTTCTTTGTCAATTAATTGTATTTTATTAAAATTACGTGTTTATGTCCGTTTGACTGATTTTATTCTGTATGTTGTTTTGGACTGTTTTAAATATTTTTTAATTTTTTATTTTTGTGTGTTCCAGTTTTTCATTTGTTTCAAAGATGATTCTTAACTGTCTGTAAGTATTTTTTAGCATATTTTATTTTAAGTATTATAATTTAATTATATTTTTTCATTATTCTTACAGACCAGAGCACTTGATAATGGTTTTTTAAAAACCGAAACGCGTCGTGATTAGACAATAAAATATTTGTGAAGTAAGCAGGACTTTTCGTTTCTTCTCCTTTAACAATGGTTCAAGGACTTCACCCTGGAGAAATCTACAATTCATTTTTATTAGATAATTGATTAGCAATTTGACTTGAAATTTGGTTAGCTAAGGCAGAAATAATAGTTTGATTAGCAAAAGTGCTATTAAAATCGGAACTAAAACTGTTTTTATTAAAACTTGAATTAGTTTGGGAGTGTTTTGGGGGTTGTCTATTATTAAAATATGAATTTTGAGGTTGTCTGCTATTATAAAAGGTATTTTGAAATTGTTTACTATTATAATTTGAAGTGCTTTGAAAATTACTGTAACTTGTGTATGCAAGTTCAGGTTCAAGCAATCCAGATATTTTAGAGGGAGGGGGTTTGTATCTAGCTACTAAAGAAAAAGATTCTTCAATTTTTTTACAATGTTCAGTTAATTCAGCTATCGTGTTAATTTCTAGAAAAGCAATAAGGGGGTGATAGTCTGAATAAAGATTCTTTTTTATTTGGTCCACTCTAGTTTTTTCATCAGGTGAAGTAGGTAAACGTCTATAAAGGGATTCAACGGAATTTATATAAGCCACGATGGGTTCATCTTGTCCCATAGTTCTGTTTTTAATTTCAGTATAAAGATCTTTTTCGTATGAATAAGGCAAATAATCAGCTTTTAATTTATTTACTATATCATTCCAACAAGTAAAGTTATGCTGATTTGAAGAAAACCAAGTTTCAGCTTGATCTTTGAAAAAGTCAATAGCACTGGAAAATAAATCTTTATCAGAGATATTTCTAGCAATTTTAAGTTGATTTATTTTTCCCAAAAACTGTTTTTTAGAAAACCCATGAAAATGAATACCCCATTTATGTGGAGGTATTGAGTTAGAGCTACAAGAGGTAGAATGAAAGAGATCTGTTCCACTGGGTTGAATAAAAGTCGACTTATATGGTGAATGGAGGTGTATGTTTGACTGTGGTGCATGACTTGGCATGAGTTTTTCCACTTTATTGGCTAAAATTCCTTCCATTTTTAAAAGTTCAAATAAAAGTTGTTGTTTTGCTGCCGATTGCTCTTGGTTGATATCAGATAAATTTTAAATTCTACCAGAAACATGGTGCAAACGAGATTCAATTGAGCTAAGTAATTCTCTTTCACCAGCAAATTGTGTAATTATTATTCTTAAACTATTTAAAGTCTCTCTTATACCCTTAAAGTCGCTATCGAATGGGTTTGAGTTAAGCAAGGCAATAAAACTGCGATTTTGTTTGTTTTGACTTGCCCAACCTATTAATAATTGTTTTTTAGTTTCATTATCCATAGAAGCTGCATTTGGTATTTGCCTTAATTCAAGTCCATAAGTTAGTTCATTTGTTTTTAATTTACTAAAATCTATTTTGCTTTAATTTTAAAATTGGACAAAAAGTAAAAAAATAATTGCAATCACCTCTGTGTGAAACAAAAATTTATCTAATACACAAAAAAAATAGTTTTAGGAAAAATAACCCTAAATTTGAAATACTAGATAAGGCATAAAGTTTTTCTTAAACAAAAAAAACCCTAAAATTTCCACTCCAGACAAGTTTATTATTTTTTATTCTCCAAATATCCATTAAAGAACAGACAGCAAAAAAATAGGTTCATTTTAGTTTAGTTGAGTTGGGTTATTTAGTTGGGTTCAATTTAGTTGGATTCAGTTTAGTTGGGTTGGGTTCAGTTTAGTTGGGCGCCATTTATAAAGTGAAAACACCATATGTCACGAGGGGGTTGTCGTGACTATTTTAGTACGTGTTGCGCACAAATAAAGAGGATCGTAAGATAGTTTAAGGGTTTATTTAATACTAGTACAAAGATACTTACACACTAATCACTACTGTCTGGCCCAGTTTTCTAATACAAATATTATTCACTTGTAGGTCGGGTTCAGCTCTCGATCAGAATCTCTTTACTGTTTCTATACTTGACTATTAAGAACTTAAGTACTTAGCGTACTCACTGAACTGAACCCCGACTATCCGTTCTTGATTGGTTTTATAGAAGCATGTGATTACAAACGTGTTTCAATCTTAAACATAAATCGTTTGCAGCACATACTTCCTAGGTTGACGTCCTAATACCTTTACATCAGGTCAACCAACCAAGTTCCGGATAGCATGCCCAAATTACATACATGACATATGCCCCTCATCGAAGAAAACTGGACCCACAGTTTTAAACAAAATAATTTAAAATCTGATTTAAGCAAAAAGAAAAGAATAAAAATTAACAATTTAACAATCCAATCGACAAATTAATAAATTAACCAAATAATACTCTGATTCGCGCAGCTTTACTTGCTCTTGGATCTTCTATCTTCTTCATGACTAGTTACTGGTTAATGTTAGCGCAGTCTTGCTATGTTAACGGAGATTGCGGGTTGCATGCTGCCTTATTCTTCCTCGACGTTTGCAGATCGCTCTGTAGCCATTGCCCATTTACTATTTGCTTATCGCCATAAATACTCTTTATCTCAAATTAGTTTCATTGGAAGATTTTGCTTCGGATTGCTAGGTTGTCGTATTGATTATCTATGACAAATTGGAGGGTTGACGTTGACTCCCCCCGCTAGATACGTTTCTGGTCTGGTGTATATGGTTTGTTATGAGCTTGCGATAGGTTCACGATTGGCTATCTGTGCTTGAGCATGATGCTATCCGGTCAGCTTTGCTCACCCGCGTATCCGTCGATTGCATAACTTTGGTTAAACATAGGCCGCTTTGCTTGATCTTTAGAGATATTGCTTAGACATCATATACATACAGTCTTCATTAGATTCTTCTCTTCTGGACTCGGAGCAAGTTAGGCTGGCGAATCTAAAACATATATTAAGAGAGTTTAGTGCTTTTTAAAAAGGGACTGCTCGCAGATTGCGAACTAGAGGCGAAGACGTTATTTTTATCGTCTTCACTAAGACTTTTTGTGACGCTTCTAGTGACTCTGCATGGGGTACCCATTAATTATAGAAACCATCTTTTTAAGAAAAAAAAAAGCTTTAAATTTTAAACTTTGACATTTCTTTCGAGATAGAAAAAATACACTTGCAAAAACTTTCTGCTTTCTTTTTGTGAAAATCTAGAAAAGATAAACATCACCATTTAGAGTTTCCTTCCTTTGTGGTAAGAGCGTGCACTCCTCTTCTTGGCCAATATGCTCTTCGCCTCGGACAATTTATCAGGTTCTATTTAGCTGTCAATACATAGGGAGGACTTTTATCAAACTGCCTGGTTGGACGGTGCATTGCTCTCATGGATGGAACGAAGTGTACCCAAAAAGAAAGACTGTTTAAGCAAATGCCAAAACGTGGTTTAAATCTGGCTATCTAAGTGCAGAAACAAAAATTTGCAAAAATTTTAACCCAAACAAAATTTGGGTGTCACGTGATGCACCATTACCAAAATTTACAATCTGTCAAAATTTCTTATTGACAATGCACATTTATAGTGCTTACAAAAAAATAAGAAAATGTTTCTTATACGCATAAAGTGCTTTACAAAGTCTTAAAGATAACTTAAAAGGAAACTTTACTTACAAAATGTCAAACTCTAATAACATGTTGAAATATTGCAAGGGAAAAAAATATATGTACAAAATCATTTACGAAATAAATACATGTTTGCTTAAATCAACAACGAGTCTTACTTAATAAAAAATACCTTTACAAAATTTCTGCCAAATCATTGATTCTTTAAGATTAATTTATTAAAATATAATCTTGTGACATTTTGGAAGGAAGAAAAAATATAATGATTTATAACTCTTAATTTTCAAAATTTTCTTATTTGAGAACTAAAGGCTCAAAATTATTTTAATCAAAATGTTTAAACATTTTTTTTTATTAAGAAAATAAGTTCCTTAGTCATCAAAATAATTAATCTTGAAAATTAATTAAAAGAAAATGCTAATTTTTATAGCAAAAAATTTACAGAGTGTTTTGATACACATAATTTCTACTTTATTTATTTATTATAAAGAAAATAGTTTATGCACATTTTATCTAAAATGTGGAGGAAAAATTTACAAAATTTTAATTCTCTTGAGAGAAAAAAAAATATATCTACATTTGAAAATATGACATTCATTATTTTCATTGAGGGAGAAAGTGGAAGTGAATGTATGGCTGTCTTTAAAAAAAATCATAAAAATTTCTCTAAAAATGTAGGCTTGGTTTGTTCCAATTTTGTTGGCACTCGAGATAATAAGATAAAAGAAAAAAAACAAAAATTCTCAAAAATTCTGTATGGGTTTTTCTAAGCAAAGTTTTGAAGAATGATCGAGCATGAAAATATCTCTAGTAAGTTATTCATTCAATAAAATCTGACATAATGTCCTTTCCAGTGATGAATTCAGTCTCGATCAGTCCAAAAAAATAGCTCTAGGGAATTTCTGGGCTCGCAAGAAAAGTCATCTAGTAGCTCAAATCTGATTAAAACCTTTGGGATATTGCCACGTGATTCCTTGTCAGCGAAAAAATCTAAAAATAAAAATTTCCACCAAAAACACCATACTAAAATCTAAAAGAAATTTTCTGTATAACGTCGAATCTGAAGCATTATAGCAAGGCAAAAAAATATGCACAAAAATTTTATTTGCACATTTTCTAAAAACTTTTAAAAAAGATATACATTTTCGTGCAAAAATCAATGCCTTTTTGCTCAAGGCAGACAAAAATGTATTTTGAATTATAATTTCAATTTTAATTTAATAAAAATACATTATTAAAGGAAAAATTTGGAGTGCGAAAAATGGAACGAACTGACCTTAAATTTTGCTATATATTTCGGTAGTCAGCCACACACTGATTTTTCTTTTAAAATTTTACACTTTCAGGAGTTTAACAGCCTACCTTATAAAATACTTTGCCAATCTATGGGCACCTAAGCTCACACTAGGTACTATAGTTATAGTGTACGTGTGAGCTAATATAACTAAAAACTAGAATATATTTTATTGAACTCCAGACTCAATTACCTTTCGTTTGATACCACACAAGCCATGTTTTGACTTAAACTTTAATTTTTGAAATCTACCCCCACCTTTTTTTTTAACTAAAATGTATTTTGTTTAACTCCAGACTCAATTACCTTACGTGTGATATCACACACGCCATATTTTTACATAAACTCTAATTTTTGAAATATACCCCCACCCTTTTATTTGGCTTGTGTTTGGTGGATTTTGTTTA